>QANY01003053.1:0-249851 GCA_003255025.1 Datisca glomerata | reverse complement strand
GGGGGGGGGGGGGGAGGTCAGAGAGAGAGATTCCATATATGTCAAACGTAAGAATTTTTCTGCCAGCATCAAATTATTAAAAGACACGAATATAAAAAGAGCACATAGATGCATAAATTTTTTCGCGCAGTGGTGAACGTTCTCCAAGTCTTAGGCTAACACCAACAACATCATCCTTAAAAAATAAACTTATCATTTGAAGTATCGTTATCACATAAAAGGAGAGAATGTTTCAAGTCTCTGACCACTCATCGACGACCCTGCATACCAAAACCACTCCATATATATCAAAGAAGATCCTATGAGAACATCTCACTGTAACTCTAATAAGTTTTCTTTTACATTTAGGAAAGGCAATACAACTAAACCATAACAATTAGGGGAAAAAAGTAATATTCTAGTACTGTAATCACATTAAGATTAAAGGTTAAACAAAGGAGTCATTTGACAAGCAATAATATTATTAGAAGAAGAAACTTACAAGGACTAGATTCACACATACACACACACACGTATAAATTTGCCACTCATTGTGAAATGAGGTTACTTAATAGCCGGAGAGACCCCGAAAGAGACCTTGCTGGTGAGTTTGGGAATGTTTTAGCATTAAAAACCACTAATTCAAATCACAATTATTTGACAAATGTTTTTGCTTGAAACACATTTTGGTATTTAGAAACACTTCTACAAGAACCCAATCCAAGTGTTTCCTAATATGCTTCAGAATACAGTCAAGTGCTCCATACTACTATGGATATGAAATAATTTTAACTAAAATAGTGTTATTTCAATGTATAAAAGTGTTTATAGTCACAAACATACCCTCAAGATTAACTCCCAAAATCGATTTCACCTATTGATGTAAAGAAAAAAAATGATGTAGAGAGGAACTACCTACAGCTTTCTGGCTTGCCTGTCGAACATTGTAATGAAAATGAAAGGAAGAAGAGATAAAAGGTGGATTGTGGACACATAGATGCTTCATTTCTGTATCACTATATCATATCCCAGTTTCCTAAGCAATGTATATACTTAAAACTCATCTATTTAGACATTAAATTCTAAAACTCACCCTCATCTACCAATATCCTCCACAAGGGGGCCAGAATCACATGCAGCAATGCATATGTTAAAGGCCCATCTCATTCATGAAAATGAAATATCAAAATTGCATAGCAACCCAGAAAAATTAACCTAGACTCATACAATTATGGAGAATCTTTAACATTAGCCAGTAAGACGAATACCCTTTAAGATACAGATGAATTTGCATTTGCATGCACCGATTTTTTTCATCCATAAACAAGAGGATAAAAAACCAGGAAATATTGATATGATCTAAAGATTAATTTGGAGATATACCTAAGAATTCGAAGATCTTCGAGGTTGCGGGGAAGCTTGAGAAAGCTGTAATCAGAAGCGGGCATGGTTAGGTAGACGCAGAGAAGTCCTAAAACGAAGCTAAATACGACAATGGTAGCCACAGTCACCTCCCTGGAGTTCAATGGGAACTTGTTATATGCCTTTCCCTTTACAGCCTCTTTGTCCTCCCCCATCTTCCCCATCTCTCTCTCTCTCTCGTCTCAAAATTTCAATTCCTTTTCCTTTGCTTTCCCCTCTATTTTCCCGGAAAATCGAAAGAGAGTGCAAAATATACAATTTTTAAGAAACCCAAAATCTCCTTATCTTCTTTCTTTCCTTGCACACTTCTTCCTCTTCGCCTTCTCTCCTCTCTCTATGATTCTTATGGAGGGAGGGGAAGAACAAAGAATATTCGCCCAATTGAAACAAAAATCCATTTTATATAACAAAATATATTTTGTTAATAACCATGAAGAAAAATAAAACTCAGGCCCAAAATATATGGAAAACATGTCAATTGCACGAAAATTATTAATCAAAATTAAGCTCATGAAATATGGTAGACAAACGAAAGCAGGGCGTGGGCCCCATTCTATTTGCTTGATCTAAAGTATTTTATAAATAAATATTATTTTTTGCCATTGACAAGTTTTTTTATATATTTTTCTGTCACTGACAGAGTTTTTCTTTGATAATTAAAATATATTTTGTTATTATCTAACTGCATTAATTCACATGTTTTTTTTCTTTTGTTATGTAATATATTTCAGATTTGGCCATTTACTTCTCAAATCTAAGATGAGTTATTTAATTTCATAATTTATGTTCTTTTATTGTCCTATTTGAGAAATAATTCCCATGTTACCTTCCAATAAGATATATATTTAAGATATGCTTCAATTTAACAATAAATTATTAAAAAATATAATTTATATAGATGACAAAGACTTTAGAGTCTTAGACTGATATCTCAATGGTTATATTGAATTTTATTTTCCTATGATCTAAAGTTTGATCTTAACATATTTCTTGTTATTCTTATTAAAAAAATTGATAAATTTTGAAAATAATTTGTACATATGAATTAGTGTTATTATATCGACCCACCAAATTGGTGTTGAATCTTATATATTTTTACAATTAGGGGTGTAAATCTTTACTGAATGGATCAAACTGAACCGAATAAAAAAATGTCACAATCAGTTTTTTAAATATTTGTGGTTGGCTCGGTTCAATTAGGTAAACAAAAAAAATCAATTTTTGGTTCGCTTCAGTTTATATGCATTCCATGGCCGGTTCATATATTGCTAGACTAAATATTTGATTTTGACTCACTTTTTAGTTAAAATTTTGAACCGAAATAATCATGAATACCCCTAGTTATAGTTGCTTGGTATATTTTTAATTATGTCAAGATTATAAAGCAATGCAGTGGGTTGTCTGGCTCTTTATATTAATTTTTTTTAAATGGTCTTTATCTTAATTTGTTAAGTAAGAAGATATTTTTGGATATTTATTTCCGTTATGAATCTTATAATAAGAATGAAAAAGACATGTTATTAACAAATAATGTACCTTCTAATTTTTTAAGAAAAATAATAAATTATCTTTTGCTTCCAAATCATTTTTGAAGTGTAAATTAAGTAAACTCTTGCCAAATATAAGATAAACCAACCAAATCATCAACTTTCCCTCAAGCAAAGAAACAACATACATCACCAAATTGATATTCTTTTTCTAAGTATATAACATAATTTCCCGAAAAATGTGTTAGCATCTAACATGACACAATTATATTATATAAAGACTATGTATTTTAATCTAATAAATAATATTTTCTTAAGAAAAATAAAATTTAGATAAAAAATATTAGAATATGTGCCTAGTAATATATTTTATTTCAAATACTAAAGAATTGGAGTTAAAAAGAACAAACACCTCCTATAATGACTAAAAAAATACTCTTAGCTTTTTTTTTTGACTATTTTGTATTCACAATTTATAAAAACTTTCTGCTAATTTAGTCATTATATTTTATTATTTTTTTGGCAACCCAAACTCTCTGTTGGAAAAAAAAAATCTGCTGGCGAAGAGTCAAATTTGAAAAAAAAACGTTTAATCCATTTTATCTAAGATGTCTTAAAAAAAAATGAATTAGTGATTATTTCTTACTAAAAAATAAAAGTTATTGATTACACTAGGCAAGACCAAAATATAACATATCTAGCGTGTAGTGTTAATTTTTGAGTATGTGGAACTCACTAGAGGCTGACAGACTTGTTGATGAATGAAATCGTGTAAGTTGTTGGCTTAGAGATGTAAAACTAATGGATTGGTGATAATGAATTTAGATCCTTTATAGTTGCTTAGTAACTGCACGTAGGAAGTTGAATCTCATCATCTACTTAAATCTCGACGACTCAAATTTGATGTTTTAAAAATAAACAAGTATGTATATAAACAATTATTTTTATCCTTAACAATTGAATACGATCTGAATTGTTTAAATTTAATCAAATAGTCTAGAAGTACCAAACTATCATGGCGGCCATTGGAAAGGAAGGATAGATAGTTTGAAAAGGGATTTGAACCAATTTCTGCATCAATTTTGTTAAAGGACCAAAAAATTCCAATTTGCACTAAGGACCAGTTTTTGTTCAAACCCCTCATATAGTGTTTTGTCCAAACACACTCCCCTCCTCGCCCTCTACTCTTAGACATGGACTCTAACCCAACTCTTCATCAACCCTTAACCCACCTCTCTATTAAACCCTTTTACAAAAAACTTTCCTTCAAACACAAAACCCCATATCCCAAATCCGATCCCAACCTTAATCTTATCCTTAGTTTCCTTTCTCCCAAAATAGAAATCTCAATCGCTTCTGTCATAGATAGCGGCACAACCATTGATGGTGTTGATTTCGTCGTTTTAAGGTTGGGATCGAATTGCACCAGGCTAATTCTGTCCTTCAAATTGATGGTGTTGATTTTGTCAGTTCATTGTTTCATGTTACTTCTGCATTTCAAATTGACGGCGATGATAATGATAGTAATAATTTTACAAACAATTAGAGAAAAAACATTAAGGAGCTGATACAATTAAAGTGGGAATATTGAGAAAAAAATTAAACAGAGAGATCGAAAATCAAAAAGAAGAAAGAGGGAATTGAGTGCAAGAGAGGTGAAGAAAAGAAGGAGGAGATAGGTTTAAGTGTGAGAATGACATTGATATGATGTATAATTATGACAGATGATATATGAAAATATATGAAATATGTACTACGGTATATTGATGGTAGATTAAAATATACTATAATATATACTATAATATACCACGGATGATATATAAAAATATACTACGATATATTAATGTTCTATTAAAATATATATGGTATATAAATATATACCATGAAATATTTTTATATATCATAATACACTTGTACATACAAATTTCTCAGTTTTATAAAAAAATTACGGTTAAAAAAATTGACCACCTGCAAATATAACTTTTTTTTGCCGTTATCTTACTTATTTTTCTAAATGACCCATTCAGAGAATGTGATTACAAGTTTAAGCTAACAGAGAAAAAATATAGTTTAAGCTATTCTCAAACTAAATTTATACCATGGAATATTCTCAAACTAACAGAAAAAATATAGTACAAGTTTATGCTATATTTTTATTTACAATCCTATTTTCCTTTGCTAATAAATCAATTATTTCAGAATGATGTATAAAATAAAATGTAATATTTTACGAACTTATAAATTATTATTGACACTATTTGGAATTATCATTTTTTTCAGTCAATAATGATAAATAGGTCATTTTTATATTATATGCATTCTTATATCATATCATCTCTTAGGACATTTTGTGTTTGAAAGGCCACGCAAACTTCTTTCACAGCCCAAACCGAGTTTGATTGGGCCTCTCTCTTCCAGCATTTGGATGGTCATCAAGAATATGGGTGATCATTTTTAAGAAAAAATAAGAAAAAAATACCGTGCCAAAAATAATCCCCCACACACGCCAGTGAACTTTTGATTTTTTGTTCGTAAAATTTATCTAATATTTACTGTACATGTCAAATATACTAAAAAAAATCACATAGGTATATATAATATATACTGTCTATATTGTATAAACTACTCAAATTTAGAGCAGTGGTGCGGAAATAATTTTGTATATCATTCAAATAGCAATTCTATATAGTAAAATTTTGACAATTTATATACGACTAATGTATATGTTATTACTATTATTTTATTTTCAACTTAGATTAAACATTATTTTTAAAGAATAAATATATATATTTTAACGTTATTATTAATTTGAAATTCTACTTATATTTTTAAATTGTTTAACACGTGCAAAGCACGTAGTTATTTACTAGTATATTAAAATGGGTTTAAGGGAGAGAAAATTTTGATTTTTCCTTTTAACCTTTAAGCCTCATGAAATATAATATATGATTAATATTTTTGGTATTTAATTCATTTATAATTCTAATTATTCTTTTACTGATACTTTATAAAATTTAGTATTTTATATCATTATAATATTATGAATATGAAAGTTCATGTATATGATTTTAGAGATTCTTATATTATATACATTGTTTCAGTCAATGATGATGAATTATTATCTATCTGTAATATTTTTTTTGTTATTTAGTTTTTTGTTCTATAATAACTATAATAATTTCCAATGTCCACTATCCGTGAAAATAGTTTGTCTATTTAATTTTCTCAAATATTTAATTTTCTCTTCTCAAATATTTTTTTATATTTTTCATCTTATCTTACAATATAACTTTGTTATGATCGTGCATTTTTTAATTAAAAAAATTTTGTAGTACAAATTTATCATCTCGAGATGGTGTACAACTTAGTAAAGTTTTCTTCTATTTGAAATAGTTTTATTATAAATATATCATTTATAGATGATGCACAATCTATTCAATTTTTTTTATTTGCAATAGTTTAATTGTAAATATCAGAAACTTGCCATAATTATTTTCTTTTAAGATTCATAAAATTTTGAAAGCTAATGTATTTATTTGAATGTTAGTATTAAATTTGAATCTTATTGTATAATTTTAAAAAATTTCAACACGTGCGAAGTACATGCTTTTCGACTAGTGATATGAGAAGTAACTAAAAATAAGAATTATACGAGGTGTTACTGAATAATTATTCGAGATAAAGTAAAACTAATTCAAATATTTAATTATTAGGTACGTGGAGGGGAACTTAAAAATTTTAAAAATAGTTTGAAAAAATATTGTTTAGAGAATCAAGTGTCACAAATCATTTAGTTTAAATTTGTTAACATTTATCTTGAAATTTATGAAGGATAATTAAAGAATTTCATGGAGTATTTAGGACATATTTTTACCCAAAATGTCCTATAAACTATTTCTCTCTCAGCACGTTTATCTATACTATAAACAACTTTTTGGCATGTTGTAGCTTTTAAATGAAATATTTTCTAAATATAGTAGAGTACAGAGAAAAGAATATAGTACAAGTTTAAGCTATATTTCTATTTACAATCTATTTTCTTTTGCTAATAAATCAATTATTTCACAAGTGATGTATAAAATAAAATGTAATATTTTACGAAATTATAAATTATTATTGACACTATTTGGAATTATCATTTAAATATTCAATATTGTGTTGAATTTGTTGGAAACAATATATTGCATTATAAGATTAAATAGAAATAAAAATAATAATACAACAATTCTGTATATTTATTTATTATGAAGGTAAATAATATAATTACAGAAAGGAATGTAAAAATATTTTTTACGAAATGTAAATAATATATTCACCAACTTTAAAACAATACGGACAAAATAACGAAATAATAAGAAATCAAACTGAATCTTGTTTGCATAGTTTCCTCAGAACAGTTATGCCTCCTCACTTATGATACTAAAGTTGATAACATCATCTGTTTCTTAAGATAAAACGGTTTGAGGTAGCTGAAAAACATCAAACTTCACTACCTTGATCGAACTGACTTGGCATAATTCTACCACTAGACTAACGATGCAAACCAAGACTTAAACAGGAAAATGAAATCGTCGACGAAATCAAAAATAAACTGAAGTAGACCGAATTGAAACCGAACCGACCGAACCAAGAAAACTTGAAGAAAAAAAAGCAAAAATGTGAAGAACAAAATATTGAGAGCAATAGAGAGCTTAAAAACTTCATTGGTGTGTAAAATAAAAAGGGAAGTGTCTCCTTTTATACTACTCATGGAGAAGGTGTGCAATAAAGGGTATTTAACCCATTAAAAGACCATTTAATCAAAACATTAAGTCCAAAACGATTTTTATTTAATTTGTAAAAAAATGTTTTGGGCCTTAATTTATAAGAATATTCCATATTCTATGACCTTTGGGCTTTCTATGAGGAGAAAAAATAGATCTGGAGCAAAACACAAACCATTGGGCCATTTAAAGGTGGTCCATATAGAGAGAGTCTCTAACCTTATCAAGTTACCACCATTGATACCAGCGTCTCAATTTATACCACTCCAACATTTCCTCTCTTTCTAATGTGAGATTTCTACAATTCCCTTATATTTTTCCATTCTCATTTATCTCATTTTAGGACATAATTCTCATTCATCCCAAAGCTAATTTTGACAAATTAATAGTGAATTTTGATGTACTCACCTAAAAATTGTCTAAATTTGGTCTACGAAAATTATGTACAAAATATGCAATTTTCCAACCGAATTTTTGTATTGTATTGTGTATTGAAAAATAAATAAAGCTTCAATTTAAAAACAAATTATTCTAACTTTCAACTATAACAAAATATATAGTATTGCCCCGATTCATAATTTGTCAATGATAAAAATATTTTAAGTTATACAACCAAATTTTATTTGAAAATGTGAAAACAATTAGACTGTTGTCAAACAGGAAAATGATTCTCCAAGAACATTTATAATAGAAATGTTTCACGCAAAAATACACTTCATGCATAAACATTTTGAAGTCAAACTTTGTCACACTCACCCTTAGTCGTATGTCTATAAATCTCATCCTGATCTGGTTGGGTGTTAATTTTCCTTTTCATGTTAATTCTTTTTAATAATCAATCTTGTTGTGTGAAGGAAGTTGTCTACTTATATCTAAATATATCGTCGTTTTATTGCACCCAGATCGTTTATTTTTTTTTCTCATAGTGCTTTTGTATGATTTTCTTCTATTTATGAATAATGGGGCTCTCATATAAAAGTTTTGGGTTGTGGCAGATCATTGATATACATATTCATTCTGATACTAATTAGATGAGTTCGGGTGGTGAAAAATTTGTTTGAACAAACAGAATAGTTGTCTCATTGGAGCTATAGTTTTCCTCCTTGATTAGTCAGTTTTAATTGTGTGATTGAGTTTTTTTTTACATTTGTCATAATTTGTATGAAAGTTTGACATGAACATCCGAGAATCATATATTTCAGCTTCACGATTTGTATGGCTTCTATTAGTTGCCAAAACTCTAATAATAAAAAAATGCTAACATTTTTCAAATTACATTGTCAGCAGAGGTTATTGACCATCTCGTTCGTCTTTTTAGATTTGAATGTCTAAATTTGATCAACTAAAAAAATATAAAATCTAATTTCATAGCTTACTTCACTGTAAACCGCCATGATATAATATAAAGATTCATTTCGTAATGCATAAAATAGTGTTTCATATGAGTAGATTTTGCTTTTTTAGTGGTGTTTATTTTACTTTATTTTATTTCTAGTCCTATGAGGGAATACAAAATGAAAAATGTTAGAGATGAAAGATAAGTAGGAGAAATTTTAAGCATATAGCTTGATAGTATTTGATTCATTTCTCTGTTTAGTATATATGGAGGTTTATCCCTTCTCGGTCTTTTCTATCTGTTTTCTGAATTTAATGAATAATAAATGATAAATATCTTAACCGTTTGATCAAATCTTAGAATGGAGGGAATAACTGACGTCAGCTTTTATATCCCCTTAACGGACATGTTGCTCCCATTGTCTTGTCTTTTTCACGTTTACAACCTTTATTTTCTTTCCCTTCTTTCTACCACGCTGGCATTTCTCTTCATTATGAAAGAAATCTGCCCTGTACAAGTCTCATTTTGGTGATGTCACCAAGCAAGAGCAACTATTAAACAAACTATATTTATATAAGCAAAATTTTTAATCAAATGCTTATAGTGAATCAACCCCAGCTCCATTTATTGGTGCATTGTCATTGTTATAGCGAACTGTGAGATTCTTTTAGCTTTTGTAAAGAAAAGTGCTTTTAGAATAAAGGCAAACTTTATCTATCCTTTAAAACTACTTTCAAATGATGCTTTTGTTTAAGCAAATCTGAAATGAAAACCTATTTGTGTATACTGATGCTTGTTATGTTTAGATAATTTGATTAGTTAGAAGTGGGATGATCGTGAGTTTATAAGTATGTATAATATATTCATTGGTATAAAATATTTTGGGTAGAATCTTAAAGTAAAGTCGTGCATGTCTGTGTCCCAAAGTGGACAATATCATAGCAATATAGAGATACATGGGGTTCATCGTCCCTAATAGAAGTATCAGAATTATGTCTCAAACTTAATTATATGGATGAAATCCTCAAATGCTTGTATGCTACGAGCATTATGTATGTTATGTATGCTATATTATTAAAATAACTAGTCAAGCTCCACGTACGATGCACGTGGCTCAACCTAATATTAGATTTATTACTGTAATAAAAATTAAATATTAAAATTATCTTCATAAGTAAATTAATTTACTAAAGATATGTACGATTCATTCAATAATTAATTAGAGAAAGTGCTATATATTATTAGTCTATATATAATATTTAATGAACTATCATGTAAATTTATCGCAAATCGCATATAATTTTTTGTTATTCCAATAATCATGATGAAGAATCTAATAACTCTTTTCAGAACCCACAATCATCTATCTTTGAGAAAGATTTGAAACTTAAGCCTCCGAACAAGGCAAACAAACAACAACACCTGGGTAAGAGCGCGACTACCAAGGCACAATCCAAACTTGGGGCTAACCCCACCCCACCGTAGAGAGAGAGGTCTCGAGAAAGATAAGGAGGGATATTTCAATAGATATAAATAGAGAGAGAAATAGTGAGAATGTGACATTTAAATATAATAATAAAAATGATAAATTAGAGTGTGGAAAACTATATGATTTAATCAAATTTGCTAGATTAACTATTATTTATAAAAAAAATATTGTATATGCTGATTTTTAAAAGTTGTAAGAAAAAATGTATTTAAAATGAGAAATATGTGTAAATAATATCTTTTGTACATTATAATACTAATGTGAAATATGTGAGATCCAAAACCATTTGATTCTTTTATGGATAAAAAGCCATAAAGATAGTCTGAGTATAAAGGAGAGAGCCAACTGATTATATTCTATTTTATATAGAGAAGATAAAGCTTACTTCAAATATATAAAAAAAAATTAGTATACTTTTGGACTCATGTTTGAAATTCCTTCCACCACATAAATTAACAATTATATAATCTAATCCAAGTTGAAGATAATTTGCCCAAAAAGCAAAAGGCCTCTGATTAATTAATTAGATTTTATAATACTATTCTAATGTATACCATTCTCCCCTATCTTGTTATACAAATCTAGCTTCGTTTGTAATCTAAGGAAGTTGTTTTCCAAACTTCACAAACCTCTCTTCTCGTGGCCTACCATCGCCTAAAATATATGTTAGGCTTATAGCTACTCCATTGGTTGCTTCTATTTAGTTGCTCTACTGAATTCCTTTACCTTTAAAGTGATCGAACAATCTTCATATCACGTAACTTTAAATTATTTCTAACAATTTTAAATGAAATAAGAAAGACAATTCAGAAACAAAAGAGAATGACTAAATAAAACAAATATTTCTATTTAGTTGCTCTACTGAATTCATTTACCTTTAAAGTGATCGAACTTTAAATTATTTCTAACAATTTTAAATGAAACAAGAAGACAATTCAGAAACAAAAGAGAATGACTACATAAAACAAATATTTTCATTTTAAAGCTCATCATGCTGAATTTCAAAATAATGCGAGCATCGGAGGGTTATATTTGACAGATTTAGACTGTTGGTATAAATTTAAACTGCCTAAACCTGTCGGAAATGAATTTTGAAAGAAAAAAATAGTCTGATGTGACTATTTTTATCTTTTTTATTTCACCACTGATCGGGGTCGTCTGTTTTTACGGACGACCTCTGTTGAATAGAAGTATCTTATGTTCAACAGAACACGCATAATCTATCTCCCTTTTATATCTAAAATTTTATGTACAAGGTGAGCATGTGATACTCTTGGGAATGACTCATGTTACCTAAAGTTCTAAAAAAATCATGAATGTGGAGTACATGGCCATCACATTTGGGCATAAACTTTTTTGTTTTTGCTATAATACCCTTTTCACTTATTTTCTTTGCTATTGAGGACCACCATGTCTTAGTCATCACTCAATTTGGAGATGCATGAACTACTAAAGTGGCAATGGAAAATGAGCATAAATTCCACGAGTGTCTAAATTGATAGCTACTGCTCAACTTGTTCCTTTATTTTTTTTCTCTTTTAGTTGCTCCCCTTTGAAATTCATTGTCATATTGGGACTCATTTAGTATTACTATACATGAATAAAAGTTGTGTCACACGTGGGTAACAATTTAAGATCTTAATATGATTTTGCAAATTAAATAATTAAATATGAATAATATTTTATCGAGTCATTTAAATTATAAATACGCAACTAATATATTTTAGCAACCTACAAATCAGTAAATTTACACAATAACAACGAAATTTTATACTCAAAGAACTTATCTATATGTAAATTTGCAAAAGAAACAGTGTAACCTTGATCTAAACAGTGATGACATTGTGTTATAATTTTTAATTCTATTTTAAACTTCCATCAACAACCACTGACTCTGACATTCTCCCACTTTATCATAGAAATCTTGTTTTAACTATGTAAGCAAGTATCAATTATTATAGAGTTTGTTCTTAATTAAAGTCGAAGTAAATATAGAACAAATGTAACATTTTCATTTTCTAAGAAGTTAATAGTTTTGTACTCCTAATGACTACAAGACGAACATCCAATGTCCATTTATTTTTCTTAGGTTATAGTTCCAAGTATCTTTTTTATTGATTCTTTTTTAAATATAGGAACAACAATTATGTTGATTTGTCAAAAAATGTTTCATCACTTTTTACCTTTTAATTAAAAGAACAAAACATACTAAGTTAAAAAAAATCGATTAGAGAGATGAAATATATAGATGAGCAGCCAATTAAAATTAAACCACACGTCATTGAGAATGACATTTAAGATTAGAAAGTAAAACATATGGAGAAAACAATCTACAAATATTTCTCTAATTTTATCACTTTTATATATGTTATAGATATTACCATTATATTCGAGTTACTGTTTAGTTAGGATTCTTAACCATTTTTTTTGTCCAAATGACTTCCATTTGAATTAAACTGAGTTGATACATATGACTTAGGTAATGTACTCTTTAATTGATCCAATATTAGTAATTGACTATATAACTTTTTAAAGATTGTATCGTATTTCTTATTATTGGAACACCTAACGAAAAATTGACGGGAAAGCTTATACAACTATTTACTAACCTCACTTATCAAACTTATGTTGAGGCTATCACACATTGGTCATGAAAGAGATTGATAGTTAGTTTATAAGTGTAAAGCATAGTCTCACCTCTAAGGTTGTCATGATTGTATTTTTTATTCGGATTGGTGGAAGAGCTTTGCGGATAGGATCGTAAGATCGAATCGATGATCGTAATTAATAATTATAATATTAAAAAAGCTACGATCCTTAAAAAAAAATTAACAACTATTTCTAACAAGAATCAACATAAAAACAAGCTTTACACTATTTTATAAAGGTCTAAAAATAAAACATATAATGTGTTTTCAAAATAAATATCCTTGGTTATGATTATGAGTGTTCATCACAAATTTAAAATACCAACTCACTCATAAGTCATAATACAGACTTATATACACCAAAAACCAGAAAACTAGAAAAATTTACCAGAAATCATACAACAACAAAAATTCACAAAAAATCACAACTCCATTTCTCAGTTTCAACCATATCGTGGCCTTACCCAAAAATATAAACACAACAACAATGATGCTTGAACGAGTTTCAATCATAAATACTGATTTATATTACTACAAATTTTCTAACCTAGACAAACTCACGAAGAATGATGCTTGAAGATATGAAATTTGAGAGAAAAATATGATCTGGAATATGAGAGAAAAATAGAGCCTTAGAAGAAGGTTACCCATAACAGTTACCTACAATCAAGGACTTGGGAGGCTTCATTCGCCCATGTTTGAAGACTATTTTATCTGAGCTCATCGTTCGAGCTATCTTTGTGTTGTGATAGGCTAAAATCTTAGCCTGCTCTGGGCATTTCATATTTGTGCTTTTCTCTTCCTTATTTCCTTTATCGTAAATTGTTTGAACTTGTCAGTCCAGAGTTGTGCTTGAACATTTAGTTTTATTTTTAATTCCCTCGAGCTTTGAGTTGGTTTGAATGAGACCTTTATCCTTTGTCTCTCAGTTGCTCTGAGAATTATGCCAAATGTTGTACTCTTACTTTTGCTGACCTTAGTTGCGGGATTGCTACGATCCTGAGCTTGAGTGGGCCTTAAAACGGCCCTGGTCCCTTTTAACGAGTTACCCCCTTTGAAGGAGGTCGAGCCATGTGGACCTACAGTGCTCTTGCTGAAGTTTTCAAGCGTGCTTCCCTTGGGGAAGTCTGACGCTTGGTTTAAGTGCCCTTACTCTTTGTTGTAATGTGTCTGCGACGCGGAATGAAGATTGAAAAATCATTTTTGAAAAAAAAAAAAGAAATTCAGAGTCGCCACCAATTATTTTAGGGTGTGATTAATCACCCAATTGTAAAATAAAAATTTTGGTCTACGAAAACTCAAAGTTGGTTCGGAAGACATTTGTGTGTGGGGAAGGTATTAACACCCAACAACACTCATTGTTAAAATGGTTATCAAATTTAATAAAATGATATCTAAATTATATTTTAAACAAGATTAAATAAATTCATTTTTGAATGCCCCATTTGGTACATTTTACATCATAAAAATGAAAAATAAATGACTTTTAATGGGTGGTATAAAGACAATTGAAAATTATTTTTTGTTTTTATATATATTTTTAAAATTAAAGCATTATTGGAGTCATTATCGGTATCCTAAAAATAATTTCTCACCTCGGTAGTTTGAGAAATTTGGTATCCCAAAAATCCCAAAATTCGTCATCGGATTTTTTTAGTTTAAACTAAATAATGAAATTAACAAAATTTACATCTAATTGTTATAGTTTTAATTTATGAACTTCAATTATGATGATAAAAGAATGAAACAATAATCACATATAATCATAACGATATGACAATAATACATAATAAATAAGAAGAGATAACAACTATAAAAAAAGAATAATGAAAAGAAATGTTAAATATGATAAATTTAAAAAGAATATGTAGAGTAAAAATAAGGGAATAATATGTGAAATAAGTAAAAAAATATATATATAAACAAAATAAAAAACAAATAAACCATAATATCTACTAAAAATACAAAAAATAAACAAAAAAATACAAAAAAATAAAAAATACTTAATCCATACATAATTGGCACGAGCATACTATTTTTGATCACATGGTCTACTAATTACCATTTTTCTTTTCTTTATTCATTGTTAATCAAATAGCAAAGGAATGATCATTGATGATAACTAATTTAAACAAGTGTCACTAAAGAAAAATCAATAAAACTTTCAAAATAGAATATTTTTGTCTGAGATATAAATATATCTTTTATTTTGGACTACTTAGTTCACTAATTATCATTTTTCTTTTATTCATTCATTGTTGGGAATAATCATGGATGATAACTAGTTCAAACAAGTGTCACAAAAATGATGAACAAAAAAAAAGACTTGTAAGAACATAAAAAAATTCAAATATTAAATATTTGCATAATCTTGTACATAGGCTTTACTCTCAATTTTATGTATGAGAAATTATCATAGGGGATCTTTTCATCAAATATACACTTTCAACCCATTAAAAGGTTGATTCACATTGAGTTAATTTTACATCCCTCGAAAGTTTTACCTAAAATTGATCTCGGCCCGTGATTCACAGCTTGTGATGAGCACCCAAAATTGACCATATGTACATCTCATTCTTTTTGTTTCAACGGCGGCCCTTTTTTTTACGGATGATGCATCTGACACCACTTCTAAAATTCTTTCATTATTTACCCATATTCAATCCTTTCACCGATCACTATAATGTCAAAGAAGTTGTTTGAAACGTTTCCAATCATCTTATCATAGAATGAAGATCTTAAGGTGTTGATAAAAATTGTAGCTATCTCCTTTTCTGACAAGGCGGATTGTACCTGAGCAGTTAATTCCCTCCACATTTGCGCATATTTTTTAAAGCCTTCATTAGGATATTTCTACATTTTTTGTTAATCCCAACGATCAGGGGCTATGTCTATGTTGTACTTGTATTATCTTAAGAAAGCATAAGCTAAATCTTTCCACCTCTGAATATGTTGGTCATCCAATTGAATATACCAGCGAGATGCAAACCCTATCAAGTTATCTTGAAAGAAATGAATCAGCAGATTATCGTCATTTGCGCAAACAACCATCTTTCTGCAGTACATAATAAGGTGACTTCTCAGACATGTACTACCATCATATTTTTCAAAATCAGGTAGTATGAATTTGTGTGGGATGGTTACATTTGGGACCAAACATAATTGGGTGGCATCAATGGTACCATATACATCCGACCTTTCAATGGAGCGTAATCTCTCCTCTAGAAAGTCCAGCTTATCTTTCGATAGCGAGTCTTCGCTTGGTTTGGTAACAGGCTTCTACATCTTTGGGTAATCAACATTGTGTATGATGATTGGCTCATTAGCGAGTTCATCTTGTGGAGTGAAAGCTTGATTGTGGCCATGTGCCATTGTGGATGGGTTGTACCCAATTTCCCTACCTGTATCATTTCCTGAACTTTTGGAAATGGATAGTACTGGATATTTACTGGTAGTGAAGCATGCTGAAAGTGGTAAGTCTGATGACGTTGATAGGTTGGAGTGAACTCAGGAGGGTAAAATGGAGTATTGTTTGGCAATTTTGTCATGATTGAGCCCCTTGCGGAATTTCAAGACTGGCTTTTCCTTTATTAGCGGCGAGGAGTTCTAGGACTCTGGTCATTTACTCTTTTAGCTCCATAATTTCTTCTTTCATTTCCTTTCGTGATTGCTCTCTTTCTTGCTCGTCCATGACGCTAACTTGAGCTCGCATTCGATGGGGATGCCAGAGTTGACGGGCTATTTTTGAAAAGTTTTCTTTAAAAAAGAATGATAAAACATGAGAATGTAGATTTTGTTAATGAAAAGGAAGAAATAATAATAAAAATGAAAGTAAATTTATGCATGAGAAATGATACTGCGCAAAGTGAAAGTAAAAAAATACTCAATTGCATTCAATTAGTAGAGCCATCCACTACATCTGAGTATGTAGAAGTCAACTATACTACTCCGCAATATGAGTTTATATAAAATAATCAAAATGACCCAAATCTCCGTTGATTTCTTCTAAAAACTTAGACAAGTTTTCCCCATTTGGATAGATGGGCAAAACACTTCTTTTAAAAAATGATGCTTGTTCCGCCAAATTGCTCGCTATCACAGCCACGCCTTTAAGACATTCCACAGCTTACCCAGATCGTTGTCAAATCAAGTCGTGCTCTTGTTGCAGCAATTTGTAATCATATCTCAGTGCGTCGACATTAGAATCATTGTTACTTGCCAATTTCTCTACCACGTTCTGATACGTTCTAACTTGGTGCTCGAGGTTTGCAATGACTTTCAATAGTTCTTCACTATCATTTGTTGACTCGGTCTTCCTAACTTTTTGCTTCTCTAAATCAACTTGTAAATCATCAGTGATATGTCATGATGAGTCATATTGTTCTTCTAACTCAACGATGTACGCATTCTTCTTATCGACAGTCCCTTTCACCTCCTCTAAAACCTCTTGTACAAGCTTATTTTTTCCTTTTTAGCTTCATGATTCGATCCACTTGTTCATAGATTACCCCTCACAAATTCTCATTGTCCTCTGCCATCTTTCTGATTTTATTGTTCAGTTTGTGAGTGTCAATTCCCAATTCTATGTTTTTTCACTTAAGATATTCTTAATCCTTAATCTTGTTTCTCAAATCTCTTAGTTATTTTTCAGCTTCGATCTTGTGTTTGTCAAACAAATCTTCCTCAACTGTTAGACGTTTGTTTTCTTCCAAGTGAGTTAAATTCTTTTGACGCTACTCATATAACTAATCTCGCTCCTCATTTTTAACAATCTCCTGATGAGCTTCCAGTAACTTGTATGATTGTAAATCCTCAAATGGCAAGGCAGTAGTTACTTTGCCTCTACTCTTAAGCCATGCTCCATACTCCTTTGTGCAGTTCATGCGGTTCTTCTCATTTTCCACCCTTCTCGTTATTTTCCAAGCTTCAATCAACTGCTGCAATTTTTGTTCAATATCTTGAGAATCATAACTGATCTCGATATCCTTCAATGCGTGCGTGGCAGGGATAAATCGTCTCATGTATAATTGACAAAGCACCATTAGCGGAGTATAACCAGTACAACCCCATGGTCCTGGGAGCGGGACTCATTGAAAGTCACCACATCTATAGATCATCGATGTCGACGACATCCAATGGGCTTTCCAAATCACATCCCCATCTTTTAAATTTGAAAGGTATGAGAGCCACACCTCTTTTATGGGAAACTAGATTCCATTTGGTCATTTCAAATTATGCAATGGGAATTCTTGTCTTCATCTATGAACTTGAAAACTTAACTTTAGGACATTTGAAATCTGGGGGACATCTTAGATGGCTGAGAATCCAAATACACAAAAAGATGGAGAGCCGATTAATGTCCATTTTTCAAACACTCGGATATGATTTAAGGAACAAAAAATCTCAGCGAGAATTGAGATAACATGGTTGACACCATGTTCAACTTGAAGGAACATTTTTAACACTTTTTATCCACATAACCTTGAATCTTTGAAAACAACACTGTGTCATAAATACATAGAGCATAAAAAGCCATACTCTTATCTTCTTTCAAGACATTTTGGATGAGATATAAGAGGTAATCTAGGGGCACACACTCATTTCTCCTTTAACTTGCAGCCTTTTCTCAATCTCAGATGCATGGACAGTACCCAAGAGCTTGGATAAAGCTCTATTTAATGTGAGCTTTTTGTTACAATTATAGACTTTATCCATTTTTTGAGCGGCACACTCAGTAAGACTTGATATTCTTCAATTGTAGGAGTAAGATCAATTGTCTCAAAGGTGAAACATTAAACACAGAGGATCCCAGAAGTGCATTAAAGCCTTAAGAATGGAAGGGTTGACTGCAATATATAGAAGATAATTCGATGTGACCATATTTGTTGACAAATAAATTTTTCTACTCCAGTGAGAATCCTCTCATATCTTCTTCAACCTCTCCAAATCAGTGTATGAGAACTCTATCTTAGTGATTGATGGTAGAAGAACGACCTCCTCCTTTTTTAGACAATCTCTTTTTCGTTTCTGCGTTTCCTCTGACCATTGGGTTACTGTCACACTCGGAGTAGAAGTCATGGTCTCTAAAATATTAATGAATTGAATATTTCTTTACAATCCTTATTACGCAGGATGGTGCATGTATGCAAAAAAGAAATATGAAGTCAAAAGTGAAATAATGGGGAAGAAAAGAAATGTTTAAAGAGCGTAAGACAAAGTTAACCATAATACCATCTTTAAGCAAAATCTCTATTTCTACCAAATATTGGTCGTGACGTGGGCTCTAAAAACCAAATATATGTATGGTTGGGCTCTCAAATATCTTAATAGACTCTCAGGTTGTCCACACTGTTATCCAAACAGAATAACGTAGGCCCCAAACGGTATCCCGAAAGGGTCGACCTGAGTGAGAACTTTCATGAGCCTGTACGAGAACCGCAATTCCACGAAGGCATTCCACTACTCATTCTCACTAATCCTAAAGGAAAGCCCGGGGTATAGGGTTATTGTATGTGTGTAAAATTAGAAATTATGTAAAGAAATATACTTCATAAAAAAATGAACTATATACAACTACAAGCATGAATAAGAACAATAATGAATCAAAGAACCACACAAAAGAATAACATATGATAAAATTTTGGCTTGACTCACTATCGATAAAAAATGGTTAGACCAATATTGTCCCCAATGGATTCGCCAAGCTGTCGCAACGTGCAAGTGACGCGGAGTGACGATTGAACTATCATTTTTGAAAAAGAAGAAATTCAGAGTCACCATCAATCATTTTAGGGTGTGATTGGTCACCCAATTTTAAAATAAAAATTTTGATCTACGAAAACTCAAAGTTTATTCGGGAGTTATTTGTGTGTGGGGGAAGGTTACCAAATTTAATCAAATACTATCCAAATTATATTTTAAAATAATATTAAAGAAATTCATTTTTGAATGTCCCATTTGGTAGTTTTTGCACCATGAAAATGAAAAATAAATGACAATTAATGGGTGGTATAAAGATCATTGAAAATTATTTTTTATTTTTTTATATATTTTTTAAATCAAAGCATTATTGGAGTCATTCTAGATATCCCAAAAATAATTCTCCACCTCTGTAGTTCGAGAAAATTGATATCCCAAAAATCTCAAAATCCGTCATGAGATTTTTTTTGGTTTAAACTAAATAATGAATTAACAAAATTTACATCTAATTATTATGGTTTTAATTTATGAACGTCAATTCTGATGATATAAGAATAAAACAATAATCACATACAATCATGATGATATGATAATAATACATACATAAATAAGAAGAGATAACAATTATAAATAAAAAAGAATAATGGAAAGAAATGTTAGAGATGATAAAAATGTATGATAAATTGAAAAAGAATATGTAGTGTGAAAATAAGAAAACAATATGTGAAACAAGTAAAAATATATATATAAACAAAATAAATGAAAACAAACCATAATATCTACTAATAAAAAAATAAATTAAAAAAATTAAAAAAAATACACAAAAAATATAAAAAAAATGCAGAGGGTGATGTCACCCATATTTTTTTAATTTTTTTTTTATAAATAAATAAATTTATAATATAATTTTTTTATATATAAATAAATTAATCTATGAAAAATGCTTAATTTCATACATAATTGGCATGGACATATTATTTTTGACTACATAGTCTACTAATTACTATTTTTCCTTTCTTCTTTCATTGCTAATCAAATAGCATGGAAAAATCATTGATGGTAACTAATTTAAACAATTGTTACTAAAAAATTCAATAAAACTTTTAAAATAGAATATTTTTGTTTGGGATATAAATATACCATTTTTTATTTTAGACTACTTAGTTTACTAATTATCATTTTTTTTCTTCCTTCATTGCTAGGAATGATCATGGATGGTAATTAATTCAAATAACTGTCACAAAAATGATGAATAAAAATTAAAAAAGAAAAAGAAAAAACTTGTAAGAACATAAAAAAAAATTTCAAAGCTTAAATATTTGTGTAATCTTGTATAGAAGTTTTACTCTCTATTTTATGTATTTTTATGTATGAGAAATTATCATATGAGATTTTTCATCAAATGTACACTTTTAACTCATTAAATGATTCATTCACATTGAGTTAATTTTACACATCTCAAAAGCTTTACCCTCATCCCCATTGATTGAGTTGATGACAAAAATATCTCATTATCAAACTTGTAGAAAAATCAACAATACATGAAAATAAAACTTAAGATTAAGAGTAAGAGAAATGATAAAGAAAATACAAACAACTTATGTATAAAAAGGAAACAAAAAATATCAACTACATGAGTATGAAGAAGAGAGATGATGAATAATAATGAACAAGATATATTGTAAGCTAAAGTGCAAGAAATTTAAACTACTTTAATACAAAAAATAGGAGAAGATGAAAGATGAATAGAAATGAAGACTTTCTTTCTCTCTCTTTTAAAAAGTATCTCCTATTTTTTCAAGACCTATTTTTCTCTCTTTAAAATCCCTGATCTTTCTCTCTCTCCAATCCTCCTTTCAAGTGAATACCTCTCCTCTATTTATAGGCAAACTTAGGGCTTTATTTTTATTTTTAGTCATTTTGCTCTTTTTTTAGTCATTGAGACAATTTTTCTTATTTTTAGGCATTGGGATATTTTTTAAATCATACATATAGTTTTAAACTAGTATATGAGCCAAAAAAATGATTTATATTTTTAAAGTATTGGACCGGATAAAGTATGATATCTACACTCTTATTGAGTCTTCATGATCTAGCGAGTTTGAGTCGAAATTCCTCTCCTTTGGTACTTGGTCAAATGATTTCCCTTTCTTGGTGAGCTAGAGTGCTCTGCGTCTGGCTAGACATTTATGCTCTGGCTAGATCCCTGTTCCCGTCTGATGAGCTAAGGTGCTCGACAAACATCCCTTTTTGGTTTAGCCAAACCTTGAAGTCTAACCAAGAATTCCTGCTCTGGCTAGATCCTTAATCCAGTCTGACGAGCTAGGATGCTTGGTAGATATCAATTTTTGCTTGAAGTCTAGCCAGACATTCCTGCTCTAGCTAGATCCTCAATCTCGTTTGACGAGCTAGATTGGTTAACATACGTCACTTTCTACCTTGATGTCTAGCCAGGCATGCCTGCTCTAGCTAGAATTTGATCACGTCTGCGAGTATGAATGCTCGGCAGACATATTTCCTTGATGTCTAGCCAGGTGTGGTTTCTCTGGCTAGACCTTTGATCCCGTCTGCGAGACATGAGTGCTCGACATACATCTTTCCTTGATGTCTGGCCAGGCGTGCTTGATCTGGCTAGACCTTTGATCCCTTCTATGAGCATGAGTGCTCCATACATCTTTTCTTGATGTCTAGCTAGGTATGCCTACTCCGGCTAGACCCTTAAATCCTATTTGCGAGTATGAGTGTTTGACATGCATCTTTTCTTAATATCTAGTCAGGCGTGCCTGTTCTGGTTAGATCATTGATCTCGTCTACGAGTATGAGTTCTATTCACACATCTTTCCTTGATGTCTAGCCATGCGTACTTGCTATGACTAAACCTTTGAATTCCCCTGCAAGCATGAGTGCTTGACATACATATTTTACTGGTGTCTAGTCAGGCGTGCCTGCTCTAGCAAGACTCTTGAATCTCGTCTGACGAGCTGGGTGCTTGACAGACATCACTTTTTGATCCCAACTAGAAGGATGGAGCACTACGTCAGTCTTCACTTTTTAATCCCAACTGGGGGGTTGAAGCACCACATCGGCCATCACTTTTTTATCACGACTAGCAGGCTGGAGCACCATGCCAAACATCACTATTTTTCCTTCACCGCACATCGTATAAGAGTCGATCCTTTAAGACCCGTAGGATAGTGAGAAAATCATTACCAAATTCTTCCACAACATGTTCTAATTTTACATAGTAGATTTGCTAAAAAAAAGACCTCATAAGAGGTCCATCATGAATGAGAAGATTATTTGAGTAGAAGAGTGAGACTTCTTATCTGACCATTGTCGATGAGTACATGACCTTTGTCGCCCGTTACACCGAGTGGAGGGTCGAAGACAGTCGAACTTTTGCCCTTTATTTTTGTTGAAGCATCTCTCCTTCTGAGCTACATCTTTGCCTTAACGCTGGGATCCCTTGAGCTCAGCATGCTGCTCGTAGGCAGATACGGGCTTGTCCCTATCCTTCACATCCGGCTGCTTGGGCGGGAGTACGGCTGACAACTCTAGCCATTAAAGTTTCTTCCAGGGTTTCTCTTTAGGTGATACGCCGATTACAGGCTCTTTTCCTAGTGGTTCAGTTACTTCAGGCAGAAGGATTTAGATGATGACGCCTGTGTGTTGGGGTCCTGTGAAAAAGCTCGATCTTGCCAAAACTGGAGCAGGGAGTCTCATGACCATCCATACCCCCTCACTGAGGCTTCACATCCTGGTCTGACTTTTGAGCCTGTTTACCAATCCTGGTAAGGCATTCTTCCTTCGTTTACCCGATGTGGGGAAGTCTGGCGTAAGGCGTTGCATTTCAACTGAGAATATGACTAGCTCCTTTTATCCATGCATCACGGTTTTTCTTCGCCTAAGCTGGAGCTTTGCAAAATTGTTGTTTTCCAAAAAAGGGCACCAAGGAGTAGGGTGGAGGATGTCCCACCAATATTTTCCTCCATATTCGCAGCTGCTCACATACTGCCTCCGGAGGGTCCTTCAGGGATCTTTGGCTTTGTTCACTCTTCAGAAGACTTGTTCTCCTCCTCCGTCTTCCAAGATGACCCCAACCAAAACCTTACAAAGGGGGAGCCTAGCCATCAGCATCCTGGTTTCGTTTTGGTCCTAGATTCCTTGAGAGGTGGCACTCTCTCCGAGTCAGGAGTTCATCCCGCCCTTTCCTGGGTAGTTTTCCCCCAGGGTTCCATGAGTGCGTGGCGACTCTGCTAACGAGCCTTTGAGTCATGAGGGAGGACCATTTCCTTGTAAGATCCTGTTATGACTTGAACGACGTATGACACACCTTTCCACCATTTCTAGGTTACCTTAGAGGTTACAACCACCATATCCTTCTTCCTTTATCGGGTAATCATCAAGATGGTAGAAAGTCCATCTCTCGAAGGGGAGGGGAGGGGTGAATCCTCCCTTGCATCCTAGAGTTTGTCTACATAGAACGCCAGACCCATTCTCTCCTTGCGCGAGAAAAAAAAGGTTCCAATTGCTTTGAACAGGAATGACTTTACGGTCATTCCCATAGACAGTGCCAACTGTTGATACCGAAAATCTCAACCGTAAGGTGACATGCAATCTCCTCTCCACGTAGAGGTCCTTTCTGGTGGGAACTTCCACAACTTAAACAAATAACTCTAAGGCGAAGAGAATCAGGGGCGATTTCCTTATCGAAAAGCCTTCGATGCCTAAGTTAGTATCCTGACATTATTTTGACATAGTTTCCTTAGGGGAGAAATGACACACCTCTCTCTTTATATATGGGGATATTTATACCTCAAGCTTTGTATATGAGAAGACGTGTTGAAGAAGCTTTAGGGGCATGCTGGAGAAGCTTCGTGGGTCACAATGTCTGTCATGACTGCCCTTGATTGGACAGAAGGGAGGCGATCTTGAGATAAAGTTATGGATATTAAATGTCAATATGCTTTTGAAATTCCTGGACAAAGGTTATCCTGACATTCTGCCATGAGGGTTGGACCTATTGGGCGTTACTTTTGGCGGACAATGACGACTCTGCGCTCAGGGTTATCCGAGCCCTCTTCGTAAGTTCTATTCTTGCTTTTACATGTGTTCGGGTCTGTGCAACCCGAGCATTCTTGAGGCTGACCATTTGAGGTCGGTTCTTATTCTTTGAAACTTTCATTCATCGCAAACTTCTCAATGTAACGTAACACGCGACGTCGCACTATTGAAACCCTGGAAAACACCCATAATAGCAGTCATTCTTATTAATCCTAACAATTGGTTGCAAAAACCCATTTGCAACTTCCAAAATTTCATTTTATATTTTGACAAAATTTTCTTTGCAAACAGTTGATCGCATTAGCAAATATCTTTTCCATTAATTTTAATGAATTTATTTCTATAAATTTCCAAATTATAAAAGATAAGAGAAAGAAATAAATGTACATGTTTTTGTCTCATTATCTACAAAAAAGTTCAATAAATTTAGCTAGCGTTCTACTCTTTAATGAACAAAACTTAAGAAAATAGATCGGTTAATTCGAGTCCCATCACTTCTAACTCTTTAAAATTTATAACTTTAACAAAGAAAATTTTTGGAAGAAAAATAAATAAAAGTGGGCTAGCATGCGGCAAATAATGTTCCATTTCTTAAAGTAATAGATTTTAAATCTAACTATGTGGTTTCTCTTACTTATGTTATATAACTAATGTAATGTACTTATGTTATATAACTAATGTAATGTACTTATGTTATATAACTAATATAATGTACTTATGTTATATAACTAATGTAATGTACTTATGTTATATAACTAATGTAATGTACTTATGTTATATAACTAATGTAATGTGACACAACGATGAATTTATTTAATTTGTGTTTGAAATATAAAAAACTTAGGACTAATGGATAAAAATAAGTGAAATTTTTATTTAGTTTTTGATGCAGAAATAAAACAGCTCATTCTTTTCAAAGATCTAATTCCTTTCACGCTGAATAAGCAAAAATTACAGACTCTCTACTAGTATTTAGGTAAAATAAATATTTAAAACATCACAAAGTCATGTCGTATCATATCATTTATATTTAAAATTGAGATGTTGAGAAATACTTTTTTGTGCAAGTCCATCCTCAATTTTTTTGGCCAAATCACGGCATAGTCATTTTACTTACAATTAAACGCTACCTATTAGTAAAATAATAATTAAAAAAATTGTATACTTTGATTTAATGATGATGGTGCAATATGATACATATAAACTATTTTCATTTAAGAAAATTTTGAGAACTAAAATGTGCTTAATACGATAATTTAAGAAATTAATTTATTTTAATTTTTTCTTGATTATTATATATACAATTTTATGTTCACAGTGGAATGTATTTTCTAGAAAAATTAGTAAATATTAAAAGTAAAAAAGCATGTGAAAAAATAGCAAGTCACTAAAAAATAGCAAAATATGAAAATAATTTTGAAAGTGTTTTTTTTTCAGGGCATAGGAAAGAAAAGAAGAAGGATGTTCTACCAAATATTCTCTGGTTTGGATTTGGAGATAAAAGTCCAAGTTGCAAAAGTATGGAACGACCAGAGTCAGAAGATGAAGAAAAAAATACAAAAAAGTAAAAGTAAAAGAAAAGAATAAGAAGGTCCCTCCATATCCCCAAAATCCCATACCCAAGTGGCCAACTTCAACAAGCGCGGACCATCACCCGCCTGTCACTTTTATCTCCAACCTCCACCGTCCATTCGTAGTCCTTTCCCACGAGCTGATTTTTTATAGTAATTTATATAAGGATGCGTGCGGTTCTGTTCGATCGATTAATAAAATATTTTTATAATTAAATTAAATTTATTAATTATTTAAAATACTGAACTAAATCGAAAACAGGTATAACTAAAAGAATTGAATCGTATGAAATCAAAATAATCGATTCGGTTCGATTACTTGTAACCGGTTCGGCTACAATTATAAAATTAAAAAAAATAGTAAAAATCATTAAATTGAAGATATCAACACTCAACACAATTAATAATATATATGTCTAATTTTTAATAATATATGTCTAATTTATTAAGTTTTTAATAATTTATGTTTAATTTATATATGTATATAAAAAATGATTGTAATCAGTTCTAACTAATTACATGTTTAATATAAAATATAATCGAACCAAAAGTTAAATTAACCGAACCGATTACAATTATCATAGAAAAAGAACCGACCGAACCGATTCAGTTCGACTTGGTTCAGTTCTGTTCGTAAAAATTCTGCACACCCTAATTTTACACGGATCAAATAATAAATTAAATTAGAAGTGGTAAAATATATGTTGAATAATTATAAATTAATTTGTCAAAGTAATGAATCATGGTACACAAACTTATAAATGCTTGCTACATCATAAATAACTTAATTTTTTTTATCAATTAATTAGTCACCGTAAAATTATTTTTTTTAATTTTAATAATTTCACAAACTCATTTGACTTTTAAGTTATAGATACAAATATATTTGTTCATTTTAATGAGAGCAATAATGTAATAATGTTTGGAAGATAAAATCTTTCAGTATGAGTCAGGAATGATGCAATTAAATTTGAGTATTTAATAATGATTTTTAGATAAAACCTTGTATAGAATAGGAAGAGTTAGATCAATTTTAAAAAGGGAGTTATTTAAATGTCCATGCAGTTACAGATAAATAGATATGGATGAAAATGATTGGACTGATATGAATGAATTACAGGTATCGTAAAGTGAATGGCTGCTAATAAATAAATCGATTTTCTATGCTTGCACTCTAAAAAAAATAACTACGAGAAATGATTTAAATTCAACTCATGAGATTAAATAAAACTTTAGTTGTTATCAGTTTAGTTATCATTTATGAGAAAATAAATACATTCATAGACAAAATACAGTGTTTTATCATAAAAGCAAAAAAAACTTCATATTTAATTTTAAAGATAATGATTTTAAATTGATTAAGTTATAAATTATTTTTTAATTGAATAAGGTTAAGAAAAGATATTGTTAAATTTCAAGAAAATAAAAGGATTATGATATTCTTTGTTGATGATTTTGTCAAAAAGACATCATATTCCAGGAATTAGCCACGTGTACACCGACCCTACTACGATGCTATCTCCGGATATTTTATCATCTCTCTCTCCCCCCACTCGGCTCTCTCTCTCTCTAACCCTAGTCTAGTCGAAGCTATAATACGCATCTCACCACTCCATTTCTCTCTCTGAATATTTTTCGATTTCTTCGAAGCTCCATGAATTGCAAGTTTGAAGGCTCTAAACGAAACCCTAGCCTTTAACTAGATACAAAGAGAACTTAGGAGTTCTGTATTGGGATGCTCTATATGTGAGTGTTCTGGACCTGCGCTTATATGAACGTAACGTTTTCTTGCACTTTTGATGTCTTTTGTGTCAATGGCGGAACGTAGATTCTGCATAGGGTACGCGCTCGCTCCCAAGAAGCAGCACAGCTTCATCCAAGATTCGCTTGTCAGCCTTGCAGAATCGCGAGGTATTGATCTTGTTCGTATCGACACTGACCGTCCGCTTGTCGATCAGGGACCGTTCGATTGCGTTCTCCATAAGTTTTACGGTGATGATTGGAGGAGGCAGTTGGAGGAGTTTAGGGTTCTAAACCCTAATGCGGTTATCTTGGACTCGCCGGACGCCATTGAGAGGCTTCACAATAGGATTTCTATGCTCCAGGTTGTGTCTGAGCTCAAGATTGAGAACGAGAACGAGTCTTTTGGGATTCCGAAGCAGATAGTGATTTACGATAAGGAGACGCTGTATGATCGACAGGCTTGGGAAGGATTAAAGTTTCCGGTGATTGCAAAGCCATTGGTGGCTGATGGAAGCGCCAAATCGCACAAAATGGCGCTTGTGTTTGACCATGACTGCTTGAACAAGCTCAAGCCGCCTATTGTCTTGCAGGAGTTTGTGAATCATGGTGGGGTTATTTTCAAGGTTTATGTGGCTGGGGAGCATGTGAAATGTGTCAAGAGGAAGTCGTTGCCGGACGTTTCGGAAGAGAAATTGGGCAGCGTAGAAGGATTGTTGTCGTTCTCGCAGATCTCGAATTTGGCTACCGATGAGAAAATTGACGATAAGTACTACGAGATGATGCAATTGGATGACACTGAGATGCCGCCGCTTAACTTCGTTACTGAGATAGCTAGAGGATTGCGGCTTGCAATGAAGCTTAATCTTTTCAACTTCGATGTAATTCGGGACTCGAGAAATGGGACTCGATATCTCATAATTGACATTAACTATTTCCCTGGGTATGCAAAAATGCCGGGTTACGAGACGGTTTTGACAGATTTTTTCTCTGATATAGTGCAGAAGAAAGAGAAAGAGGTGGCTAAGGCTTTGAATGAGAAGGATGGCTCGGAGAAAACTGGTTGTGATAGTCAGCAGGTTGATGGTTCTGACCAAGAATTAAGAAAAAATGTAAGCAGTTACTGCAGCGAAAAGGAAGAAGAAGGTGTCCCAGTTTCACATATTGGCAATCAAAAGTAGAGCGCCCGAAACCTATTCGTTCACTGGATCAGCATGTAGTGTCATCTCGGTAGTCTGGTCTCTTCAATTTGCTCAAGAAGCGGACACTTCTACTGATTTGTGGTCCGAAGTGAGTTGCGCATTTCTTTAGTTAACTGTCGATACAGTGGGAAATACGTAGGTCTTTCTTGGCTTTCTTTAAACTCGTGTCAAAAGTACACGGCGTTCATTGTTGAATCATGTATATTCCATCAACCAATGTTCTGGAGATAGGTACATTTGAAATACTCTGCTGAAGTGTGGAAAGCTAAATTTTTCGTTCTTGGAAATCTTTCTCTCTTTATAATAGCTTTAGCACCTTTCAGCAAGCGGAATTCTCAATTTTGTCTACGTTATCTTCAGTTTTCAATTTTTCTTCATTATATGTTGGTACATGAAATTTATGTGCAGCTTTGATGCTTAGGATATATAGGATATGGATAGTCCATTGATTTTAGTTCTAATAGGTTGGATAATTGGCGTTGCCAACTTTATATTGGGTCCATAAATCTGCCATATGATCAAATTCGAAGGAGGAAAGAAAAATGAGCGACATGGCCTTCCATTTTCTTTTCCCCTCGAACATAATAGAACCTCGCTTTTGGAAGATGGCATAAAAGACTACAGTGTTTGGTATTGGGTAGAATCTCCAGCTACCCGAGAACAGAACCCATCTCTGTTATATCTCGAAATATAATCTGTAGATAGAGTTTGGTAATTGGTGTGCTTTAAGTTATTTTGATTCGGTCAATGTGATTGACATGACAATGTCATTTCCATTGACAAGCTTCGATTTTTATTGTGGCTTGTCTCATTCGAGTTGAAATTTACACTTCATTACATTTCTTTGTTACTTTTATTGGAATTACTAGTATTTATGAAATCATAAGTTCCTAGTGCATTATAAATTTATAAGCTTCTAGAATGGTTCATTACCGTTGCTTGAAAAGTGCATACTTGACTGATCCACTTCATATTTGAGTTCTATTGTGTTGTGCTTCTCTGTATACATGCTTCCCATAAACTTGTAGATGTTTTCTAAGTTCCTTAGATTTATCATCTATATACTTCAGCCAGCCTCTAAGAAAAGAGTATCATTAACATGCTTCCTTGAAGGTGTAAAATTCGTATATATGGTACATACTGTTTGGTATTTATAAATTTTATCTAGAATAGTGGCCATCTTTAGATTCTGATGCTTAGTAACACTAGAATTGGCACTTTGCAGTGCTTTCACCTTGTCACACAGGGGCCGTGGTTTTGGTAGGGGCGGGAAAACACACATCTTTAGATTCTGATGCTTAGTAACACTAGAATTGGCACTTTACAGTGCTTTCACCTTGTCACACAGGGGCCGTGGTTTTGGTAGGGGCGGGAAAACACACAAACAAATACATATTATAAGAAGTTGGGGTGAGCATATTGTATAGTTTAGTGTGAGCAGAAACATTATTTCTTATTCAATTTGCCTTGGTCTACCCATCTTTTTCAATATTACAATAGAGTACTATCTAGGAAGGAGCTGGCAGGATGAGACTTGAGATCACTGGACACCCCCCCAACCTTTTGTACTCCCAGCAATTCTCAGTTCTGTATGGCAGCTCCATTACATACATATGAAAGGACCAGGCCAGGTTTTTGCTTGAAGTTATTGTCCAGGAAAAATAAATCGGAATCACATTTAGTAATCCTTTTGTCCAGGATGGTAAAAGTAGATGGCATTTGCATTTGTTTTGTTGCTTGCATGCTCTCTATTACTCCACCAAATTATGGTGCAACAGTATTCATTCTGTATGTCTGTAATCCTAGAGTGATTTAAACTAGTTCTCTTTAGTTTTAGTTGCAATTTACACGTTCTAGTAAATACATCCATCAGAATTGCTACGGTAGAGTAGTTGCTTGGCTTGGATATAGATCTCTAAATCATAGTGCATCAACCGTGTTCTGAAGCTACTGATCTAATTTGAACTATATCACTACAACTGATATGTTGAGCTTAAGGTGATTTGCATAACAGGGGCCAAATGAGTTGGCAAACGATCCTGGAGTCAGAATCGAACCACAATGATTTTATAATTACTTAGGTGGGACATATATCAAGTGACTTGACTGATGATTCAGAATCAAGAATTATTATTGTCTTCTAAAAGGAAAAGTATGTTTTGGATTAATTCTTGCTTAAATCTGGATTTAGGCTTTGTGACTTTTGATTTATCATTTGAAGAGGATTTTGATTCTGATTTGGATCTTTAGATGAGTTTGTTGGATGATTTGATTTGTGAATTTAGGTTAATGAGCTCACTAATTTTTAATGGAGCTTGGGTAAAAAAGTTTTTTTTTACCAATTTTAATTGATGTTGGATATTTGTAAATTCCTGGTTAATGGAGGCAATCATTTTTGGGTATTGAATTTATCCTACCGTTTAACATAATACTGTATGGTGATGATTTCATTTTCAATCGAGTATTGTCATATTGAGATTCAGAGTATTTTGTATTTATTTGTAAAGCAAAGAATTGAGGAAAAGAAGTCTCAAAGAATTGAGGAAAAGAAGCCTCAATTGATGTGTGTTTGTATATTTTCAGAAATAAATTAAAAGTTTGTTGAAAATCGATTGGAAATAATTTTAAGACAAGATCATGAATGAACCATCATCTTAAGCACCAATTTGAAAAATTTATTTTGAAATTCTTGTCAAAATTTAAAAACCTAGAGTGAGAAAAATCATTATTTTGATGTAAGAAAATCATGTGTCAAGCATCAATATAATCAAAATAATTATACTATTTTTTATTTAAAATAATTTTGAGACTTGAAGGATAGACTTTCCAATCTTCCATGGTTATGATTTTAAGAATATAAAATGAATGATAGATGATCTTTCCTTTAAAATTTTTTATTGGGCTAATATTAATGGATTTTGTTTCTAAAAAAATATCTCTATAGAAACTGAGATTTTTGTCCTTGTGACTAGGGACAAAGTGGAATCTGGAAGAAAATGGGTTTTTGCTATTTCAGCAAGGTCTTTCAAATAAACAAATGGTGGCTCAATATAAAAAAGATTTTTACTGGAGTTTTTTCTAAAATAAGGCGATTTTATTTATTTTATAATTGGTTGATTGACTAATGTGCATTAAAACATTGAGTAATTGAGAATGAGTCAAATTAGTTGACCAAAGCTGATTGGTAATTGGGACTGACGGACACAAGTATTGTTAATTTAGTTTGTTTAGGAGTTGAAATCTCCTCATTAATTTGGGCCTTAAGGGTCAATTGTAGAGTCGAAGATTCGCATTTGGTTCCAATTTTTTACGCCTGAGGCCTAGACCTCATCTTGACGACGCTGTAAGAATTCACGAGCAAAGAAGTCAAAAATTGAATTGTTAATGCCTTGAATAAATTCAATATCAAAATAAAAAATACTAAGAATGGACTACCATCGAGCAAATATTTATTTGTAAGCAATATTTTAACAACTTTTTTCAAAACATGTTTTGCAGATTTGCAATCAAGTTTTTAAAGAATTTTTTATTTAATAAGTCATCTTGAAATTTTTGAATACATAAAATAACAGCTGAAATTTCTTTCTTAATAGTACTATAATTAATTTGAGATTGAGCCCAAGTTTCAGATGTAAACCTGACAATTTGTTCCGGTGATCCGGGAGAGATTTTGTAACAAGATACCTCCATATCCAAGTTCAGAGACATCAGTTTGGATAATTTTAAAAAAATTGTTAGTAGGGATGCTAAGACAAGGAAGTGTCTTAACATGAGTTTTAATTATTTTAATTAAATTGGTATGAACATTTGTCAATGGAGGGAGATTTTTCTTAAACCTTTCAAAAAGAGGCTTGCAATCAATTCTCAAATTGTTGTAAAAATAAGATATGTAATTCAATGATCCTATAAATCTTTGTACTTGAGTTTTGTCAAGGATCTCATCAGAAAATTTATTAACAAATTGTATGACTCGATCAATTGGTTTAATAATAGATAGTATATTTCAAATCCTAAAAATCTAATCTTAGATTGAAATAATTTAATTTTACTTGCAAAGATAACTAAACCATTTCGCTTTATATCTTAGCAAACAATTCAATGTGTTTCCAATGCTGATCTATTGATTTAGAAAAAATAAGAACATTATCAATATAAACAATTGAGAAATCAGTAAATTGATTAAAGATGTTATGAAATTCATTTGGAGGATTTTAAGATCAAAAGGCATTACCTTCCATTCGTAATAGTCAAATAGAGTTACAAATGTAATTTTATATTTATCATTTTCATTTATCTAGATTTATCAGAATCTAAATTTCATGTCAAACTTAAATAATACAACACCATCTCTAAGCCTGTTGATTAAGTCCCTTTTATTTGGTATAAGATATCGTATCCATTCCAAAACATCGTTAAATGTCTTGTAATTAATTACTAACCGAGGAACTCCTCGTTCAATTTCACTGACCTTTTGGATATAAAAGGCCGAGTAAGACCAATGAGATTTGCTTCTTCTAATAATATTTTTATTGAGAAGTTTTGTAATTTTCTTCTTACAAAAATCAAGCATTTCAGAATTCATTTGAATTGGTCGTGCTTTTGTTGGGATATTCTTTTCATAAAATCCCTTAATGTAAGGAAGATTGACATTATGGTGCTTTCTGTGCTAGAAAGCATTGAGAATGTCAACACATAATTTTTTACAAATTTTTTGTCTAAGGATTTTAATTTGTTTTTTAAGAACAAGATTTTAAAGTTGTTCTTCAATTCTTTTAAATTTTATTTTATCTTGTAGAAAATATGATTGTCTTTCTTTATAAGAAATTAAATTTATAGTTTTGTAAAAAAAATTTGTTTTAAAGTTTTCAATCTCTCATTGTGAGAAAAAGAATGAAATTTGAATTTGATAGGTTCATCCATGAGATAAGTAATTATCCTATCATACTCTGTTGTGAAAGGACACAACAGAGAATGAATGGTAAATTCAAAATAATTTTGTTTATAATATTTTTTACTAAGACAAATGATATTTTAAAACATATATTGTCTCGACAAATATGAATTTTAGAAATTTCATAATTAATATGCATGCTAGTACCATTTGCGGAGGATAAATATTCTTTCGTCTTCTTGAAGTATTTAGTAGGAACGAATTCTTCTTGCATACAATTCAAATCAGCTCTTAAATCAATAAGAACCATTGAAGTGAAATCAAAGTTTTCGATTAATATTATGACCATTATGTGCCATTTTTAATTTTAATATGATTAAGGATTTGAATGAAGTTATCATTTCTTGAATGTTGACAAGAGATTCTTCAACATCATCACTAGAAATTAGAGATTTACTAGGTTCTCCTAGTTTACTAGATTCGTGATTTTGAATTAAATTATATGTTATTAAAAGATTTAATTCTTTTGTTATTTATATGTTTGAGTCTTTTAATTCTTTTTTTTTTTTCATTTTTAATATTTTTTTTATTTTTTTGGAAGTTCCTGAAGAGTAACTTCTTTTTCTTTTCTTTTTTAATTTTATTGAATTTTTCAAGGAATTGTGAAAGACTTGTAATATTATTATTAGATTTAATATTTTCTTTCTTTTGAATTACATCCCTAAATCTTTCAAGGTATTCTTGTTTTAATTCAGAATTTTTAATTTTACTAATTAAATCTAACAAAATATTTTCTTGTTCTTAATTTTTATTTAAAACATTGATATTTTTCTAACAAGAGTTATCCTCACATCCCATAGACATATATTTGGAGAATCACTGTCAGAGCTTGAAGAGTTGAATTTCTTTAGATTCAGAGGATTCAAATTCTCCTAAATCTTCATTACTATTGATTCTATAATTCTAAACAACTCTTATTTTTATTCGTTAGAGAATTTTAATTTATTAATTTTATTTTTACTTGACAAGTATTAGAAAAATGACTATTCTGGCCACATTTAAAACACTTAATTTTATTTTTATCAACAGATTTTTTATTAAATTTTCTTCTTGAATAATTTTTATTCTTAAAAAAGTATTTGTCAAAATTTTTATTTTTGTTTTTGTCAAATTTTTTCCTATAAGGTTTGTAAATTGTTTTAGGATTAAGATGAGAATTTTTCTATTCTTCTAGGAAGGAGCAATAGCGGGTAATCCATATTACTCACAGAAATTACCTCATTCATATTGGATAATTTTTATTTCTTTTTTAATTTTCATGTCTATACACATTCGTAGGCGTTTCTTTTTGTATTGTAGTGATAATTATACTGTAGGTAAGACTATTATAGTCTATATTTCTTAGGTCATCATTGGTAAGCCAGTCAAAGTCTCTTAGGATAGGACACATAATATTGGTTAATTGGTCATGGATACGCGAAGTAACATTAGTTGAGACCATCAATATTCCATTCATATAATTTTTCTATAGAGACATAAAATTGATTAACTAAATAAGATTTAGTAATATGAATATATGGAGGAATAGACCTTTTATGCCTCTTCCTTTCCAATTAACTAATTTCTAAATTTTTAAAATTTTCTTCAATATTATGAATGATTGAAGATTCATGAATTATGGATGATTTATAGGTGGAATCTAACATATGACTTTCTGAATCAGAACTACTATTATGGTTAATTACCTTAACAAAATAAGATGACTCAACAGATTTATTCTTCCATTCTTGAAGCATTTTATCAATCTTTTTATTGAGGAGAACAATATTTAAGACAGTTTTATCTGAAAGATTTATTAAAGGAGTTTCTTTTAGAGATTCATTAGATTTAGGTTCATGAAAATTATCGACCTTATTCTTAATTTTGTCTAATTTTTTTCTATTGTTATTAAACTTTGATTAGTGTAATTAAGTTGTTCAACAACATTTTTATTTGATTCTTTTTCCTTTGAAATCTTAAAAGGAGACGCAGTGATTAAATTTTTTTTTGACTAATTATAATTTTTTTAGGTAGAGGATGGCTAGCAGTCACCCAACTAGTGTCTTCCTTGACCCATTTAATCTTAGAAATTACATTAATATTCTTGTCGTAAATATTTTCGATATAATTAAGGAAAAACATATCAACTCTAAATTATTGCATGAACGTCTTCCATTCAGTAACAATGATTTTTCTTTGATCCATATTGTATGTCTCTCTGAACCTATTACATCTATTGCGATTAACTGAGTCAATCATATATTGGGTTAAACCCTCTTAATCAGGTTTGTATTCTTGGCTTAGGGTGCCAAAATTTAAAATTAAAAGTTGGGGATTTACAAGAGGTAAGGTTATTTAAAAATCAGATTCAGTTGGTGATTCTGTTTCGTCAGATTGTTCAGTCTTGCTATGAAAGATTGACTCACTGACTTGGAAATTTATGGCTATGCTTTAAGCCTTACATTTTTTATTTTTAAATTTTTTAATTCTTGTTCAAATTGATGGATTCTAAGATTTTGACTACTAATGACAGTGGATTCAGAAAAGGAGCTCCTAAGAGTGCTAGACTAGCTAATTAAGGATTAGAACTAGATAATTAAAAATTAATTTTAACAGTACCATCCATGTATTGTTGGATATAATTAATATCTTCAATTGGAGTGAGTTGGCTTTCATGAGTTAAAAATCAATTTGTAGGCAAAGTAATATCAGACCGCCTAATAGTTTTATGGATTCTAATATTAACATTACTTTGGTTAGATTGAATCAACAATGTTTAATTTTTTAGACTTCTATTAATGGCTTAGAAATTCATATTGGTTTTAGTAACTTTGTAATATATTCTAAAAATCAAAGCTAGGGGTTGGGCACCTTTAAAGATTTAGTAACCATTAGTTTTGATATCCAAAGTTAAAGATTTAAGAATATGTGAGTCCGTTCAGTTAACAGATAAATCTGGAAAACAATCAAAATATATTGGACCATTACAAAGTAATGATTCAATTAATCCTAAAATACTATCATTAAAATCTCTAAATCTTGCATCACGCAAGGCTAATAAGCAGAGGTATTAAGACCTCTCCTTGTGAGTGGTTTAATTTCAATTTCGACTAAACTAAAGTGAAGGAAATTATATCCTTCTTTAATGTGATGTTTACTTGTATTAGGGAAAGTAATTGGCAAATTCCATGATATTTTCCAAAAACATATATTTTTTCAATTATTTTTACATGATGGTGAGGTTTGAAGGAAGCAACAGACCATGTTGATTTATAACTTTATTTTTTAAAAATTTTGGGTATATTTCATATCCTATGATCTACTTGATCATCTATTAAGTATTCAAATGTTCTTCATTAATTCTGTCTGATATTGTATGTAAACCTATTGCTACAAGAAGAATTACTTTTAAATAATCCATTTATGACTCAAGATAACTAAATTATTTTTATGAGTAAAATTTTTTATCATGTATTTTGATTTTCAAACTTGCTATGACTTCTACAATCTCATGCACTCTTCTCCCATTTGCCTTTACAACCACCCTACCCTCGGAATTTACGTATCTAAGAGGTATTATTAGAGTGTCTGAAATAAATTTATTAGAAATTGATACGTCAGATTCACAGTTTAGAAAATAAAAGATTATTGAGAATAATCAAGCATAAAAATAACCAACCACTTGGACGGAGAGTCAGATTAAATAAAAATAATTATTTAAATAAGCAAGTACGCAACAATAGTAACAATAACTAGCCACTTGAGACTGTGAAGAATAATAGCAGGTAATCGATACGTGCTCACATAAATTGTTTATTGAAGTAAGCATAGTTTTGTTGAATTTTTTAAATTTAGGCTTGCTTTATTAGATTTAGAATTTTATTTTTTTATTACCTTCNTATATATATATATATATATATATATATAACAAGAAAAATTTGTCGCCATAAAAACTTTACTTGATAGTTCACAAAAACAAAAGTAATATCAAGGAAGGCAATATATCAGACCTTCCTCATCCTCATGGCAGAACTTGAATTAATTCACCTTGAATATCATGTAAGAAGCTTTATTTCTCATCGATTTATGATGTTTCAGGTACGTCACTGACAACTATTTATATTAAAAATCTTAACCAATCGATTTCACACGATAGAGAAAATGTACATCTACATTTTTCTTTTCAAGTAAATAAATTGCTTCTTTGTATGTCTTAACTCAATAAAAAAAAATGTAAAATATCACCTAAATTTTATCATACAGATTTTAGAAGTTTTGAAGAGTCTAACTTCATAGGTTAGTTCTAGGTTGGTAAGTGGGTTTCTAAAGAAGCTGTTATTCCTTGTATTAGACGTAAACATTCTTTACCTAATAGTTACCAATGCACTAACTAATTATCTGACTTTCAGTGAATAAAAAATATACACTAACATCCAATTTATTAATCATCCTAAAAAATTACTAAGAAATTGATAATTGATACTCTATATTTTTTGTTTCAAATATTTTGTGTCACTTCAAGTTGAATTGAGACCTCATTTCGTCCAATAAGGGGAAATTTCGGAGTTGACAAGTTTTTGACTTGGAGAATATTGCTTGATCATGATCTCTTTGGTAATCATTTTAGTTTGAAGAATGTTGGTCTTTTTCTTATACAAGCAATGTTTAGTCGTGACTCGTGCTATTTGGGATTGGGATACTCTCGTATTGAAAATTCTTAACAGCAAATTATGTTCAACTCAGATTTGTTGAATATTAAAAATCAAACCATCTGAATTTTTTATTTCTTTTTAAAAACTATAGGTTAGATCTAACCCACCCGTTTTTTGAATGGACCGACTAGATTGAATAACTCACTCTTAAGTCATCAGAACATGAGAAAAATCCTACCCTACTATTTGACGTTTCTAACTTTTTATTTAATTTTTTTATTTTTATAATTTGTAAAATCTCCAAACCCAATTGAATTATTAACATAAGTAAGTTTCTGATTTCAATTTGGAATTAGAGTTTTTTAGTATCCTGAAAAAAAATGAGAGGCCATCTGTATCAGATCTAAACTGTTATCAAATCTATATTCTGAATGATTTTTCATTGGTTCAAATCGTCTTGTAAAAGATTTTTGAAAATTAAATTTTGATGTATTAATGAAAGAGGGGCAACATGAAGCTGTTCAAGTAACCTCCGTATACAATGGTAATTCTCCAGTATCTTCTACAACCTATATAAGTTATAGTATGGTACCGATAAGATATTATTTTGATAGAATAACTATGTTTATATATAGGTTCATCCATATAATTGGCACACATATCACGTTGTAGTACACTTATCTTTTGCAACGGTGTTACAAAACCGTCCTTAAAAATAAAACTATGACAACAAATTGATTACTGTTGAGCAGTATCATGTTCACTTTTTAAGTACGGTTGGTACAACTATCATAATAAAACCATAGCAATAGGGTGACTTTTTTGTAGGGACTGTATATACACATTTTACTACAGGGTTTGGGGGACACTTAAACACAAACAAGATTTAGTTCCTTCGAGCGGTCAAGATGACTCGTGAATTCACGTTAAGAGAAAAACGAGTTCTAATTAACCCATTAAGACCAACATTCTTATGAAAGTTATCTTACTTCACTTTAACTATACAACAAAGCAAAACCTTCACTTCACTTAGTATCTATGATTGGTTACATAAGATTTCAATAAAAATCCAGTCTTATATATACATATGTGTGTGTAATTTGATGTATGGAACAATAGTAAAGAAAAAATACAATAAACCAATCCTCACAAGAGGTTCACAAAAGGTATTTGACATGTAAATTTGGATGTATATTTATACAACTACAAATTCAATCAAATCAAAGTATTTTTTAATTATTGAAAAGAAAAATAAATAAAATACCGTGGAAAGAATAAAAACTATAATGATTTAATATCTGCAGCTGAACAAGTTGATACTTCAAATCAAGGGTAGTCTACTAATCCATATCAATATATCATGCATTGCCCATCACAATGCTGACCTGCAAAATAATAAGAAAACCTTAATTTTATTAGTCAATCAACAAAAAAATATAGAAGATCAAGAATCTTCTAATAAATAAATCATTACAAAAATAGACATTTTTTAAATTGTTTGAAACAATTTGCGCTAATTATAACGGACAATGGACATATTAATATTGTAGTTTTATTTAAACTATAAATATAAGCTGAAATATCATTCGGTTAACAAATCAAATTTTGTTTACTAGACACATAAATTTAAAGACAAATAAAAAAACAACAAGAAAGAACCAGAAAAGAGAAGAGAGAAACATACTCAAGAATGTCTTTCCAATATGATTGGCTTGTTTCATCGATATCATTGATGAAATTATCCCAACTCTCAAAATTGGTAGAAGCAGACATCAAACAATCATTTGGGTTTGTCTGATCATCTCTTTCAGTTTGATTTAAGTTTCCAGGAGAAGCTGAAGAAACCAATGGAGGAAGCATTTGATTTTCCACTTGAAAACTACTGCCCAAATTATTGTTCATTATATTCCCATTATGACCTATACCAAATCCACCTTCAAAGCAGTCTGCCATTGGATAAGCCATAGACATGCAATTATTTGAAAATTCATGTCCTATTTGCATGGGGTTCATGAGATTTTGAGGTCCTTGGAGGTTAGAGTTGTCCATATTCGGCACTGTGCTTGTGTTTAGGAACTGCAATAGATTTTGGAGCAGTTGGATTTTGGCTATTTGGGCAACTTCTGCCTCTAACTTAAGAGGATTTCCCCAAATTGCCCCATTAACTAAATGAGATAGGTTGAGAAAATGATTTAGGTCTGTCCTTGGTTTGTGAGTGTTTGGATCTATACCCATATGAAGTAGCTTCTTTCTCACACTTGTGTTCCAGAAGTTCTTGATTTCGTTATCTGTACGTCCCGGAAGATGAGTTGCAATCCTCGACCACCTACGAGTCAAGAAAATACTTATATTTAGCGAAAATACATTATACTAGGAAAAAAAAGTAAGGGAAAAAATATGGCGCTAAATGTACTTTTGGTGACATGTCCGCAGAAAAATTTACGTACTTATTTCCAAGAACAGAATGAAGGTTAATAATGGTTGATTCCTCTTCGTCGGAAAATCTTCCTCGCTTGATATCGGGCCGGAGGTAGTTAGTCCACCTTAATCTGCAACTCTTTCCGCATCGATTCAGGCCGGCGTGCTTAGGAAGAGCTCTCCAATTTCCATGGCCATGTTTGCCAATATATTTAATCAGTATCTGATCTTCTTCAGGTGTCCATGGCCCTTTCTTTACTTCGTGCTTTTCATCACAACATGGAGATCTTCCCATTTTGTAGCACAAGAAATATTATTAGCTTAGGAATTATGAAGGATTACACGGCTAATTTTGGAACTATCGCAAAGGCATGCTTGTTTTATATATAGGAATGCTGAATACGAGACATTGGACCTGTAATAAAATTAATCAGTGATGTCATCATCTTTTCTTTTCTTTTCTATTATGAAATTCTTGCCTTCCAAACACACGGCAAATGAGGCTATAGATCTAGTCTCACATCAACCATCTTCTTCCTCTCTCTCTTCTTTCTTTCTTTTTAACAAAAGTAGAGAGGCAAACCAGCAAATGAATGATATAATATGAGGATTAGGTAGTGAAATTTGTCTACTACTGAAGTGTGAGAAATGTCATGGGAACTTTCGTTATGGTTAATGCTGTTGAAAATCACCATTCTAATTTTGTTTCCATGCTATTTGGAATTGTAGTAAAATTGCATTGACCTTGAAGTTTTGACCAAATGAGGTTGTTAATCAGAGACTTTGAGTTTGATTTAATCTCTTTAATTAAGCAAAGGTAACTAAAAGATGTTTTGTGGGTGAGATCCGCAAGGTTGAAATATTACAAATGTTTTGATAATTTGAATAATACACTTAACATACAAAAAAAAAACTCTTTTTTGACATCTATACCTGTTGTACGCGTGTCTGAGATCCTGGTTTAAAATGCTATGTCACACCACGATTTTGATCAACAGTATTACGTTAATCACGATCTGAAGAGTTAAGGCAGAGTTAGGACGTTATTTCATAAAGAAATTTCGTTACTTAGTCCTAGACAAAGTAGAGTATCATGTGTGTAAAAAATGGTAAACCGATGATTAAGTTAATTAAGGTAACTTCCTTGATTTAATTTTCATCTGTCAAAATTTTTAATTTACCAAGACTTTTTATAGTTCACACAATCTAAGAATGTTGATCATTTCTTGTTAATGAGAAATACTATTAATTAATTAAATGATCACTTACCAACTCCATGCATAACGAAATATCATGATAAAAAAATAAACACTTTAGACGTTTAAGTTTGAAGGACTTCAAGATTGTATCTACATACAATAGCATTTGTCATTAGTAAAACATCATTATTTTAGCACCATAAGAAACTTCAAGATGTTTCGGTTCCTTAGGAAATATAATAATTAACGTTTATTACATAATTAGCTAGCCATTTTAGCAATATATATGGCTTGCGTTTTCCATACTATTATATATTTTCCCAGCTTCATGCACTCGTCAAGGTGGTCATCATTCTTGAAAAATATTTAATTACAGAAATTTAGTGCTAATTTAATTATAATAATGTACTAACCCTAACTGCTCTGCACGCTGTCATTACATGAATGGTTGAATGTTGATCACCCATTTAATTTTTTTTACTTTTTTTCTCTTTCCTTAATGGGATTTTATTGTGACATTAGTGTGAGAAAACTTCCCTTTTTCATCAGTTTTTATAATAAATTGGTCTTATAATTTCACGAGAAGGTAATACTTTTTATTGATAACGTGTTGTTCACTTGATACCTCATTACACAGTGAGTAACTAAGCCTTATAAAGGCAAGGTAGTCGAGATGAGTTGAGAGACGTTGCATGAAGAATTACATTGACTTAACAACCAGCTACCTAACTAACTCATTTATATTCTTGAAGTAGCAGCTTAGGGGAAGAGCTTGAGGTACATGGTAGCGGATCATTACTTCTCTTATTATCCCCCCTTAATTGAAAGGGGGTGTCAACCAGCTTGAACTCAGACTTTAAGTATTGAAATCGAGTAGAGAATGGTTTAGTGAGCAAGCCTGCTAACTGATCAACATATGAGACATACTTGACTTGAAGTTGTATTTGAAGAACTCTATCTCTGATGATGACAGTTCAAACAAGAGACTTTAGATCAAAGTTATCTTAGTTGTTGCATTGACCATTGATCTGTATTCACTCTTAGAGATAATATTTTGCTTCTTAGAAGATTAAGAAATCAGAACTCCACTTATGAAAACCATATAAGCACATGTAGACCTCATGTCATCAGAGTTACCTGCCTAATCTGGGAGAATAAGCTTGTAGTATTAAGGATTTGGAAGGGTGAATGTATAAACCAACAGTGAGAGTTCCTTTGAGATATCGAACGACTCTTGCATGCTTGCCAATGTGTAGTGGTTGTCTTATGTAAATATTGACTTAATCTATCTACAAGGAAACCTATATAAGGTCTTGTCATGGACATATATTGAAGAGCACCTATGGTACTCCTAAATAAGGTAACATCTACAAAAGGTACTCTATCTTATTCATAACGTTTTAAGGTGGAACTTGCAGGATATGAGGTAGGCCTGACACCATCCTTAAGTGTCTTCTTCAAAATATTAGTAATATACTTAGATTGAGAGATATAAAAACCTGTTTGATCTCCGAAAGCCTCAATACCAAGGAAGAAGTGAACATGTCCCAAGTCTTTTAGGAAAAGGTCTGATTGAGATCATGAATCACCTCATCCACAATGGAAGAATTGTTACCTGTAAGTAAACAAGGATGTATCATCAATAGATACTATAGAACCCCAATACAACAGTGTGGACTTAAGTTTGTCATACCAAGTTCTTAGAGATTGTTAAGTCCATAGAGAGCTTCCTTTAGTTTATACACATATTGAGGTCTTGAGACATCTTGAAATCCCTCTGTGATAAGCTAAAGACACAGCCACATCAACTGCCACCTCAGTAGAGACTAAGTCTGTCATATCAATAAAGCTCAACTATCAGTTGAAGCTTAGTTTAGTGCTATTTCTGTAATATTGTAGCTCGTGTCTAACTACTCATTGTTAGGGAGTTATTTTAGTTAGCTTGGAGGTTGAGATAACCCTTGTAATATTGATGTCTTTATTCAGTTATGAGGTAATGAAGCAAATTGCATAATTCTACAGCAAGCTTCTTCGAACTCTCTTTCTTCTCTTCTCAATTCTTCTTCTTCTTTTACTTGTTTATGTTCTTTACATGGTATCAAAGCCTATAAAATAAAAACATCTATGACTAATGTTGAAAGCAACACCACTACAAACAATGCCTAAAAAAACTCTACCAATTTACAAAGCTTCTTATCAAATAATTTGAGCAGCTCTCTCTTAGTCAAGTTAGACAGAGGGAATTACGTTATCTAGAAGTCTCAAAGTAATTCCCGAGATTATTGGGCATGGAGTTGATGGAATAGTCTTTGGTTCAGAAGGAAATATAAGCAAAAAACTTGTTAATGGAGAGATTAATCAAGAATATGGAGTCTGGATTAGGAAAGATCAACTACCCTTGATATGGTTAAGAACTTCTATGTCAGAAGTGAGTTCTTGGTACTGTTACTCATTACAATACCTCAGCAGAAGTTTGGAGCTTTCTTGAGAGGAACTTTGCTAGTCAATCTTGTGCAAGATTGATGCAGCTAAGAAACCAACCTCAAAATTGCAAGAAGGTAAGCATGTCTGTTTCTAAATTCTGTGAGAAGATTATAGAGAATAACATATAGTCTTTCTACTGTAGGGTAACCAATTGGTGAACACGAGTTTATTCTTTATGTAATGAATGGATTAGGAGCAGAATTTGATTATGTTGTAGTGAATATCACTTCCTGAAGTGAAAATCTAGGCATGGAGGAAGTATAGTCACTTCACATGTGCCTTGATAGTAGACTTGAGAAACAATTAAGTGAGCAAGAAGGCTTAATCAAGATGAGTGCAAACATCATAACTGAAAGCTCAGCCTTTGGCTTTAAGAAGGGTAGTCAGTTCCAAGGAAATTTTGGAAACTTTAACAGAAATTCTACGAGAGGTGCTCAGTACAATAATCATAGCAACAGAGGTGGTTTTCAAGAAAGGAGAGGTGGTACAGGTAGAGGCAACAATAAACTAGTTTGCCAAGTTTTTTGTAAAGTAGGGTATGCAACAAATATATGTTTTTACAGGTTTGAAAGAAACTTTCAAGGGGGGAATCAATATGGTCAGCCTCAAAATGGAGGAAATTCCTCATTCAGTGGACCAAATGCTTATTTTTCTCAGTTTAGAGGGAGTTCTTCCACTCCTGCAACATACTTTGCTTCCCTATCTGACTATATTTATTCCCTAGAGTCAGTGTGTGATTTAGCTTGGAATACTGACAGTGCAACAACTAACCATGTGATAGCAGACCTAAACAATCTCAACATGGCTCAAGAATACAATGAAGGTGAGAGACTAGCAATGTGGAATGGTAATATCTTGTCAATTACTCATATAGGTTTATCTTTCATACCTACTAAATTCTTTGTTAAGAGTTCGTGAAATTAAAAAGAACTTAGTTAGCTCTAAATTAACTCCCTAATAATTAATAGTTAGACACGAGCTATAATATGATAGAAACAACACTAAACTAAGCTTCAACTGATAGTTAAGCTTTGCTAATATGGTAGACATGGCCTCTGTTGAGGTGGTAACTGATGTGATTGTGTCTAAACTGACTAAAGACAATAACTTATATATTGAGTTTCATGCTAATGCTTGCTAGGTAAATGACAATGAATTGGGAATCATACTGGTGCAAGGGATCCTTAGAGATGGCTTGTACCTATTGACAATTCTTGATAAATCCAATCTGTTTGCATACTGCATTTAAAGTAAACCAGAAAATTCATACTAAAGTCTGTCAAAAGCCTTACTATAATGGTATTAGTAAACTCAATATTTATGTTAAAGTCTGCCAATACATATATATTAAGTTTCATGCTAATGTTTTTCATAATTCTAGCTTGAATATCTGTAAACCTCTTTGTTCTACTGTTAATGATTCAGTAAAAGATGTTTATGCTTATAATGTTTCCTCAGTTCGTAATAATGATGCAATCAATAAGTAATAATGATGCAATCAATAAAGTTTCATTTTTTAATACATATCCTTGTTGTCATGTTTCTTCTTATCATCAAAATAATACTGTCGCACAAGATAAGCATAAAATCAGCATCTTTATTGAAAAATTGCTTAATCAAATTGATATATGGCATAAAAGGTTAGGGCATCCTACATCAACTATTTGCATAAGGTGTTAAAGTATAGTAACATTCCCATAGTTAAACAAGGACTGAATTTCTGTATTGCCTATCAAAAATGGAAGAACCATACCTTATGTTGGGGCTTATGCCCTCAAAGTATGTGTTATGACATTTTGATATAAAATTTAAAGATGATTATATTTTTCTTTATAATTGTTCTTTTAAATTATAGTTGAGTAATTTATAAATATCTGAAAATTTGATATTCGTTAATGAGACTATGATTTTATATTAGTACGGGAGGATTAAGGTAATATATAATGAATGAAATTGTCAGTAATATATTAAAGTATAAAATCTTTAATAAATGGTTGCTAGTACGGTTCACTAAGTATTATGAATGCATGTGATCTAGATCATTATCATTGTTATGGATAAACATTTTAGTGAATGTACTTTATATAATAAGATTATATATGACATGACCAATGTGAATTAATATATTTATTAATGTGTCATTTATCATAAAAATTTAATACACATAAATTCGATGATCATATATAGATCAGTTTGAATCCTAAGTAGTCATGAACTCCTTTGCATGTCTACTGGATCTTTTGATTCACTCGTTAAAGTCTGTTTATTAATCAGACTAGTGACTTTTATTTTAGAGATTCAGTGATTTGGATGGCTGGGGACATGATCTTCCAAGATTTGAAATCTAATCTTTCCTAATTGATCATATATTAGTTCACTTAAGGGTTAGTTCTGAAACTGAATGGTTATTGAGCTCAAATTTATAATAAGATTATGAATTAGCCATTCACCAGTGGATTAATGGAGATCAAGAGGTAATTAGAAGGGTAAAACGGTAATTTTGACTAGTTCAAATTTAGGAACCAATAATTAGAGGACATAACTACATGAAATAATTATATCAGTGGACTACATGAGAATACTCTATAAATATATTTTATAATCTCTAACAGTGTAAGTCCATATTTATAGTGGAGTAATAATAGAATTAGTAAATAAAATTATTTAATTAAACAGTTTAACTAATAATCTAGTTTATTAGATTTTAGAATTATAGGTCCATAGTGCCCAAGTCACCACTATACTATGTTGTCTATGGTGTAAATATTTCAGGACATGAGAAAATGACTGATTTGTAAAAAATATTTTTATTCTAGGGTAAGTGTATAATTATGAGATAATTATGTGTGATTAATTATTTAAAAAATAATTAATTGAATTATTTATATATTTAAATATAATTTTTGGAATATATATATATATATATAATTATCGAATTTTTTAATTTTTGATAAGTGAGACAAAATATCTAATTTATGAAATTAGATAATTAAATTATTATTAGATAATAATTTAAATCAACTAAATTTGTTATTTGTGAAATAACAGATAAGGTAGTTGATAGAGTTAATCATATATATTAATTTTGAATTAACTGATATATAGATATTTATCTGATTAAAATAAATATTTAATTCATAATAATTGTCACATGTCAATCACTAATAGGATATCAGAAATTGACATGAACTATAATAGTGCCACAACACTACAATAGTGATTGTACAACAGTGTAGTGCCACATGGAACTACAATAGTGCCATGAGGCACTGTGCTGGCACACGACACACTGCAGTGTCCTGTGGCACTGCAGTTGTGCACAATTACAGTCGATCCCACTACAACTGACAATTTTATAATTAAATATTATTTCAGTTTATCCCTAAAAATCGGATATGTTATTATCAAGAATATATTTAGATATTATTCTAATGACCTCAATTGTTGAAAGAAGATGAGAGAATTAGTTGATCAGATCACCAGTTCGTTAATTAAGAATTGAATTGAGAACACGATTGGTGTCAGATAGATTTTCTTATGTGATTAAACGTTAATTAAATCTCTAAAAAAATAATCATCATGTTCTTTTAGAGAATCGTCTCACAAAAGGTTTCTCAATAGATCTCTAGATCTCATGTGTTGAGAACATCTAAAAACATAAAAATTGTCTTTTAATATTCTATGTGCCCACACATGTCCTAGTAAGTTGAAGATTGACTTGGAAGATCTTAGTGTGGATATCAGAGTCTAGTAATAGTTGAAACGATTTTGTGAGAATTGATTCGGTATTCGTAAGAACACTTGATATAGACTACAAGAGGTATATGATTCCTAACCTTGTATGTTGTAGATTTAACTTATAAATATATAATGGATCCTAACTGATTGAAAAAAGTTTTCAATAAAATTTTTTACTTAGTTATCGTGGCGTTGCCCAAGTTTTGTTTTATTAACAACAATAGCAAACTATACAAAAGGGGTTATGCCCTCAAAGCATGTGTATTGACATGAAATTTAGTGAAAATTACATTTTTTTATAATTGTTCTATTAAATTATTATTGAATAATTTATTTAAATATCTAGAAATTCTATATTCATTAACGAGACTACAAAATTTAATTTGTTATGTGTAGTGCGTATCCCCAAAATGTAAGTGATAATGATGAGTAGCTTATCATCTACCTAACCATATCTAATAAGGTTCGTTTTCTCCTCTCTGCAACACTATTTTGTTGTGGTGTTTCAGGTGATGTAAGTTGGGATATGATTCCACATTCCAATAAATAATCTTTGAATTATAAATTCAAGTATTCATCACCTCGATCGGATCGAAGGGTTTTCAAAGATTTATCTAATTATTTTTCAACTTCAACCTTGAAATCTTTAAAATTTCCAAAAGTTTCAGACTTTCGATGCGTTAGGTAACTATAACCATATCTTGAGTAGTCATCAATGAAAGTGACAAAATACTTATACCCACCCCTAGCTTGTATACTGATCATTCCACATACATCACTATGTACTAACTCAAGTGGTTTTTTGGCTCTATACTCCTTTCATGTAAAAGGTCTCTTGGTTATTTTACCCTCTAGACAAGATTCACAAACAATAAGAGTTTCAACTTTTAGCTCTCTCAAAGTATCATGTTTTGTTAACCTTTTTAACCTATCTAGATTAATATGCCCCAACCTAAGATGCCATAAATATGTGTTATCATCATGAGAAAACTCTTTATCGTTCGTTATTTTTAGCTTTGCTACTTTAAATAATTCAGAATTATTTAACGCGTGTTCAGTCGATTTAAGCATATACAGTCTATTTATAATTTTAGCATGACAGATATCGAATCCATTCTTAGTAATGATAAACTCTTTATTAATGAAAGAAACTTCGAATAACTAATCTTGCAAAAATGAAAGAGAAAGCAAATTCCTCAAAAAACTAGGAATATATAAACATCGTTCAAAATTAAGTAATTATATCCAAAAGTAAACGGAGTGTCCTTAATGCTTTAGCTGACACGAACGGACCACTGTCAACTCTCAAAATGACATCGCCATCAGCTAACTCCCTTAACGTATCAAACATCTGCAAAGAATAACATACTTGTTTAGTGGCTCCTAAATCAAGTATCATGATCACAAATCATATTCCACTAAATAAGCTTCAAGTACAAGTAAATCATATTTACCTTTCTTTTTTAGCTAAGAGAGATACCTGTTATAGTTTCTCTTCCAATGACCTTCAACCCCACACTGGAAACACTTTCCTTTGGGTTTGTTGTCTTTCTTATTCTTCATGGTTTTCGGTGATGTCTTGGCTTTCTTTACTCTTTTGTTCTTACTCTTGTCCTTACCATTGTTCTTCTTCATTTTCTTGTTCTTCACAATATTGGAAGAAGGCTTTTGCTTGAAAACATTTGTCTCGTCATTTTTGGCCAATCTAAGGTTGAGTGACTCAAAAGTTTGTAGTTCATTCAACAATTAAGTCGTTTTGAATTATAACTTGTTCATAACAAAGTTAGTAGTGATCGCAGAAAAAGCTAGTGTGAGCGACTATAGTATGATGCTAACTTGAGTCCGCTCATCAATGGTCGCTCCATGTACTTTTGCCTCGTGCATTATATTGATCATGTTCAAAACATGTTCTCGAACAGAAGTACCCTCCCTCATCTTAGTTATCATACAACTCCTAGTGGCCTTATCATGACTTTGATCAGACTGTTGTCCAAACATTACCTGTAAAGATTCCATAATCTCATAGGCAGTCTCCATGTTTTCATGCTTGGTTCTTAGAACATCATTCACGCTTACAAGAATGTAGTACTTCGTCTTGTTATTTGATATGATCCAAGCATCATATTTATCCCTAACATTCTTTGGGGCGTTAGCGGCGAACTCCTCTGGACATTCTTCAGTAAGAACGAACTTATGGTTCTCACAAATCAACATTAAATTCATATTTGATTTTCAACATACGAAATTATCACCATTCAATTTCTCAAGAGCGAGTAAAACAGTAACATTGTTGCCCATGATAGTCATAATATTGATAACTAAAATTTAAAACATACATGATTCGATATGATTGATAAATATTTAGAATTTGAAAAGTAAAAGTGATGCATGAATGCAATCATAATAAACAAATAAATTTAGCATTTACTAATCACGATGAAACAACCAAAATATTTATGTGTCGTCCTGGGGTCGGTAAGATTAATCTCAGGCTGTATATGAGACATTCTCATCTTTATTAATTAAAATTTAAAATATTTCATATGTTCTCTTTTAACAATAAAATATCGTTTGTTCGGTCACGTCACAATTATTCACACGAAAACTTAATTGTGACATTGTGAGTATAACCCATCATTTTAGATTTCATGATTTTATTTAGAATATGTCACCTTAGGGTCGGTCAAAACTAAACTACACCACTTTCTCCTATCTTCTTAAGAAGTACAACCTTGGTATTGGTACAGCTCGAAACCTTCCTTAAGGGGATGGAAACAAAGCCATCTCGAGGCCCTCATTGCAACTCACGATGTTGTACATATGATGGAGACTATAGGTTACATTGATATGTCAACTTTCTCTCACTCACTATTTTAGGATAATGTGTTTCTATTTTAACTAATCAATTAATTACTAGTTAAAATAATAAGCATATGAATATTTAATTATCAGTTAATCCAATGTCATTGATATAAGTTCATTTAAATTTCTGAAGCGCCTAGTCATAATTAGGTAAACTTAGATTAACTAATTAATTATATTCATCAAACTTTAATAAAACTATTTTACTAAATTCGGTTAACCTAAATGTTACTATAGCATTTAGTTGATGTGATTATCAAGTTTTAGTTAGTTAAAACCTAGCAATTTACATGCAATTGATTTTATAAATCAATACATATAAACATATTAAGACAATTCTAATAAATCATGTTTCTACATATGAGATACATGATTAAATAAAACTATGTGATATTTTCATGTATGACATATGATCGACTAATGGATGAATATGTTATCAAATATAACAATTAAACAATTATTTAACAATTAAATAAAATAATAATGGATCGAGTGACTATTGAGTATTTCTAAAATAAAGCCTAACCCAGTATCACCATACAATTAACGATCCATTATTTTTCATACATTTAAAAATCATAACCATTCATCATCATACATATCTCATATTATATGAATAATGTATGAAAATTCACACATCATTTAATGTATGAGTATATAAAGACCTCTCTGATACCACTTGTTGGTCGTCGCGACACATGTGCAGGGGAAGCGTGGAGGCGTGTGGCCTTTTAAAAAATTAAACTTTTAATAAAAATCAAATCTTTTAATAAAAATAAATTTGCGTAATGTCACTATAACCAAATAAAAACTTTTATGAAAATCTCTCTTTCAATCAGTCATGATCCATTATATATTTATAAGTTAAATCTACGACATACAAGGTTAGGAATTATATACCTCTTGTAATCTACATCAAGTGTCCTTGCAAAAATCGCTCGATCCTCCATCTCCACAAAATCATTCAAACGATCAGTAGACTTCGCGATCCACACCAAGATCTTCCAAGTCAATCCTACTAGGATGTGTGTGGGCACGTAAAATATTACAAGACATTTTTTCAATCTTTAGATGTTCTCAACACATGAGATCTAGAGATTTACTGAAAAGAACTTTAGTGAGACGATTCTCTAAAAGAACGTGATGATTATTCTTTTAGAGATTTAATTAACGTTTAATCACAGGATAAAATCTCTCTGACACCAATCGTGTTCTCAATTTAACTCTTGATCGACGAACTGAAGATGTGATCAACTGATTCTCTCATCTTCTTTCAAAAATCTAGGCCATTAGAATAATATCTGTATATATTCTATATAATGACATATCCGATTTTTAGGGATAAACTGAAAAAATATTTAATTGTACAATTATCAATTGCAATGGGACTCACTGCAATCATGCACAACTACAGTGTGCATGGCATTGCAGTGTGTCGTGATCCACACTCACTACTATAGTGCCACGTGCACCATAGTAGTCCATGTTAATTTCTAATACCCTACCAGTGATTGACACGTGACAATTATTGTGAATTAAATATTTATTTTAATCAGATAATTATCTTGACATCAGTTAATTCAAAATTTAACATATCTGATTATCCATATCAACTAACTTATATGTTATTTCACAAATAACAGATTTAGTAGATTTAAATTATTATCTAATAATTATTTAATTATTTAATTTCATAAATTAGATATTATGTCTCACTTATCGATAATTAAAAAAGATTGATAATTATATATATAATTTCTGAAAACTATATTTAAATATATAAATAATTTAATTAATTAATCACACATAATTTGAGCTCAATAATCATCCAGTTTCAGAATTAACACTTAAGGAAACCAATATATGATCCGGTAGAAAAACTTAGATTTTAAATCTTGTAAGATCATGTTCCCAGTCATCCACATTATTGAATCTCCAAAATAAAAGTCAGTAGCTTATTAACAAACAAACCTTAATGAGTAAATCAAAAGATCCAGTAGACATGCATAGAAGTTCATGACTACTCATGATTCAAACTTATCTATATATGATCGTTGAATTGATATGTATTAAATCTTTATGATAAACGACACGTTATAAAGATATTAATTCACATCAGTCATGTCATATATAATCTTATTATATAAAGCACATAAACTAAGGATGTCTTTCCACATCAATGATCTGGATTTAGATCACACACATTCATAATTCTTAGTGAACCATACCGGCAACCATTCATTAAAGATTCCATAGTTTAATATGTTGCTGACAATTTTATTCATTATTTATGATCTTAATTCTCTCATACTAATACAAGATCATAGTCTCATTAATGAATATTAAAATTTAAGATATTTATATAAATTATTCAACAATAATTTAAAAGAACAATTATAAAAAATGTATTCTCTTTAAATTTCATATCAAAATGTCAATACACATATTTTGAGGGCATAACCCCCAACATCAAGGCCATCTCCATCACATCAAATTCAATCCTTCATGCTAGAAGTAAGCATATAGAACTGGATGTGCATTTTATAAGAGATAAGGTTACAAACAGAAGCTTAGAAGTCAGATTTGTACCCTCAATAGATCAACTAGCTGATATACTAACCAAGCATGTTTCTCCCCCTCGGTTTCTCTACCTAAAGAACAAGCTGCAAGTAGTTATCACTCCTTTCGGCCTGTGGGGGAATGACAAGCTAAAGACACGGCCACATCGGCTGCCACCTCAGTAGAGACTAAGTCTACCATATTAGCAAAGCTCAACTATTAGTTGAAGCTTAGTTTAGTGCTATTTGTGTAATATTGTCATGATTAACTATTCATTGTTAGGGAGTTAGTTTAGTTAGCTTGGTGTTTGAGCTAACCCTTGTAATATATATTTTATGTCTTTATTTAGTTATGAGGTAAAGAAGCAAATTGCAAAATTCTAAAGCAAGCTTCTTTGAACTCTCTCTCTTCTCTTCTCAATTCTTTCTTCTTCTTTTACATTGTTTCTGTTTTTTACACTCTAACTCTGACATATATACTGATTCTTGCAGAGCGCCATTTAAAAGGGAATTGTTTAACAATCCACCTAAAGGAGATTGCTACATGTAGATTCAACCTCACAACTGCGAGTTTAACAATAGGACTAAAAGTCTCTATAAAGTCAATACCTAGAGTTTGGTTAAAACCTTTTGCCACCAACTTGGCCTTATACCTGAGAATACTACCATCTTGATTCAATTTGACTTTAAATACCAACTTACTTACAACCAGAGTTATAGAAGGAGAGTAAGGGACCAATTCTCATGTATTATTTTTCAGTATGCATTGTATTCCTCAACTATGACTTGCTTCCAGTTAGGATTGGTAAGAGCCTCTTTAATAGTTTTAGGTTCAGGTGGGGATGGTTTGATTGCCAATGGATGTTTGATAGCAGAAAATTCCTTTGGTTTACTAATTCCAGCTCTTGACGTGGTAATCATCGGGTGATTGGAAATGACTATTTGTTTAGGTTGAGATGATGAAGTGAAAGATTTGGTGTGTTACTGATGTGATTGAGGTCAATGGTTAGAAAGGGAGCAATAGAGGGAGGGTCAAAAGATATAGTGGGTGTATTAACTCTAGAAGTTGTTAAACTGATATTGTTTTCACTTGCACCTTGTTGTGAAGATTTAGGAATAAGAAAAGTATTTGCTACACTAGTACTCTAAGATGAGCTATTGTTGACATATGAGTTTTCTGTAGGTATTAAGGTATTTTGAAAAAACATGGAAACTTAATGATCATGAAAGATGATGAGTGATGTAGGGTGAAGGAAAATATGCATACTTGTCGAACATCTTTTGAAATGGAAAGCAAGATTCATCAAAAACTACATTTCTTGATACATAGACTCAAATAGAAGAATGTAAGCACTTATAACCATTGTGATTGGCAGAATAACCTAAAAATATGCATAAATCAGTGTGAAAGTCAACTTTATGGGCATTATCTGGCCTAAGATGAGGATATCATGAACAACGAAAAACTTTAAGTGGGTTGTAGATGGGTGTTTGATTTAGCAGCTTTTGGTAGGTCGAAATCATGTAGAAAAATAGGTGTGAGAAGTTTGTTTATTATGTGAACTGAGGTTTGAAAAAACTCCCACCAAAATTCTAATAGCATAGAAGCTTGAGCAAGTAGAGTTAAGCCTGTTTATGAGGTATATCTATGCTTTTTTTTTCTGTAGATCCATTTTTTATGGATATATGGACAAAGATGTATAAATTTTATGCCATTGTCTTGTAGAAAATAGAGGAAAGGCCTAATTCACCTACCAGTCAGATTGAAGAGTCTTATTATGAGTGTTAAATTGTTTTTCAACAAGAAGTTTGAAAATTTGAAAGATTCTAATGCCTCAGACTTAAGCTTCAAAGGATATATCCAAGTAAATTTGCTATAATCATCTAGAAAACTGATATAGTATCTAAATCATTTCCTTGAAGATTTGGGTGTTGGTCCCCAAAGATTAGTATAAACAATTTCTAGGGGTTTTAAACTATGAATTTGAGATGTAAGAAAAGGGAGAATGTGATTCTTGTCCTTTTGAAATGAGGTACAGAATTCAAACATCTGGTTTGGGATATATTTGCTTTCATATATGAGGATTTGTCCTAAGATTCTTTACCTTGGATATGCTAGCCTCTTATGGCAAAAATTCACATTATCCATAATTGATGCATCTTAAACAATTGACTTCCATTTATTTGTGCTTAAATGGTTATGGTTATTCATGTCAGATTTGTATTGAGAAAGACAAAACATGCACATGATACTCGAACATAATTTTATTATGACTTGAAATACTTTTAACTAGAGTTTTGAACCACAAAACTTCACAAGAATTAACTAGAGTTCTGCATGTTATCACTACTTTCTTGACTAAAAGAAGAATTAAAAGAATGATAAGAAGACTTAATTTCAAAAGGTAGAACATACTTAATGTAGCTACTGAATACATAGAGACATTGATATGAGGGACAAGTCAATAAATAAAACCCGTCTTTAAGTATTCTTTTGAGCACAACAGATTTCCCAAAGTTATGTCATTCACAAAACATACATTAGAATGAAGTTTAACATAAACAACATTATCTTGAGTTAATTTTGAGATATTTATTAGGTTTTTCTTTATATCAAGTACACATAGCAAGGAATTTAGTTTTAAGGGGTGATGTTTTGGGGGTAACAAGACTAAACCTACATCTGAAATTAGGAGTGTCTTTCCATTTCCCACAGCTAATCTCTCCATACTAGTGTACTCTTGGGCCATGCTTAGATTGCTAAGATCTGTAGCTACATTATTGGTTGTTGCACTGTTAGCATACCAAGCCATATCAAGCACTAAATCAGATGTTGATGCATATGCTGTTGAGAATACCATATAAGCAGCATGGCCATATCCATCAGAATAGCTACTTGCACTTGAAAAAAAATAATTTGCTTGTGATGTATTCTCAGGTTGGCTCCATTCATATCTGTAATAAAAAACTATGGCAGAGCATAAACTTGCCAAATAATTCATTTTCCATTGAAATTACCATTTTTGCCTCCTCTTCCCTCTTTTCTACCATTAAAATTTCCTCTATTACTTTGAAATTGTTGTTGCCCATTTCTTGCATAGTTCTTGTTTCTATTTTGAATTTGATTGAAACTTTGATTGTCATTAAAAAACCTTTTGTTCCCCGTGTTTGGGAACATGTTGGCACAAAGCTTGATGTTGTTTAATTTTCAATGAGTTGTTTTTCATTCTACTTTCATAACACACAAGTAAAGATTGCACATCTTCTACACCAAGGTTTTTAGTTATTGATGTGATACTCGCTACTAAAAGATAAACTCAGGTCCTAGTCCATTTATAATTTACATCACCAGTTCTTGCTCAGATACTGGTTGTCCAACAATAACTTAACTATATGAAAATCTTATCATTTTACCAATTAAATCAGAGATTGACATGTTACCTTTCGTAGTACCTTGTAAAGAACCTCTTAGTTGGATTAATATTGTCTTAGACCGGTTCGCAAAGTTCCTTTCCAAAGAATTCCATACATCTGCTGAATTGTGATATTGTGTAACGGTCTTTAATACTCCTTCTGTCATCGAAGACCTCATCCAACATAATAAAAGTTGATCTTTCCCAGTTTTTGTATTCGGGGTTCATTCTTCCACCTTCAAGTGTTTTCTTTGGTTTTTCTTCAAGATTGACAATGTCTTCCAATCCATGCCCCAAGATTGCTGGTAGTGCTTGAGACCTCCATAATACGTAGAATTTTTTCTATCTAATCTTACTGAGATTGCATTGTTTAAGGTATTTGTAAAGAGATTCCCTACACTTGCTTGTTGGTTGTAATGTTATTGCTACTGGTGGATTTTGATTCTACCATGGACGATTGTCCTTCATCTTGCTCTTATGATACCATGAAATAACTCACAAGAAGATAATACTTTGTCTAACAATGTGCTATTTACCAAATACCTCATTATAATGAGTAACTAAGCCTTATAGAGGCAAGGCAGTCGAGAGAAGTTTAGAGAGAAGTTGAATGAAGTATTACATTGACTTAACAACCCAAATACCTAACTAACTCCTTTATCTTCTTAAGTAGCAGCTTAGAAGAAGAGCTTGAGGTACATGGTAGTGGATCATTACTTCTCTCATTAACTCGGATTGTCCCACTTTTCAGAAATCTTGCTAATCCAAATGTTAACTGACTAACTCAAAAATTGTGTAACATTATCTTGTAAGGTTACCAAATGTGCTTTACGAATGTTTCGAACATGTTAAAATGATTTCAAAGTAGGAAGTTTAGAGTCCAAACCCGTTTAAACTAAGCATCCACATTTTAGACTTATTATTAAAAAAAATCGTGTTACATGTGCGATAAAGTTTCAAGAAATAATTATATTTGATTAATTCACACGAATCGGTCATTTAATTAAGTTTCTGAGATTAGTGGTAATAATTATAAGATGTTAAACGTGTACATTCCAATTGCATGTTAGTGAAAAGTGGACAATATCCATAGATAACATTATAGATTCATATTAAGGCATGAAAACAGTCAGCAATGAAAACTAATCGGAACTTAAGAAGTTTGAAATAGGGAAACATTTCATCATCACTATGATATGTTTAATTACTTGTACAAATTATTAATGTTTACTTTGAAACCAATTTAGAAAAACTGGTCAAAGTTTGCCTTTCATTTCGAACAAACATTTACCAAACTCTGAAATTTAATCAAACTCAAGTTCCATTTTTCTTTTCAGTTAAGAAGCTCAAATTATGGGCCAAAACTAAAATACTGTTTCTCTTTGTCAAAGTTATGGCAATTGTTATGTATGGAAACATCTATGCGGTAGAGATTATTTAGCACATCTACACTAAATAATATAACTATATTTACATCCCAAGATTCAAAATTATCATATCCATAATGTCTTGGGCCTAACTCGTACTTAAAAGCTAGGTAGCTTATAAGTTAAGGTTTCTCACAAAATTATATTCTTAGCTCAGTACATAAGGACTTACAAATCACCAAAATTGTGAAATAATTTGTATCTGAGGATCGTTTAGCAAGATTATTGAAAAATCTGAAAAATCTGTGTTAGGTTGAAGAAAGATTAAATGATATTTGATTCCATGCATCCATCTTCATTTCTCCTGAAACCCACATAATTTTGGTGGTTTCTAATATTTGGATGTACTTTCTCTGCTTTTTTATTCTTACAATGTTCAAATTTATTTTGATTGTTGCACACGATATCTCAACGATTTAAGAAGTGCAACAAAAAAAAATATTCCACACTTCGATAATATTTTTTATGTGTACCTGTAAGAACTGTAATCTTAATTTTCTGGACCTTCTTAAGTTTATCAACATAAAAATGATTTTGAGGTTAAAGGATTCGTGAAAGTTCTTGATTACAACATTTTAAATTATTTGACAACTTATAATTAAATTACCGGGATCAAAATTAGAAATGAAAGTAGACCTAAAAAAGGGTTATGAGATAGTGTATTGGTGTACATACACAAGTAGAGCACATAAATTTTGCTTTGGACTATGAGTTTTGTACTTTGCTTTTGACTGAATATGAAAAAAGAGCTAGAGGAATAATTGTAATAAAACAGGTCTGAAAATCTCCTAAAATCTTTGACATTTAATAGAATCTCAGTTTGGTATTGACTTTTTTTATTTATTTATCTGCTCAAGGTATTTTATATATAGAGAGACGTCAATAGGATGAACGTTTATGTTGTTTTTCTCTTACAGTTGAAGCAAATAATGTAAAAGACAATCACAAAAAGCCATAGGTACTTCACTTTTCTGACCTCATTAGCTTCCTTGACTATCCTATTTAGACTTAAAGATTTTGAGGAAAAAAATGTTTAGGTGTAAATGAAGTTATTATAAAGGCATTTAGCTAGTTTGAATAATACTCGGTTGGTTCATTAACGAAGAATTTTTTTGTGATTTTGCTGACGTAACGTCTTGTTATTTGGTGACAATGTGAAAAGTGGGTACGTTGATTGACGAATAATATATGTTGATTTTGAATACTAGAAACTTTAGCGGGAACATGTATTGGAAGTATAGTTTTTAAAATAAAATTAGAACTAGAACATTCTCAATGACATATACAAATATATAATATTATTTTGTTAGTGATATTTGTTGAAAAGGTTAATGTGAGCTAATTAATCTAATAGCTAAGATGGTTTATTCACATTATGGACCATTGGTTTCTTCTATTATTAGTATTTTTTATATTTATAAACAAATATGTGTCCGTGTAAATTTTCATTGCCGTATAGAAGAGAGTTTGAATCTAAAAGTAGCTATCTTCTTGTTGTGAATTTATTTACTTATGACTTGTTTTTTCATTAAAAAGACATTTTTAAAGAATTTATTTGACTTTGAATACCCATCAATTTTATGTTTTTATGAAGTTTCCCTGAATTTAAAGGGGTTTTTACCCGTAGGACAACAAAAAAGACTAGTTCTTATTAGCACTCTTATTTAGAGAGAATTATCTGACAAAGAAAGGAATTATGGAAAATTAACACTCGTTTGGTTAAAAGTGGACCTCTCACAATGCCATTGTAGAGGTCTCGCTCATATTCACAGTATAAGGCATGTCCATTATTTTAGGCTCGTGTTAGGAAACATAGCCCAACCCACTTGGCATATTTTAAGAATATTCTCTTTCACTTCAATATTCTGCCTAACCTTTCGCTGTAAATACAAAGGGACTGATTCATCATTTTTTATGAGTAAAACTTCGACAGTATTCCTCGTCTAGTCTCCCCTCCAGATAGATTTTCTTATCACCTTATCGTCTGTAAAATATAAATAAGGAACTCAGAGGCGAGGAACCGGGGGTGGTTCCGCCGCCTAAGGGCTTCCGATGCTTAAATCAGTATTAATCGATATTCCAATATAATTTTCTTAGGGGAGAGTAGACATACCTCATTTGTTGATTGACATATGTATTTATACCTGAGTTCTCGAGTGGGAGGGAGCGTGTCGATGAAGTCTCTTGAAGACGTGTTGGGGAAGCTTTATGAGACATGATGCCTTTCATGATTGTCCATGATTGGATAGGGGCATTAATGTTGATGTGCTTTTGAGGTGACATTTCAGAGGCTGATCGAACATCCTGTCATGGCGATTGGATCTATTAGGCGCTACTTTCGGCGGACAAGGATGACCTTGTGCTCGGGGATAACGGAGCTGTCTCCGTGAACTTCGATCTTTTATACGTACTCGGGTCTGTACAACTCAAGCTTCCTTGAGGCTGACTAGTCGAGGTTGGAGTCTCTCCTTAGAAACTTTCCTTCATCATTGGCCCTTAATGCGGCATGACACGCGTCATCGCATTGTTTTGTAGTTGGAAAAATACTCATAACAGTTATCTCCAATCGAGGACTTGGGTGGCCTCTTGTACCCGGGTCTGAAGACTTCACTATCTGAGCTCCACGTCTGAGCTATCTGGGCGTAATAAACTTCACCTGCCTTGGGCATCTCACTCTTGTGCCTTAAGTTTATTCTTCAAGGGAGACTGCACCGAATAAAATTAAATTCTTCTGTGTGTCATTTCGTCCTTCTCGAGAGTTAATGTCGTCGACTTCTCAGGAATGGGGGATCTACTAGCGCGCTGAGGGGCTTGGGGGAGCCTGACTCCTGGACGTGTCACTTCATGTGGACTCGTTGTTTCACTTGTTAGAGGGCTTTATCCCTATCTTACGAGCTATAATGCTCAATAGATATCCTTACTCCTAGAATCGAGTTTTCCTTTGTTAAGGTTTTTCCTTAACTGTCAAATGGGCATGAGTGCCCGACAATTACTACCTTCCATACTGTTTAGCCAGGTGTGCCTACCCTAGCTAGATCCTTGATCTTGTTTGGGAGCTGAGACGCTCACTAGACATCACTTATCGATATCTAGCAAAGCGTGTTTGCTCTGGTTAGATCCTTGATCATGTCTGTGAGCTGAGGTGCTCGGCAAACATCACTTTTTATCTTGATGTCTAGTCATACATGCTTGCTCTAGCTAGACCGTTGAATCCCGTCTGCGAGCATGAGTGCTCGACATACAACATATTTTGTCTTGATGTCTAGTCAATCATACCTGCTCTTGCTGAACCCTTGAATCTCGTCTGCGAGCATGAGTGCCCGACAAACATAACTTTTTATCTTGATTACTAGCCAGGCGTGTCTGCTTTTGCTAGACCCTTGAATCTCATCGATGAGCATAATTGCTTGGTAGACATAACTTTTTATCTTGATGTCTAGCCAGACCGTTGAATCTTGTCTATGAGTGTGAGGGTAGACATCACCTTTTATCTTGATGTCTAGCCAGACGTGCCTACTCTGGCTAGACCATTGAATCCCATCTGCGAGCATGAGTGCTTTACAAACATCACATTATGTCTTGATGTTTAGCCAGGCGTGTCCGCTCTAGCTAGACCTTGTTGGGGGTTATGTCCTCAAAACATGCATATTTACATTTTGATATGAAATTTTAAGAGGATTAAATTTTTCTTATAATTGTTCTTTTAAATTAATGTTGTATATAAATATCTGAAAATTATATATTAATTAGTGAGACTATGATCTTGTATTAGTACAAGATGATTAAGATCATGGATAATGAATAAAATTATCAGCAACATATTAAAGTATGAAATCTTTAATGAATGGTTGCAAGTATGGTTCACTAAGTATTATGAATGGGTGTGATCTAGATCGGGATCATTGATGTGGATAAATATCTTAGTGAATACATTTTATATAATAAGATTATATATGACAAGATCGATGTAAATTAATATCTTTATAAACGTGTCATTTATCATAAAAATTTAATATACATCAATTTGATGATCATATATAGATTAGTCTGAATCCTGAGTAGTCATGAACTCCTATGCATGTCTACTGAATCTTTTGATTCACTCGTTAAGGTCTATTTGTTAATCAGGCTAGTGACTTTTCTTTTAGAGATTCAGTGACGTGGATGGCTGGGGACATGATCTTATAAGATTTGAAATCTAAGCTTTCCTAACGGTTTGTATATTGGTTTCCTTAAGTGTTAATTCTAGAACTGAATGGTTATTGAGCTCAAATTTATAATAAGATTATAAATTAGTCATTCACTGATGGATTAATGGTACTTAAGGATCAAGAGATAATTAGAAGGGAAAACGGTACTTTTGACCAGATCTAATTCACGAACCAATAATTGAAGTACAAAATTACATGAAATGAGTATGTCAGTGGACTACATGACAATACTCTCTAAATACATCCTATAATATCTAAGAGTACAATTCCATATTTATAGTAAAGTAATAATGGAATTAATAAATAATATTATTTAATTAAAGAGTTTAATTAATAATCTGGTTGATTGAAGTTTAGTATTAGAAGTCCATGGACCCAAAGTCATCTCTATACTACGCTGTCTAGGATGTAAGTATTTTAGAACATGAGAAAATGACTAACTTGTAAAATAATTTATTCTGGGGCAAGTACATAATTATGAGATAATTATGTGTAATTAATTAATTAAATTTTATATATTTAGATATAATTTTAGAAATTATATATATAATTATCATTTTTTAATTATTGATAAGTGAGACAGAATATTTAATTTGTGAAATTAGATAAGTAAATTATTATTTGATAATAATTTAAATCAATTAAATCTGTTATTTATGAAATAACGGATAAGTTAGTTGATAAGGATAATCAAATATGTTAATTTTGAATTAACTTATATCTAAATAATTATCTGATTAAAATAGATATTTAATTTGCAGTAATTACCACGTGTCAATCACTGATAGGATATCAAAAACTTGACATGTACTACTGTGGTGCCATGTGACACTACAGTATTAAGTGTGCAACACTGTAGTGCCACATGGCACTACAGTGGTGCCGTGAGATAATATGCTGGCTCATGGCACACTACAGTGCCATGTGGCACTGCAATTGTGCACAAGTGCAGTGGGTCTCACTATATTTGATAATTTGATAATTAAATATTATTTTACATTATCCCTAAAAATATGATACGTCATTATCTAGAATATATATAGATATTACTCTAATGGCCTAAGTTATTGAAAGAAGATGAGAGAATCAGTTGATCGGATCATCAGTTCGTCAATCAAAAGTTGAATTGAGAACAATATTGGTGTCAGATAGCTTTTCATTTGTGATTAAACGTTAATCAAATATTTTAAAGAATAATCATCACGTTCTTTTATAGAATCGTCTCAGTAAAGCCTTTCTCAGTAAATCTCTAGATCTCTTATGTTGAGAACATCTAGAGACAGAAAAAGTGTCTTATAAATCCTTGTGCGTTGAGGATTTACTTGGAAAATCTTGGTGTGGATCTCGGAACCTACTGATCTTTGAAACGATTTTGTGAGAACGGAGGATCGATTGGTGTTTTTAAGGACACTTGATATAAACTATAAGGGGTATATGATTCTTAACCTTGTATGTTGTAGATTTAATTTATAAATATATAACGGATCTTGACTGATTGAAAAAGAGTTTTTCAATAAAAGTTTTTATTTGGTTATCGTAACGTTGCACAAGTTTTATTTTATTAAAAGATTCAATTTTTATTAAAAGTTTAATTTTTTTAAAAGCCACACGCCTTCACACTTCGTCCGCGCACGCGCCGCGATGACTAATAAGTGGTATCAAAGTGGTCTTTACATATTTATATGTAAAATGAAGTGTAGGTTTTATTGCATTATTAATATAATATGAGAAATGTATGATGAATGATGGTTATATTTTTTAAATGTATGAAAAAATAATGGATCGTTAATTGTATGGTGATTATTGGGTTAGTCTTTGTTTTAATTTTTTCTAGATGTTGTGTAAGCCGAATTGAGGGGTAGAAATTTTCGTAATTTTATTTTGAATATTATTGAAATTATTTAGAACGCACAAGACGAATGGCAGAAATTTACTGTTCATCCGCGAAAACACTTTGTAATTTTTATTTCTTTATTTCAAGGAAGAGAAGGCAATATTTGGAAATTATGTATTCTTGAAGTTCGCTTTGTAATTTTATTTCTTTATTTAAAGGGTTGTAATTTAAAAATACCCAATAGTCACTTGGTTCATTATTATTTTATTTCATTGTTAAATAATTATTTAATTTTTATGTTTGATAACATGTCCATGCATTAGTCGATCACATGCCATACATGATAATCTTACATAGTTTTATTTAATCATGCATCCCATCTATAAAAATATGATTTATTAGGATTGTCCAAATATGTTTATATGTATTGCTTTATGAAATCAATAGCATGTAAACTACTAGATTTTGATTAGTTAAAACTTGGTAATCACATCACACTAAAGCTTATAGTAACCTTTAGGTGAACCGACTTTAGTAAAAGAGTTTTATTAAAGTTTGACGAATATAATTAATTAACTAATCTAAGTTCACCTAATTATGACTTAGGTGCATCAGAAAGTTTAATGAATTTAGACCAATGCGATTTGATTAACTAATAATTACATATTTATAGGGTCATTATTTTAACTAGTAATTAATTTAGAATTAATTGATTAGTTAAAATAGTAAAACATTATCCGAAAATAGTGAGTGGGAGAAGGTTGACATGTCAATGTAAGATATGGTATTCATCATTAGTACAACACCGTGAGGTGTAGTGAGTGTCTCGATATAACTTTGTTTTCATCCCCCTAAGGAAGGTTTCGAGCAGTACCAATTACAAGGTTGGACTTCTTAAGAAGATATGAAGAAGTGATATAGTTTAGTTTTGACTGACCCTAAGGCGGATATTCTAAATGAAATCATCAAATCTAAAATGATGGGTTACACTCACAAAATCATAATTAAGCTCATGTGGATAGTTGTGACTTGATCGAACAAATGATACATTATTGTTAAAAGAGAAAATATGAGATATTTCAAGTTTTAATTAATAAGGATGAGAATGTCTTATAGACAGTGTGAGGTTAATCTGACCAACCCTAAGGCGCTACATTAATTGTTGGGTTATTTTATCATGATTAGTAAATACTAAATTTATGTGTCTATTATGATTGCATTCATGGATCACATTTACTTTTTGAATTTTAGATATTTATCAATTATATTGAATCATGTATGTTTTAAATTTTAGTTCTCCATATTATGTCTATCATGGGCAACCTTGTTACTGCTTTACTCGCTCTGAAGAAATTGAATAGTGATAACTTTGTACGTTGAAAATCAAATATGAACTTAATGTTGATTTGTGAGAACCATAAGTTCGTTCTTACTGAAGAATGTCTTGAGGAGCCAACTGTTAATGCCCCTAAGAATGTTGGGGACAAATATGATGCTTGGTTCATATCAAACAATAAGGTGAAGTGCTACATGCTTGTGGGCATGAATGATATTTTGAGAACCAAGCATGAAAGCATGGAGACTGCCTATGGGATTATGAAATCTTTACAGGCAATGTTTGGGCAGCAGTCTGATCAAAATCGTTATGAGGCCATTAGGTGCTATATGACAACTAAGATGAGGAAGGGTACTTCTATTCGAGAACATGTTTTGAACATGATCAATATAATGCACAATGCAGAGGTACATGGGGCGACCAATGATGAGCAGACTCAAGTTAGCATCGTACTAGAGTCGCTCACACCATCTTTTTCTACGTTCACGACCAACTATATTATGAATAAGTTGTAATTCAACATAATCTAATTGTTGATGAACTACATATTTTTGAGTCACTCAACCTAAGAATGACCAAAGAAGGCGAGGTAAATGTTGTCTAGCAAAAGCCTTCTTCCAACATTGTTAAGAATAAGAAAATGAAGAAGAACAATGGTAAGGATAAGAGTAAGAACAAAAGAGTAAAGAAAGCCAAGATATCCCTGAAAGCCAAGAAGTACATGAAAGACAACCAGCCCAAAGGAAAGTGTTTCCACTATGAGGTTGAAGGTTATTGGAAGAGAAAGTGTAACATGTATCTCTCTTAGCCAAAAATAATGGTAAATATGATTTACTTATACTTGAAGCTTATTTAGTGGAATATGATTTGTCATCTTGGATACTTTATTCAGGAGCCACTAACCATGTATTTTCTTCTTTGCAGATACTTGATTCGTCAAGAGAGCTAACTAATGACGAGGTCGTTATTAGAGTTGGCAGTGGTGCTCTCGTGTCATCTAAAGCATTAGGGACAGTCAATTTACTTTTTGGATATAATTACTTCATTTTGAACGATGTTTATTATATTTCTGGTTTTTCAATAAATTTTATTTCTCTATCAATTTTGCAAGAACAATTATTCAAAGTTCTTTCATTAATAAAGAGGTTATTATTTCTAAAAATGAATTCGATATATGTCATGCTAAAATTATAAACAGACTTTATATGCTTAAACCGACCGAGCTCGCGTTAAATAATTTTGAATTATTTAAGTAGCAAAACCAAAAAATAACAAATGAAAAAGAGTTTCCCATGATGATAACACATATTTATGCCATCTTAGGTTGTGACATATTATTCTAGATAGGCTAAACAGGTTAACAAAGTATGGTGCTTTGAGAGAGCTAAAAGTTAGAACTCTTCCTGTTTGTGTCATTTCTCTAGAGTAAAATAATCAAGAGACCTTTCACAGGAAAAGGTCAAAGAGCCAAGGAACCACCTGAGTTAATACATAGTAATCTCTGTTGACCGATCAATGTACACGTTAGAGGTGAGAATGTGTATATTTTCACTTTCATTGACGACTACTCAAGATATGGCTGTAGTTACCTAATGCATCGAAAGTCTAAAACTTTTGAAAAGCTTAAAGACTTCAATGCTGAAGCTGAAAAACAATTAGGTAAATAATTGAAAATCCTTCGATCCGATCGATGTGGTGAATACTTAGATTTAGAATTCAAGGTTTATTTATTGGAGTGTGAAATCATATCCTAACTCACAACACCTGGAACACCACAACAAAATTGTGTTGCAGAGAGGAGAAACTGAACCTTGTTGGATATAAGCTACTCATCATTGTCACTTATATTTTGCGGATATGCACTACACACAGAAACTTACATTTTGAATGTAGTACCCTCTAAGTCTGTAAGCAAGACGCTTTTAGAGTTATGAAATTGTTCCAAACCTAATTTACGTCATTACCATATATGGGGGTGTCCAGCTCACGTTCTTAGACCGAAGATCGGAATGTTAGACTCAAGGTCTGAGGTATGCATATTCGTTGGCTATTCTCTAGAGACTAGAGGTGTGTACTTTTATAGTCACAATGATCAAAAAGTGTTTGTGTCGATAAATACAACATTTCTTGAGCATGACTATATGCAAAACTATAAACCTTGTAGCAAGGTAGTTCTCAAGGAATTAGTGACTGATGAGATCTGCCACCTTCAATTTCTACTGATAAATGACAAATCAGCGAAACCATAATTTCTGCAAAGGAAACCCCGGTGCAACGTTGTAGTGGAAGAGTTGTGACAACCAATTCGCTACGAACTAGAGGCACATGCCAATTATAAATTTTCCATTCACTAGCGGATTAATGACACTTAAGGATCAAGAGGTAATAAAAAAGGTAAAATGATAATTTTGACCAGATCTAATTTACGAACCAATAATTGGAGGATAGAACTACATGAAATGATTATGTGAGTGGACTATATGAGAATACTCTGTAAATACATTCTATAATTTCTAAGAGTTCAATTCCATATTTATCGTGGAGTAATAATGGAACTAATAATAATTTAGTTTATTGGAGCTTAGGATTATAGGTCAGTGGTTTTCAAGTCACCTCTATGCTACGTTGTCTAGGGTGTGAGTATTTCAGGACATGAGAAAATGACTGACTAGCAAAAGAAATTTTCATTTTGGGACAAGTACATAATTATGTATGATTAATTAATTGAATTATTTATATATTTAAATATAATTTTCAGAATATATATATATACACACACACAAATTTTTTTTTATTCTGGGGTAAGTACATAATTATAAGATAATTATGTGCGATTAATTAATTGAGTTATTTATATATTTAAATATAATTTTAGAAAAATATATTTATCTATAATTATCATTTTTTTAAATTTTCGATAAGTGAGACAGAATATCTAATTTATAAAATTAGATAATTAAATTATTATTAGATGGTAATTTAAATAACCTAAATCTGTTATTTGTGAAATAACAGATAAACTAGTTGATAGGAATAATCAGATATATTAACTGATATCTAGATAATTATCTGATTAAAATAAATATTTAATTAATTTCCATGTGTCAATCATTGATAGGGTATCAGAAATTGACATGGACTACATTGGTGCCATGTGGCACTACAGTAGTAAGTGTGTAACACTATAGTGTCACATGGCACTGCAGTGGTGCCGTAAGACACTATGCTGGCTCACATCACACTGCAGTGCCATGTGACACTACAATTATGCACAATTATAGTGGGTCCCATTGTATTTGATAATTAAGTATTATTTTAGTTTATTCCTAAAAATATGATACGTCATTATCTAGAATATATACAGATATTATTCTAATGGCCTTAAGTTCTTGAAAAAAGAGGAGAGAATCAGTTGATTAGATTATTAGTTCATCAATCAAGAGTTGAATTGAGAACATGATCAGTGTCAAAAAGATTTTATTCTATGATTAAATGTTAATCAAATCTCTAAAAGAATAATCATCACGTTCTTTTAGAGAATCGTCTCACTAAAGTTTTTTTTCAGTAAATCTCTAGATCTCATTTGTTGAGAACATCTAGAGATAGAAAATGTGTATTGTAATATCTTACATGCCCACACATGTCCTAGTACGTTGATGATTGACTAGGAATATCTTGGTGTGGATCTTAGAGTGTACTGATCGTTAGAACGATTTCATGGGAACAGATGATCAATCGCTTTTTACAAGGACACTTGATATAGACTATAAGAGGTATATGATTCCTAACCTTGTATGTTGTAGATTTAACTTATAAATATATAATGGATCCTAGCTGATTGAAAATAAGTTTTAAATAAAAGTTTTTATTTGGTTATCGTGGCGCTGCGCAAGTTTTGTTTTATTAAAAAAATCAATTTTTATTAAAAGTTTAATTTTTTAAAAGACCACGCGTCTCCAGCTTCTCCCGCGCACGCGCTGCAACGATCAGCAGACCCTTGAATACGGTCTGTGAGCATGAGTGCTCAGTAGACTCACTTTTTATCTTAATGTCTAGCCATGCGTGCCTGCTCTGGCTTGACCCTTGAATCTCGTCTATGAGCGTGAGTGCTCGGCATACATCACTTTTTATCTTGATATCTGGTTAGGTGTGGCTGATGTGGCTAGACCTTCGAATCCCATTTTTAAACATTGGTGCTCGACAGACATAGCTTTTTGTCTTGATGTTTAGCCAAACGTGACTACTCTGGCTAGACTTTTGAATCCCGTCTTCGAGAAGAATGCTTGGCAACCATCACTTTTTATCTTGATGTCTAGCCAGACATGTATGCTCTAGCTAGATTGTTGAATCCCGTCTGCGAGTATGAGTACTCAATAAATATCACTTTTTGTCTTGATGTCTAGCCAAACGTGCCTACTCTGTCTAGACCCTTGAATCTCGTCTACGAACATGAGTGATCGACATACATCACTTTGTTATCTTGATGTCTAGCCATGCGTGTCTGCTTTGGCTAGACCCTTGAATCTCGTCTGCGAGCATGAGTGCTCGACATAGATAACTTTTTGTCTAATCCCGACTGGTGGGCTAGGGCACCTCACACGTCATCATTTTTTTGTTTAATCCTGACTGGTGGCCTAGAGCACCTCACTAGTCATCACTTTTTGTCTAATCCCGACTGGTGGACTAGGGCACATTACCAGTCATCAATTTTTGTTCAATCTCAACTAGTGGGCTAAGGCTTCTCACCAGTCATGACTTTTTGTTTAATCTCCTAACTGGTGGGCTAGGACATATCACTAGTAATCACTTTTCTTATTTAATCTTGACTGGTGGGCTAGGGCACCTCACCAGTCCTTATTTTTGTTACTGGTGGGCTATGACCTCATAAGTCATCACTTTTTATTCAATCCCGACTGGTGGAATAGGGCACCTCACAACTCACCACTTTTTGTTTTCCTTCATCACACATTGTTGAAGAGTCCATCCTTGGAGATTTGTAGAATAGGTTGAAACTTGTTAGCAAATATTTCAACATCATGTTCTATTGTTTCATAGGACTAGATTCATTCAAAGAAGAGCTTATAAGATGGTAAGCCTGAGTAAGGAGAAAATGAGATCTCTTATCTGACAACTGTCAATGACTATACGACCTTTATCATTTGTTACGCTGATGTGGAGGGTTAAAGGTAGCATAGCTTTTGTTTCCTGAGCTCATGGCCCTTCATTCTTTGTTGGAACGTCTCTTTGTCTGAGCTTTGTCCTTGCATCAATGGCAGGATCCTTTGAGCTTCACATTCTGCTGAGAAGCGTCGGCTTGTCTTGAGCTGCTTTTTCCAAGTGTTCTGATGGAAGGATGATTGACCCTCCGATCCTTCAAGTTCCTCCTAGGGGTTAGTCTCCAGGATGCGTGTCAGTTACCGTCCACTTCGCTAATGTGAGTTCGTTCGCTTCATGCGGGAGCTTAGGAGGGACACGTTTGCATGCCTCACTTGTAAAGCCTGATCTTGTTTGAAAGTTAGCGTAACAGGTCTTGCAACCATCCTTCTCCTCTCATAGGGGATTCATGTACTCGCTCGGCTCGTGAGCCCACATATCCATTTTGGCATGGCCCTTATCCTTTCATTTCACCCAAGGTGGGATGTGGGGGTCGGAGGTGGGGGATCAGTATTTCAACTAGAAATGTTCGTAGGCCTATTTACCTGTGTAGTGCGGTTTTTCCTCATCTGTGCCTGAGCTTTGCAAAATTGTTAGGGGCTAAAAAATGGCATTAAGGAGTAGGGGGAGGGTGTCCCATCAATATTTTTCTCCATCTTCCGCAATTGCTCCCACACTGCCCTTAGAGGATCCTTCAGGGGTCTTTGTCTTTATTCGCTCTTTAGTGGCTTTATTCTCCTCCTTCGTATTCTGTGGTTGACCCCAACTGGAACCTTACAAGGGGAGAGCCTGATCATCCACCGCCTGGTTTCATTTTGGTCCCGGTTTCTTTAAGTGGTGGCCTTTCTCCGGTGAGCCTTCGAGTCGTAGGGGAGGACTATTTTTCATACAAGGGACCTTTATGGCTTGAGAGGTGATTGGCACGCCCTTCCTTATTTCTCTGGTCACCTTAGGGGATGTAACCATTGCATACTTCTTTCTTCATCGCACAATCGATATAGCGACCGAAAGTTCTCCTCCCACTAGGGGGAAGGATGAATTCTCCCTCTCATACTTTGAGTAGGGATGATTTTGTCATCCCCACAGACGGTGCCAACTATTGATGAGTACAAACTTCAACAGTAATCATCACCTAGCCTCCCATTTAGGTAGAGTTCCTTGCCCATTATCGTCTGCAAAACACAAATTAATAACCCAGAGGCAAGGAACCAGAGGGTGGTTGCCCCGCCTAAAGGCCTCCGATACCTAAATCAGAATTAATCGATATTATGGCATAATTTTCTTAGGAGAGAGTAGAAACACCTCATTTGTTGATTCACTTATGTATTTATAACTGAGTCCTAAGGTGGGAGGGAGCGTGTCGAGGAAGCATCTTGGAGGTGTTCTGGGAAAGCTTTGCAAGGCACGATGCCTGTCATAACTGTCCTTGATTGGATATGGGCATTAATGGTTTATGTGCTTTTGAGATGACATTTCAGAGGCTGGTCTGACATCCTGTCACGGTGATTGTACCTATTAGAAGGTACTTTCGGTGGACAATGATGGCCTTGTGATCGGGGTTAACGGAGCTCTCTTCGTGAGCTTCGATCTTTTATGCATGCTCAGGTCTGTGCAACCCGAGCTTCCTTGAGGCTGACTAGTCGATGTTGGCCTCTCTTAATGAGTGTGTTTCACATTCATGTTTTAGATGCTCTTAGCTTTAATTTTGTTGGTTCTTTGAGATTTATTGTTTGAGTTATGTTTATTTTTTATTTTGTAGGTATGATATTCAAATGCACTTGGGGAGATTTTGAAAGATTGAAAAGGTAGAAGATGAAATAAAAGTGATAAAATGACGGGTCAGGGCAAAATTGCCAGTGTCGCGACGCCAGTGCGAGAAGGATTTTTTGTGCAATTTTTACTCTAATTTTGTCCTTATCAAACCCTAGTATATAAATATAATATTTTAGGTTATTGGGGGACGTTTTTTAACATGAGAAGCAAAAGGAAAAGCTCTTAGAAAGAAGAATAAGAAGATCCAACCCAAAAATAGATTTCAACTTCAATTTCGTCTTCAAATCCATTCTTTCTTCTCTCTTTCTTCTATGTTCATAATATTATTAGGATGTTTTCTTATTTTAATATATTTTATTTTTCTATTCTAGGACGATGGTGTAGCCAAATCATGAATGTTCATCAATTTTGATTTTCAATCTAATCGATGTTTATTTATTATTGATGAGTGTTATGATATATTTTTAATGCATGTGATTGTCTGGCCAACTATTACATGATTTGAGATTTAATTTTGAGACTGAGAAGTGATGATTAAATTTTATCTTTGTTTATGATACAATTAAATTTTCTTAAGTTAGAGATAATTATGAATTTAGTGTAACATAATTTTTTTTATGCTTAATAAGTTTCTATACATTAAATCTTGACAGAGATGTGAGATTTGTATATTTGATCATTATTATCGATGTTTGAGGAAGATTGATAATTACTTTAGAGAAATTCCCTGTCAGGATTGGATTATGATAAACATAGATCGATTGATATTTAAAATTTTGAGCATGATTGGTTTGGTGAAATCACAATCTATAAAACTTTTAATCTTTGAAATTCATTTTATTTTTACTTAATAATCTCAATTGCTTTAGTTTGATATTACATAAAAATCTCACTTTTTTATTTTCTCAATTATAGTTAGGATCTAGTTGATTTCAATATTTCATATCAATCAATTTTGTGGACGATACTCTATATTCACATAAATTTATTCCTTGACAATGAGAGTGTGCACTTGCACTTTTAAAAAATCGCAATACCTCTCCTTAGAAACTTTCCTTCGTCGGGGGCCTTCTAATGCGGCGTGACACGTCGTCGCGTCATTGGTAATTGGAAAATCACCCATAATAATAATAAAATAATCTCTTTCTATCAAAATACTTTCACTAACTTGAACATCAGAGTCGATGTGAAGTAAGATCAACACCTATGTCAAGCTAATACTTTTATGCTCCCTTCTATCTTTGTTCTCAGATTTTTACTCTGATTATCAAGCTATGTGTGACAACCCTTCGACTGCATATTTCTTGCATCTACAACCATCAGGCCCATAGCTTATTCAATAAAATAAAGAACTATAATGTATATGTAGAAATGATGAACCTGTTGGTTCTGATCTTGAAGGGAAAATGATGAGTTGTAGAAATGATGAACCTTTCTGGTTCTGATCTTGAAGGGAAGGAAAAATTCTGTTTGTTTACAATGAGGGAGGATGTATATATACAAATGATTCTAACGGTTGCCTATGATCTCCTATGATTCCAACGGATGCCTACTTGAAGCCTGAAATCATTTTTTACCAGAAATGGTTAGACACCCACTGTGTTTGGTGAAAATCTCTGTTCTGCTTCCCTCTTTTGCCTATGATGAAGATTTTCTTCTGAGGCTGCATCTTTTCTTTCTTCAACACTCACCCTCAAGTTGGGTTCGTATAGGTTGATCGAGCATAACTTGTCAAGTATTCTTTGGAGGTTATTTTTGTCAAGGGCTTTGGTGAAGATGTCGGCTAGCTGGTCTTCACTACGTACAAAGGGAATGGTGATTTCTCCAGACTGTACTTTCTCTCTTATGAAATGACAGTCCACTTCAATATGTTTGGTTCTCTCGTGAAAAACGGGGTTTCCTTTAAGGTATCTGAGTATCCTTTCTGCGGCTGCCTGATGATTTATGCAGGGTGCGTGCATGAATTGACTGATAACGCTAACTGTAAAAGTGATATCTGGTCTTGTGACCGTTAGATAAATTAGTTTTCCTTCTAATCTCTGATATTGGCCTATATCAATTATTGGTTGGCTATCATTCAGGCCTATTTTCATGTTGGTTTCCATTGGTGTGCTAGCAGGTTTTGCCCCTATCATGCCTGTTTCTTTTAACAAGTCTAAGATATATTTTCTTTGAGATAGAAACAATCCCTTCTTCGAGTGAGCTATTTCTATCCCTAGGAAGTACTTCAGTTTTCCTAGATCTTTAATATCGAACTCTCATTTTAGAAATTCTTGAACACTCCATATTTCATCGTGGTTATTTCCGGTGATGATAATGTCATCTACGTAGACTAAAACGATGGTGGTGGAGTTGTTCGTGTGTTTGACGAACATAGATGAGTCAGCCGTGCTTTTGACGAAGTTAATCTTTAAAAGAGACAGGCTTAATTTTCCATACCATGCCCTTGGTGACTGTTTCAGGCCGTAGATAGCCTTCTTTAATCTACATACCAGAGATGGGTGTGTTGCTTTCTCGTGTCCTGGAGGTAGGGACATATATACTTCTTCTTCCAGATTTCCTTGGAGAAATGCGTTTTTTACATCCATTTGATATAGTTCCCAGTTGAGGTTTGTGGCAACGGATAGTAGCACTCGGATTGTGTTCATTTTTGCTACTGGAGCGAACGTCTCCTGGTAATCTACTCCATATGTCTGAGTAAAGCCTTTGGCAACTAGTCGGGCTTTGTATCTCTCGATAGTGCCGTTGCTGTTGTATTTGGTCTTGTAGACCCATTTACATCCTACGGGTTTCTTCCCGCTGGGTAGTGGGATTATGTCCCAAGTCTCATTCTTTTCCAAGGCTAGGAGTTCTTCATTCATCGCCTTTCTCCATTTAGGGTCGAGTTGGGCTTCTTGATAGGTCTTTGGCTCATCTGTTTCATCAATTTTTCCCAAGTATGCCCTGTGTTTGTTAGAGATTTTATCATAAGATAGGAAATTTTGGATAGGGTATAAAACCTGATGAGACACGTAGTCTTTTAATCTTGCTGGGGGATGAGTTTGCCTTGTTGATCTTCTTACGATTACTGCTTCATCAGTGACAACTGCCTCATCAGTTGCTCCCCCTGAGGTAGTTGTCTCAGGCGTGGTTGATGTGTTATCCTGTTCCTGTCTTATGATATCGGAGGAAATAATACTGTTAGGTAGCGGAAGTGTTTTGTGGTGGTTATGGTTGTCGGAGTCCTTTGGGTAATAGGATTCTAGTTCTAAGAATTGTACATCGCGTGAGATGTAGAGTTTATGGTTTGTTGGGTCGTAGCATTTATACCCCTTTTTTTCAGCGGAATACCCCAAGAATAGGGTTTTGACTGCGGTTTTGTCCAATTTATCAATTTTTGGAATGTGTACGTAGCATGTACATCCAAAGACTCGTATGTGATCAAGATTAATTTTCCTACCCTTGAGAATTTCTATAGGGCTTTTCAGATGCAATTTTACGCTGGGTAATCGATTGATAAGGTATGTTGCTGTAAGTATTGCGTCTGACCAGTACCGTTTGGGTACGTTATTTTGGAGGAGGAGAGCCCTAGTCATTTCAAGAAGGTGTCGGTTTTTGCGTTCTGAGACACCATTTTGTTGTGGGGTGTGGATACAGGTGGTTTGATGTCGTATACCGTTTTGTTTAAAGAACTCAAAAAAGGTGTTGTTAGTATATTCGGTTCCATTGTCAGACCTAAAGATTTTTATGGTTGTTTCAAATTGAGTTTCGACTAACTTATTGAATTCTTGAAAACGACTGAAGACTTCACTTTTTGATTTTAAAAGATATAACCAGGTGGTGCGAGAGAAATCATCAATAAAGGTAACAAAATATTTGAATTTATTATACGAGTCAACTGGGGCAGGCCCCCAAACATCAGAATGGATTAATTCAAAACATCGTTTTGTCGTACTACTAGATAGTGGAAAAGGTAACCTGGTTTGTTTTGAGAGTTTGCAGACTGAGCAACTGCTAGAGTCTGAATTACAACCAAGTAATTTGTTTAGGATTTTGTCAGAGGGATGACCGAATCTCCAATGAAGTAATTTGTCCTTTTGTACTGTACTGGAGGTGGCCAGACATGTTTTGTCGGTATCTTCTAAGTAGTACAGACCGTTTCTAAATTTCCCTTCACCAATCTTCCTCCCGGTGACCCGATCCTGAAAAATTACTTTGTCAGGTGAAAATGTAACATTGCAGTTCAGGTCTTTGGTTATTTTACTGACGGATAGGAGATTGGAGTTAAAATTGGGGAGACAAAGTACGTTGTTAATGGTTTTTGTGAAGAGTGTGGTTGACCCTGTGCCAAAAATTGGAACTTTATTTCCATTGGCTACCGTCACGTGTTGTGGTTTTTCTAATTTAGTGAGACTGTGTAGATTTTTTGTGTTATAAGTCATGTGGTCAGAGGCACCAGAGTCTATTATCCAGTGTTCTAAGTTGTGACAAAAGTTTGCAGATTTAGAAAAATAATTGACAGTATTGCAATTAGATGAACCTGGGGTATCGCGTAAAAATTCTCCGAATTGTTTGAGCAGTGCAGCCATCTGTGCGTTGTTGTCTGGGGACAGGTCTGCCCTAATGGATCCGGATCGGTCTATTTCTTCCATTTGGTCGGGTCGGTACCCACTGCCCGAACCGGGTCCATGTATATTATTTGCCCTGCGGTCTGGGTCGGGTCCTGACCCGTGACCCGCGCCAATAAAACCCTCGGTATAAAAGGGTGAGCGTTTCGCGGAGCCTCCTCGCTCGTCACTCTTCGCGCAGCTCCCTCGCTCGTTCTGGAACTTTCTCTGGTTCTGTCGGAGGTGAGGGTGCAGATTCCAGCACCGATCATGGGTGTGTCCTTCCTTTCGGCAGTGGCTGCATCTCACCTGCTCGCCTGGTTGTCCGCGGTGTCTTCCCCCTTCCTTAGGGTTAGGGTTTCGGAGGAAGCCGCGGGTCGCCATGGCTAGTGCTTCCCCCTTTTCATCTCTGGTACTCATGACTCGTCGCCTGGTTTCTTCTCTTTGAACTATGGCTGAGACGGTGGCAAAAGTTGGCTTTTCTGTCGACATCAAGATCTGAGCTCGGAATGCTTCGTAGCTTGAGTCGAGAGCCGTCAAGAAGTGGTAAACCATATCTTGCTCAGCCCGTTCTTGGAGTTCCTTCAGGTCAGTGGTCATCGGTCTCAAGGTTTCAAGTTCTTTGAACTTCGATTTTAAAAACCCGGTTAGCTCCGGTACTGATCTGTCCCCCTGTTTTGCTTGGGAGATCTCTCGTTTAAGTTCAAAGACTTGTGCAAAATTGTTTTGTTCACAATAGTTGCTCCGGATTTCTTCCCAGAGTTCCTGTCCTGTTTCACAAAAACAAAAAATTTCACTGAGTTTTGGGTCTATTGAATTAGTTATCCAGGTCATTACCTGGCTGTCCATGATGTCCCATTCTTCTGAGTTTCGGTCTGGTCTTGGCTTACTGCCGTCCACGAAGCCCAGTCTGCCTCTTCCTTTCAGGCTCACCCGAGCCGCCCTAGCCCACGGTATATAGTTGTGGCCAGTGAGCAGGATGGAGGTTAGTCTGGGATTGGTGTCATGGTGGCGAAGTTGGCTGGAGGTTGATGGTTCTGCCATATGTGTTGGTTCTCAGAATCACTGCTCTGATACCATGTAGAAATGATGAACCTGTTGGTTCTGATCTTGAAGGGAAAATGATGAGCTGTAGAAATGATGAACCTTTCTGGTTTTGATCTTTTATTGAAGGAAAATTCTGTTTGTTTACAATGAAGGATGATGTATATATACAAATGATTCTAACGGTTGCCTATGATCTCCTATGATTCCAACGGATGCCTACTTGAAGCCTGAAATCGTTTTTTACCAGAAATGGTTAGACACCCACTGTGTTTGGTGAAAGTCTTGTTCTGCTTCCCTCTTTTGCCTATGATGAAGATTTTCTTCTGAGACTGCAGCTTTTTTTTCTTCAACAGTATGCTGAGTTAAATAATGGGATTAATAACTGATGGTAATTTATTAGCTTATGCCTTATAAGATATTTCTTAAGAAAATGAGTTCGAATAATTGTTACTCTATCATGAATTATAATTTATTTATGACAAACAAAAGGTACAGATATAAGATAGTTTAAGGTTCAGGCGCATAGGTCAAACCCTATTTTTCTCCCACTTGATTAATTTACATGAAGAACTAATAAAGATTGAGAATTCTCTGGAGATATATCAGTAAACCAGAATAAATACAAGGAAATGATAGTATATATGATTGCGCAGAGCTTTCTTTAATCATGTATTATGGTTTATTTTCAGAGATAATCAAACAAGGCCTCAATTCACATCAAGACAAATATTTTTTAACTAACAAATAAAAGGGTACAAATCTAAGAACATCATCGTAGGGAGATTGTTCGAGTTTCTCATTTTTTATGTCGTACGTAGTCATTGTCATTGTTGTTGTTGCTGAATGTTGATTAACTTATAATAAGCTCCATTTTTGTTATCAATGAGATTTGAGTGAGTCCCTTGCTCTACTATCTTCCCATTTTGTATAACTGATATTTGGTCAGCATTTTTTATTGTTGAAAGCCTATGTGCAACCATAATTGTTGTTCTGTTCTTCATCAACCTGTCTAGTGCTTGCTGAACTATACGCTCCGATTCAACGTCTAAAGCGGAAGTAGCTTCATCGAGTAGCAAGATTTCTGGGTTCTTTAATACGGCTCTAGCAATGGCTACTCTTTGTCTTTGGCCACCAGATAGTTGAACTCCTCTTTCGCCTACTTTGGTTGAGTAGCCTTCAGGAAGTGCACTTACGAATGAATGTGCATTTGCTAGCTTTGCTGCTTCTATTACTTCTCCTTCCGATGCTCCTTCTTTCCCGTAAAGAATGTTCTCGAAAATTGACGTCGCGAATAGCGCGGGTTCTTGTTGGACTAGACCGATGTGTTTCCGTAGCGATTTGATCTTCAGTTTCTTTATGTCTTTACCTGAAAGAATTCGTAATGTTAATCAGGATCGTTTTACGTAAGTTTAGAGCACTAAGACTATAAAGTAACGGGAGAATGATAGTTTGGACAAGAAAATAAAGAGAAAATGCAATGGATAGATTATCGAGTAAAGAAAAAACGATTTTTGAACCCACGTTTAGTTTACCGAAAATTTACTTTTTTTTTATAAAGCAAAAGACTAATTTGCCCCTCCCACTATGGTCTAGCAAAAACTTTATACCATATAATGATCTAGCATTTTGAAGTTAAAATAAGCATTTGTTTAACTGTAGTATGATCAAATATTTGACTAGACTAAAGTTTAGCAGACTCTAAGTTCAACGAATAAAATTTTAAATAAAATGATGATTTAATATTTTTTCTCTCGTAAATACTAAATTTCTTTACAAAAATGCTAGAGGTCCAATTTTTTTTTTCCATTTTTCTCATATGTCTATCCATAAAATTTTCTAAAACTTAATGAATCTTAGCAAAAACGAAACTCTAAAATAATATATTGGGTGGAGAAAATATAAAAACGAATATGTTTTATTCTCGCTACCCAATATGTCATTATTAACAGTAATGTAATATGACCAAAAGACATCAGATTGACCCGAAAGTTACCATCAATCATCACTTTTCCAGAGGTTGGATCGTAAAATCGGAGAATCAACGAGAGGACGGAGCTTTTCCCGGATCCGCTTTGCCCTACTAAGGCCATACTCTTACCTGCTCTTACTTTAAGATTGAAGTCCTTAAAGATCACAACATCTGGTCTTGAGGGGTAACTGAATTCAACACTTCTTAGCTCAATCGTACCCTCCACCGCCGTTAGCTCTTCTCCGACATCCCCCGATACCTCCGTCTGTCGATCCATCAAATCAAACACAGAGGCCACCATTTGGTTACCTTTCAAAAGGTCAGGAGCAAGTGCCAAAGTCTCGCCCATGGCTAATGCCGTTACGATCAAAACCATAAACGATTTCATTACTGATTTGAAGCTAGCAAGCTCCTTCCCCATCAAAACTGATCCATACCTTCACATTGAAATTCATTTTAAAACAATAATTTTTAACCTGGTGCACGACTAATCTCATTATACATATCCATTACATATATCTTAGTACCGACTCAATTCCAGATGTGATTACACCGAAACTCTAAATTCAATACACAGAACCCAACCTTGATGATACTTTAACTCTCACGTGTGCCATCACTACTTTTGGCGACCATGACTAATTTAGAGAAACATCACAACCCTAATATTTTACTAGCTTCTCTTATTAAATCTCTCAATATCATAAATTGTCGCTTTATGTGATAGAGAGATTTCTCCTTGCAAAACTTCTTACCACCTTTCATTTAGAGTAAAACCGTTTTTGTCTTATCGTTTATTAAAACAGAGTCACTAAACTTTTTACATTCTATCTCATATTTATAAACTCTCAAAAACTCTAACTTTCCTATTCAAAACACTAATATAACTCGTGCGATCTAGCAAAATTTTCTTGTTAGTCACGCGAGTCTAAGATTATGACATTAAGATTAATATTTATTAATCTGTACTATAAAAAAATGTCGGTTAAATTACGTCTAAGCTTATAACATTAAGATTAACATTTATTAATCTGTAATATAGAAAAGAATGTCGGCTAGATTACTGTCTAACAGACACCACGTTGACTATAAAATTTTAACTTCAAATATAAGAAACTTCATTCCCAAAAGATTTATCATAATATAAATGATAAAACAGTGAATGAACCGAAGCTTAAAGTCGCATACCATAAGGCGAGGCCGTAAGATGAGAAGATGAAGAACTGAGAGACACCATAAAATGTACCAGCAATCTGACCACGAATAAACGAAAGCTTAGACGGCTCAACTAGCTCCGCTGCATACAGATCAAGCACCTTCTCCTCCGAGCAAAACGCCGCAACCGTTCTTATATTACTAACAGCCTCTCCAGCTAGCATATTAGCTTTCAAATATGCTTTGCTCAAATTTCCACCATACCCCTTCATGAAAAGCTTCTGAAAGTACAAACATAACTCATGTAAATCAGAAAACATTTCCGTTTCTTCTACGACGAATTAATCGATCATTTGTAGAAGATAGAGATGAGGAACCTCGCTAATGTGACCGCTAATGATCAATGGATAAGTAGCCAAGACAACAAGTGTGACTCTCCAGTTCAAGATGAAGGCAATGATGAATGAAGCAACAACCAAACCTACATTCTGTAAGAGAATCGTGGACCGGTCCACGACTATAGTTCTCAACAACGTTGCATCGGTTTCTAATCGGGACGATAGCATAGCGCTGGTGTTGTTTATATCATCGAACCATCCTATCTCGTTCCTTAAAATCGCTGCACAAGTTAAGTTAAAAGAATGAATTCAAGAGGAACTTTGCTTAAATGACACTGTCAATCTCTTTTGTTTGGAAAAGGACAATGATGTGATACCATGAAACATCATTTCCCGAACACGAAGAGTGAGCCGCTCTCCCATGACTCCAAAAGAAAGATGCGTAATGGCGTGAACGATGACGGTTAGGATCGACGCTCCGCAAAACAGCAACGCGATCTTCTTAATCTCATGACGAGTGGTGTCCCAGTCCATATAGAAAGCAACCAGAGCCTGAGAGACACCGAGAGCGAAAAGAGGCATTTGAGATCCTGCAATAAGTGCTCCAATGGTGCCAACAACTCCATATATCCAATCTGGACCAACCATGGAGTACAGTCTTGTAGCTGAAACATGCCTTTGTTTTTCAGTTTCAATTCCATCAGCTCCGATACGACTGAGAGAGTCTTTTTCCGACCGGAAACTAGCTCCGAAGCTTGTCGTCGTGCGAGATAATTCCCTTGAAAACTTTATGCTATAGAATAAAGCAAACAAAAACAGAAATCAAGAACAAGTAAACTGACAAGTTGCTTAAATGTAAAGGAGTTACCTTGGTGGCCGTCCCAAGTGCGGACCAATAGATGGGTAGCGTTGAAGAGACGCAGTCTCTTGGAGCTGAACGAGGGACGCGTAGACACTGTTCGGTTTTGAAATAAGCTCCTCATGGTTTCCGGTTTCAACTATTTTTCCATCTTGAACAACAGCTATAATATCCGCATTCCTTATGGTAGACAGCCGATGAGCCACGACTACGGTTGTTCTTCCAACCATGACACGATCAAGTGCCTCTTGTACGCTCTTCTCTGACTCCGCATCCAATGCACTTGTCGCTTCATCCAACAAAAGGATTGACGGATTTTTTACGACAGCACGCGAGATCGCGATCCTTTGCTTTTGTCCGCCCGATAATTGAACACCTCTCTCACCAACCTATAAATAACATAAATTTACTTATCATAAACTAGTGTTAGGAGAGTCTTTTTTTCTCTATTTTTCATTCAATTTGGATTACGATACAAATCGTCTAGTTACTTTTGTTGTGTGATATACTATATATAAAAGGGATTTGAGGGATAAACTTTTCGTTGGCTAATATACCCTTAATTTTTTTATTCCAACTTTTGACATGAAAATTATAAAATAGTAAACCCATCACATTTCCATCTGAAAAACACTATTTAGAGATTTCTAAACCTTTTAAGTATATGATATATGTGTCTATATTTGTTAAATATATGTTAATTATTCAACTACTATCTCTCAATTCATTGTGTTATTGATAAACTAAAAAATAGTCATTAAATTAGCATAATTTATTTATTCTCATAAATAGTTATTTTTACCTTTTCTATTTAAATTTTTTCTTCATCCAAACTACAAAGTTGGAGTAATTTGCACAATAGCTGATTGATAATATATATATATATATATATATATATATATGTGTGTGTGTGTGTGTGTGAGCGCGCGCGCGTGTTTGTTAGTAAGTTTAAATAAATAAATACATGAAATGAATGTAATGAATCGCCATTTGCATTAGAGTTCATAAAAAATGGTACCTGAGTTTCAAATCGATCAGGGAGGTTGTTAATGAAAGAGAGAGCATCAGAAAGTTTTGCAGCACGAGTGATATCCTCAAGCGTAGCGTCGTCTTTCCCATAGAGAATGTTCTCCCTAATGCTTGTCGCAAACAGTGCTGGCTCTTGATTAACAAGTCCAATTTGCTGCCTAAGCCATTTAAGATCAAGCTCTCTTATGTTACTCCCATCCAATACTATCCCTCCAGAAAGTGGCTCATAAAATCTTTCAATCAAAGATATCACCGTGCTCTTTCCCGACCCGCTTCCTCCGACGAGAGCTACAATCTTTCCTGCAGGAATGTCAAGTCTGAGCTTATCGAAGATAACCACATCGGGACGAGATGGGTAAGTAAAGACGACATCCTTGAACTGAATGTGCCCTTCAAGGTTGTTTAGTTTTTGACCGGTTTTTGAGCTGCTTTTGCTGATTGTGTTCCGTTCGATCATTTCAAAAATCGGATATGCTGCTGCTTTTGCTCGGATAAACGCAGATATGTCCGGTGCTGCTTGTCCGAGAGACCTGAGGGTTATGAAAACATTATTAGAAAGTAGAAATGTACTCTTAAATCTGAGGGTTAACCAAAAAAATATATAATTGAGATTGAAACTTAACTACAAAAATTCACAATTTCATCAATAAAAATCCGCTAAGTAGCATATATACCGAATCACACTCTACTCTCTAACTTGGCGGGGTGTTACGTTGATTGTGTATCAGAGAGATGTTAAACATTAGGGTTAATATATTATGGGGGTTGCCCACTTTTGAAAAATACGTAAGATAATGACTGAAAAATTAACGGATTGCAAAATGTAGAAATTTTATGTACAGGTATTTATATTTGTATATTGGGTTCATAAATATATAATGTCAGTATATACTTATATACTACGTGTAAATAATGATATATCATAGGCATATATTTATGATGGGTAATTTAGAGGTTTGTGCAGGTGTATACAGATTTGTTTCTAGCAGAATTTTAGACATTTAAAATTCTACGATTTTTGCAAATAAATTCTCCCGGCTAAATACTAAAACATGTAAAAAAAAGACTATTGGCTATAATTTCCATAAAATACTATATGTTAATGTGTTAGACCCATTAAGAAAAAAAAACAAGCGTACACGTGGGGAGAGTACTTAGAATTAACTCAAATATATAAGTTTACCTTAACCGAGCACAACTTAAGACGTTTTTGAGATGACTGAAAATTTACCAGGACATGATAATTTACAGCTCCAAGATCAGGGGTGAGAAAGAAGTACTTACAGGCCAGCAATGACGACATTGAGCATAGTAGTGAAGGAATCACCACCATTGGCAATGTTCTTGTGAACAACAATGCTAGTGAACCAAACAAGCAAAGCCCATGATAAGAAAAGGGTACAATGCATTGATCCTAATCCCAATCCCTTAGCTAAACCAGCTTTTCTCCCATATTTGTATGTCTTCGTCAGTGCTTCTCTATATGATCTTACTGCTTTTTCTTCGCCCGCAAATGCTTGCACTGTTCTCACATTCCCTAGTATCTACCAAACGATACAGAGAAATAAATTCAATCTTTCTTAATCAACACTAAGATTCAGTTATCTATAAATTTTCATACTAATCACTTAATATAAATTAGCATGTCAGAATCAGGTTATGTATACATGTCGTTACACACTCGGTCTCATAATGTTTCTAGACTTCAAATTTTAGGACAAAAGTTTGTCAAATTTCTTATACAAGTAATGGAAATTACTTGAGCATAGTAGTGAAGGAATCACCACCATTGGCGATGTTCTTGTGACAACAATGATAGTGAACCAAACAAGCAAAGTCCATGATAAGAAAAGGTACAATGCATTGATCCTAATCCCAATCCCTTAGCTAAACCAGCTTTTCTCCCATATTTGTATGCCTTCATCAGTATTTCTCTATATGATCTTACTGCTTTTTCTTTGCCCGCAAACGCTTGCACTGTTCTCACATTCCCTAGTATCTACCAAACGATACAGAGAAATAAATTCAATCTTTCTTAATCAACACTAAGATTCAGTTATCTATAAATTTTCATACTAATCACTCAGTATAAATTAGCATGTCAGAATCAGGTTACGTATGCATGTCGTTACATACTCGGTCTCATAATGTTTCTAGACCTCAAATTTTAGGACAAAAGTTTGTCAAATTTCTTATACAAGTAATGGAAATTAAATTGGCAAATAAATAGTTACATCTTACCTTATATTTTTCACAAACTAGTAATCTCATTTCCCAATAATTTTCAAGATTCAAACATAAAGGTCGAGAGAGAACTAACCTCTTCAGCAATTTCACCAGCCTTGACATAGGATTTGCGAACTTTGGCAATAAGACCAATAGTAACATAAGCATAGAGACCACCAGCAAGTGCTATAAAGGGAACAATGGCTAATGTCACTAAACTTATCTGCCACACCCTCACAAATCCTATTATAAACCCTGATAAAAATCTGCTTATGTAGTGCATGAAGTTTCCCACCTGTCACCATACATACATATATTCTCCATTAATTCACTAAAAAGGAATAATACTATGTAGCACTGCGGTAGTCAGCATCACAATATAATAAATACATGTCGTGTGAGATTATCTAAAAAACTCATGATATAGATTTTTATCACGTCTATGTTGGTGTTGTGGATACTGTCAATTCATATAGTGGTGAACACCGCTATGCAAATAAAATTTTTTTGAACAAAAATAGAGATTGATAGAGAAAATTCAGAGGAACAAGACTTGAGAATACAAGCAATTCATAATATAAAATATTTAAAAATTTGATGCCATAATATTTTTTTCTCCAAACAATTCATATTTGATGCAAAAATATGATATCAATAATATAAGACACATTAAGATATGAACTAAATTTTAAATGATTAAGTTATGTATCATTTATTTATAGATTAATATTTTATTATTTATTAAAATGATTTGTTAAATCAATCTATGAATAAATTATAGATCACTTATCATTTAAAATTTTATCGGTTCATAAATGTTATATCAAAGTAAAAATTTATTGAGGACATTCTATGGCAGCGGTCGGGTAATAATTTATTGAGACATATGGCTAATTTAATAGGTTCCTTGTAGCAATAAATTTATGATTGAAATGAATAATATATACTAATTAGTAAAATTCCATATCCACTTCCCATAACAATTTAAAATAATTAATCAACAATTTTGTGTAAATCAGATAGTGGATAATATTGAAAAATAANTGCAAAAGATAAGCTTTGGTACATAACCCCCCCCCCCAAAAAAAAAAAACAAAAGAGTAGAAAATTTTGCAAACTCTTTTCAATGTCACCAAGTTCCATAGATATACTCACTTTTTAGTTTCATCTTAGAGACAAATAATAAGGTTTTTTTTAATTTCATCTACAGACAAAAAATAAAGATAATCTCTCTCATTAAAAGGATGAAAACGGTGTTTAATTGACCTAAACATGGGTCAAATACTAAATATTTGATCCAATAAAGGAAAACCAGCTGGCACCCCAAGTAAAGAAGCTTACCAACACACAACCGATTTATAAATGCATCCAGCAACTGCATTTACTTTCCTATATATATTGATCACCTTCACCACACACTCTTATTATTTTATGTCAGATTATCCAGACACACCCAATTGCATTTTGAAATCAAAACCCTCAAAATACTTCAATTAGATTCAGATTTTGAATGCTGTAAAAGGGAATTTATTTACCTTTCTCGACAGAAATCTCAGTCTTTTTTACTATTAATTCATTTGTTTGTATTCATTTTTTAAGTAAATACTACAACCCAATTTGGTAACGTAGTCAATACCCACTCGTTATCCCTTTACTGTAAAAGATAAGAAAAAAAATGAGGTGACACTTATGATTAAATATTATGTAAAATCTCATCGATTTTTATAAAATTTGTAACGTTAACAAAAGAAAAGAGAAATAAATAAATACCTTCTCAGAAATAGCATCTTGAACAACAACAATATCACTAGTAATAGCAGAAATGACTTCGCCAGTAGAAGCTTCAGTGTCAAAGAGACTAATATCTTGATTTAACATTGACCTTAAATATGCCATCCTCATTTTTGCTGCTTGTCTCTCCCCTGTATGCATCCAACACGCCACCTCTACACCACATTTTATTTACCCAAATTATCTTTATATGTGTCAATTTTATTGTAGAGTAGAATAAAATATATATGAAATTTTTAGTTCATACCTGTCCATGATGAAAACAATATGGCCACACTTAGATACACAAAATCCAATGAGTACTACAACAAAGAATAAAAAACCCCACAATTAGTATTTTTTGGGGGTAAATAAAAAATCATTTTCAGAAACGAAACAGTACAGTTATACAAACGACATGCCTCGGGAATATAGTATAAAATGAATTACATGTTTATGTATGTGTCATGTATGTATGTATGGATGGTGAGTATGTACCTTGGCAACTTTAGGAGCAGCTTCTTTGGGGAAGAGATACGCCATGCCAATGATGTTAATTAACTTTCCAAAGAAAATGAAGAAAACAGGAACAGAAGCACCATGAACACAAGCTCCTAATGACCCAATACCCATCAATACATAATCATAAAAATCAGCAAAAGCAAAGAGCTTAAAGAATGAAACTTTAAGCTCTTTCTTCTTCTCTACTTCTTCCTTCTTCTCCTTTTCCATCATATGATCATCATCTATTGTCTCCCCATTGCCTGCTGAATATGAACCTTCTTGTTGTTTCATTCTCTTAGATTTTGTTCTCCTTGGAAAAGAGAAGAAGTGGTTAAGAGGGACTGAAAATGCTTGGAATGTTAGGTTTTTGTTTTTGTTTTCTTTTTCTTCTCTCTCTGTGGAAGAGAGAGAGAGTGTGTGTGGAGGTTGTGAAGGAGGAGTTAAGAAATGATAATAATATGGGGGTTGGATAGGAAGGTGGAAGATAGACGGTTAAGTTTAATGCATAACAAAAAAGAATTAATAGATTGAATATTAATAGAACAAAATATCAATAATAACTGATTAATTAGATAGGTCATTAAATGTATAAAACTAGCTGTTTGACATTTGTAAGAGCATTATTTTGTAGTTATATTATGATGGTTTTTCCACAATTAATATCCTATTGGCCCCGCAGAAAATCTTCCACGCTTTTATTTTGATCTTTGAAATTAAGAGATAAAATAAAAAGAATTGGACTATTTCTGTTGATTCAATTGATCATAGTATTTTGTCTCGATTTATCTGGGTCAATTCCCACAAATTCTTCATTTTTCAGTGACAACAAATTATGAGGATTTGGTAAGAATTTTTATTTTAAAACATGTCTGGAAGTACAACAAAATATGGTAATGTATATTACATATCATTATATGTCATAATAATAATAATTGTACAAGTTTAGTTTCAAATTTTGCAAATTTTGAAGGCCATGAATTCATGTTTTCTACATTAATGCGCCCAATCACTTTCTCTCCAAATTACATTAATTGCAACACAACACTTCCAGTGAGGTTGATGGCATGATATGTTGCTGATCGTATGCTTTACAATAGTTTCTCTTTCCCATTTTATATGCCATGTTATGATTCCAAAATCCCAAAATAATTCAACAGAAGCATGGGGATCCCATTTAATTTATGTTATTTCTCATCAGCTTGTGGCCACAAGAGATGAAATAAGCATTAGTGTGAGAGATGTGTGGGGGGAGAGAGAGAGAAAGAGAGAGTCATGATTTGTACATATATTGATAGATATGAGAGATGTTAATTCCATTGTTGCATTTGTTTCCTTTTGTTATCTTTAGGTATTTCAAACTATATGAAATGATAAATGATATTTTCTATATCTTGTTTTATGATTTTTCTTATCTGTCTATAATTTAATTACTTTCTCATTATATATATATGAGTAATTTTAAAGTCACCAAATTATTGATTAAATTTTAAGTGATTTAATCTGTATAATTTATTCATAACTTGATATTTTATCACTAATTAAAATAACTTATCGATTCAACCTATAAATAAACGACACATCACTTATTTAGTTAAATTGTGGTCAACGACTTAGTTTAGAAGACATTTCTCTTTATATATGTAAAGAGAAGATATATACGAAGAGAGTATATATATGAATTGGCCTATATGGTTAACAGTTCTCACACTTAAACATAATGAATATGGATTAGTATTAGCAACTCATCTCCATTAAGCTCTGCTAGTCAGCATGCCAAGTCAGCCAATACTATGAGTGTGTATAGTAAGCTTCCACCTCAGCTCTCACCTTACTCATAACTATCTCTCCTACACAATTTCAATCATCCACCTCAACGAAGGAAAGAAGCTACAACAGCAACTTGAGACCTGGACCATGCTGAGCTAAGGGTGTTTATTGTATCAATTCACAAAAGGACAAATATGGTTTGAAGAGAATATTCTTATGTTGCTCAGTGTGCTTAAGCTCCTCCAGCTAGGCTTCTTCTTCCCTTAATTGTAATATATATAGAGTGAGGTTGCCATGGTTACTTTGTACTGAAAATACACTAAAAGCTCAGTGAAATCCTTCATATCAGTACACTGGTTTACTAATATAAGTTTCTACCTATCAGTTATTCTTATATGGTATCCAAGCCGAGAAGAAGAAATTCATGAGTAATTCTTCAGACACCAATGGAAATACAACACCTATAACTACACAAAATGCAGTAACTCCTACTGTAATCTCTACTGAGTTCCCACCAGTTAATCAATTTTCTACAACTTTCAATTCAGTATTGTCTATCAAACTAGATAGAAGCAACTTCCTACTATGGAAGTCTCAAGTAATATTAGCAGTAATAGGCCACGGATTAGATGACATTCTATTTGGAGAGAAAAAATGTCCACCCAAGTTTAATGAGAAGGGTGAGTTGAATGTAGCCTACAAAATATGGGTTAGGTGTGATCAATTACTATTAAACTGGTTGAGAACCTCTATGACAGAAGGAGTATTAGGCTCTGTTATTAACTACAGAACCTCAAATGAAGTCTGCACATCATTAGAATGAACTTTGCAAGCTCATCTAGAGCTGGATTAATGTTCTTAAAGAGATACCATTAAAGAGAATAGGACAATCAATGATTATTGTGATTATGTGAGGTCCTTGGCAGATTCACTTGCTACAGCGGGACAACCAGTGCAAGAGGAAGACTTAAGTCTCCATATCTAGATGGACTAGGTTTAGAGTATGATTAAGTTGTTGTGAATATTAACTCCAGGAGCTCTAGGATGAGCCTAGAAGATGTGCAATCCCTGTTAATGAACCATGAAAAGAGGCATGAAAATTTCAATTCAGCCAGTGCTTTATATGTTAAAGCAACTACCAACCTAGCCACTTCTAATAATAATGCAAGAAGAGGCTCAAATGCTCACTTCTCCAATTTTTTTGGTAACAATAATAAAAGTAGAGGCAGTAATAATTACCAGCGTAGATACCGTATTTTGTTCGGTCTAATACTTTAAAAATATAAATTTTATTTTTTAGCTCATATACTAGTCTAAAACTATGTGTATTATTTGAAAGATAACCAAATGCCTAAAAATAAGAAGAATTGTCCAAGGACTAAAAAATAAAAGGGAAAAATGACTAAAAATAAAAAGTGAAGCCCTAAGTTTGTCTATAAATATAGGGGAGGTTTTCACTTGAAGATGAGGGATTGGAGAGTGAGAAAAAAAGGTGATTTTATGAAGAGAAGGAACGTTCTTGAGAGAGAATGAGAGTATATCTTTTAGAGAGAATATAGGAGAGACTTTCTAAGAGAGAGAAAGAGAGTCTACACTTCTATTCATCTTTCATCTTCTTCTATTCTTTTTCTTAAGGTAGTTTAAATTTCTTACACTTTAGCTTACAATATATCTTGTTCATTATTTTTCATCATTTCTCTTCTTCATACTCATGTAGTTGATATTTTTTTTCTTTCTTTTTCCATACATAAGTTATTTATTCATTCTTTATCATTTCTCCTACTATTAATCTTAAATTTTATTTGCATGTATTGATGATTTCTTTATAAGTTTGATAATAAGATGTCTTTGTCATCAACCCAATCAATGAAGATGAGGATAAAGCTTTTGAGGGGTGTAAAATTAATCCAATGTGATTCAATCATTTAATGGGTAGAAAATGTACATTTGATGCAAAGATATCATATGATAATTTATCATACATAAAAATTCATAAAATAGAGAGAATAACCTCTATACAAGATTATGGAAATATTTAAGCTTTAAAAAATTTATGTTCTTACAAGTCTTTTTTTTTTTACTTTGTTCATCATTTTTGTGATATTTGTTTGAACTAGTTACCATCCATGATCATTCCTAATAATTAATGAAAATATTTTATATCCCAAAAATATTTTATTTTTATTTTAAAATTTGTGTTCAACATTTTTGTGACACTTGCTTGAACTAGTTATTATCCATGATCATTCCTAGTAATGAGATAAGAAAGGAAATAATGGTAATTATTGAACTAAGTAGTCTAAAATAAAAAGAGAATATTCATATCCTAAACAAAAAAATATGCTATTTTAAAAGTTTATTGATCTTTTTTTAGTGACATTTATTTGAATTAATTACCACCCATGATCATTCCCTTACTATTTGATTAACAATGACTAATGAAGGAAAGAAGGAAAAATGGTAGTTAGTAAACTAAATAATCTAAAAATAAAAAATGGGATATTTATGTCTCAAAATCTATTCTTTCATCATTTTTCATTAATTTTTTTTCATAATTTATTATTATTATTTTATATTATTTATTAAGAAGAAAAGAAAAAAAAGTAGCAGAGGAAAGCAATTACTTCATCTGTTGCACACAAGAGCTGCAAGCCGTAGCTTTGTGTTATATATATATATATTAATTCTTTTCTTTTTATTTAATTTATGATAGTTTTTTCTACTGTATGTCTTATGTGTATTAGTTTTGATACATGCTTTACACGTGATCTCAAATTTTCATATTTCTTATAATTTGACATATTTATTTATGTAGCACTCTTATATTATTTTATTTAAAATGTGATTCTTGTCCCATTTCTCTATAATTAGAATTAATGTTTAAATATGTATGGATTGAATCTTTAGTGATTAGATCTATTTTTTTAATTTCATTATTTAGTTTTTTTTTAAATTAAAAAATCCGATGACAGATTTTGAAATTTTTAGGTTACCAAATTTCTCGAACTACCGAGGTGAGGAGTTATTTTTAGAATACCGAGAGTAACTCCAATAATGCTTTGATTTTAGAAAAATATAAAAAAAACAAAAATAATTTTTCAATGATCTTTGTACCACCCATTAAAGGTAATTTACTTGCTCATTTTTATGATGCAAAATGTACCAAATGAGACATTCAAAATTGAATTTCTATAACATTATTTAAAAAAATAATTTGGATAGCATTTGATTAAATTTGGTAACCATTTTTCATAATATGAGTTGTGAGGTGCTAATACCTTCCCCATATAGAAATGACACCCGAACCAACTTTAAATTTTCGCTCACCAAATATTTGACTTTAAAATTGGGTGACCAATCACGTCCTAAAATGATTGGTAGCGACTCTGAATTTCTTTTTTCAAAAGTGATTTTTCAATTGCCGTTCTGAGTCGCATGCACGTTACGACACTCAGTAAAAAAACCAAGGTCATTCAATGGAAGAGGAAGCAGAAGAGGTGGTAGGTTTGGAAGAAATGGAAATAGGCAGATATGTCAAGTGTGTGGCAAGTCAGGATATGGGGCAAACATCTGTTATTATAAGTTTGACAAAAATGCCAATCCCAATTACCAGGCCTCACAGCAGCACAACATGCTCAGTCATTTTCAAGCATCACCTGCAGCTTTCAACACCGGTCAGGAATCAGTTTGTGACTCCTCTTGGTATGTTGATAGTGGGACAAATAGTCATGTGACATCAGATTTTAGTAACATGAGTATTGCTTATGAATACACTGAACCATAAAGACTTGTTGTTAGTAATGATTCACTCTTACCTATAACTCACAGTGGTCATATTAATCTCCCAACCAAAGGCCCTTCCATTTTCCTTAAATCAGCATTATGTGTGTCTTGCTTACTAAAACCTAGTCAGTGTATCTAAGTCAACACAAGATAATAAGGTTTTTACTGAATTTCATTATCTTTATTGTCTTGTAAAGGACAAGCTAATAGGGAAGGCTCTTCTTTAATGGAGACTTAAGGAGGGACTGTACCAACTCATACTTCCAGATGACAGAAGAATTGATGCATTGGCTTACTCTCCAATTTCAAAGTTTCCTAGTGTTTACTTTATTTTCTATTATGACAGGTGCACTAGGTTTATAAATAATTTAGTTGTTTCTAGTGGCACTTCTAGGTTAAGCTCTAGGCTCAATTTACATACCAAATGTTGTAATCAATGTACAACATTAGTTAATGAAAAAAACAATTTGCTATCAAATTGTGCAATGTCTCGTAACACACTGTGGCACTTGTGGCTTGACCATCCCTCTTCTCTTATTTTGTTTAAAATGTCTAATCACTTGCCATCCGGTATTCACAACTCACACACTCAGTTTCATGAGCCATGTGAGTATGGCAAGATGCATGCTTTACCCTCTCCTAACTCCAATATTGTTTACACTCACCCTCTAAAATTGGTTCATACTGACATTTAGGGTCCTATTGCTACCTTGTCTAGAGAAGGTTTCAGATATTATATCCATTTTACAGATGCCTTTAGTAGGTACATATGAGTTTACCATTTGAAAACTAAGTCTCAAGCCCTAGATACTTTTATCCAATTTAGGCACCTAGCTAAAATACAATTTGCCTTACCGATCAAGCTAGTTTAGACTGACTAGGGTGGGAAGTTTAGACCATTCAAAACATATTTGGCCTCCAAAGGCATTGCTCTTAGACATCCATCCCCCTACACTCATCAGCAAAATGGGGTTGCTGAGAGAAAACACAAACATTTTATTGAAACCTCTCTTACTCTCTTAGCTCATGCCTTTTTACCTTACAAATTCTGGTGGGATGTTGTCTTGTATGCTGTGTATCTCATAAATATGTTGCCTACCGCACTTCAATTTCATTCTCCATTTGAGATGTTATTTGGAAAAATACCTTACTACACCGTTCTTAGAATGTTTGGGTGCTCTTGTTATCATTATTTTAAAGCCTACAATTCCCACAAGCGAGAATTCAGGTCCTCTATTTGTGTATTTATAGGGTATTCTCCCATTCACAAAGGCTATAAATGCATCCATCATTCTGGCAGATTGTGTATCTCTAGTTATGTAGTGTTCAATGAACATGAGTTTCCATTTACCACACATCCATCTTTTTAACCTGTCACATCTGTTACACTTGTCGCATCTGTTCATAAGTCTGTTTTACCTTTTATGTCTATCAAATAGACAAGCCATGCACCAACTCTACCCTCATCTGGTTGTTGTCAACAACAGACATCTTCTTCAACTTTTATTGATGTAAGTCCATTTCCGTCTCCTACTTTACCTGTTGCCATATATCCCACTAGTGTCCCTAATATATCTAATGTTTTATCTATTTCCCTCACTCTTAAACTAACCCGAGCCCTCCCATCTCATACTCTCCCTCCACCTATATTAGTACCTAACCCTCTTCTATCCAAGCATCCAATTATCACCAAAAGAAAAAGTGGTTCCCTTAAATCTAAGCTCTATCTCACCTTCAATAGACTATGCCTACCACTACTCATTGGCAAGCCTACAAAAGAGTATTAAGGTACATCAAAGGCACCATTCATGAGGGTACCTGCATCGCTCCAACAACCAATCTCCACCTACAAACCTTTTCTAATGCTGACTGGGCCAGAAATCCTCGTGATAGGAAAAGCATTGGTGGCTATGCAACTTTTCTTGGTGGTTCTCTTATATCCTGGTATTCAAAGAAGCAAAATATAGTGTCAAGGTCCGGAACTAAAAGTGAGTACAAGTCCATTGCCAACACAACTGTTGAACTGATATGGATCAGGTCTTTACTACATGAACCTCACTTCTTTATCCTTACTCCTTCAATTATCTAGTGTGATAGCTTAAGTGTTGTTGTTCTTGCCTATAATCTTGTTATGCATACTAGATCTAAATATATTGAGATTGACTTGCATTTTATTAGAGATCAAATTCTGTCCAAAGGGTTGCAAGTTCTCTATGTTACCTCTCATGATCAAACAACGAACATATTCACCAAGACTCTCTCTAAAGATAATTTCCTCATTTTGAAAGCCAAGCTCAATGTGGGCTCTTCCCCTTTTCGCTTAAGGGGAGATATTAGCAACTCATCTCCATTAAGCTATCTCCTAGTCAACATGCTAAGTCAGCCAATACTATTAGTGTGCATATTAAACTTCCACCTCAGTTCACCTTGCTTATTGTCTCTCCTACACAGCTTTAGTCATCCACCTCCGTAAGGAAAGAAGCTACAACAATAGTTTGACACCTGGACCAAGCTAAGCTAAGGGTGTTTATTGTGTCAATTCATAAAATGACAAAATATGGTTAGAAGAGAATATTCTTATCTTGCTCAGTTTGCTCGAGTTCCTCCAACTAGGCTTCTTTTTCCCTAACTATAATATGTATAGAGTGAGGTTACCATGGTTGCTTTACACTGGAAATACACTAAAAGCTCAATAAAATCCTTCATATCAGTACACTGGTTTACTGATATAGGTTTTTACCTGTCAATTTTTCTTTTAATTAGAATCATACTATCTCTACCTTTTTATAGAAATTGTAAAACAAAAAAAGATATCTATTTTGTTATGGTGTTTCTTTTTTACCAAAAACATTACAACTTTTATGTGATAGGAATTCGAAGAGAGGTAACCATACTAATTGAATAGGTGGAAAATCCACACTATGCCACGTGGACGGGGAAGAACCAATCAAGAGGCAGCGAGAAGATCTCCACCATGCGAGAACGAGAAAAATGAGATTAGGCCCGTGAGATGGATCATATAGTTACGATTAATTCGATAGTTCACATCTTAAATAAGGCCTATATATATAAAGGCTCATGTAATAAATGAAAGACTCAATTCAATTCAATCCAACGAAGAACACATCCGGAGCATTTACCTCTCTCTCTCTCTCTCTCTCTCTCTCTCTCTCTCTCCATCCCTCCCTCCCTCTTCATAAATATTACTCGTGTAGAGGAAAAATTCCTTTACATTTTGGTGTTTTCATTGAGAGCTAAGAGAAAAGTTCGAGAAACCCACCCCAAAAATATTAAGTATGTCTAGAACCAGATCGAATGCAGCCCTAAATGAAGGCAACGAGACCATTAACAGAGATGATCGTGTGGATCAACCAACTCCACCAACAGAAATACTGCAAAAATCCTAAACATGATGCAACAAATGGAAAGAAGGAACACAGAGGAGTTACGCAGTGCATGGTAGACTGTGCAGGACCAAATCAACACGCTTCAGTAAGAACTGGCAAGGATAAACGATGAATTCAGTCAAAGGGTGAATAACGAAGAACGTGAAATCCACTCGGGGGCAATGGGCGAGATGTAAGGCAGAAAGAACCATGAGAACAGTAGAAATATACAACGAGAGGAGGTAGGAGTCCAATCCCAAAACCACGTGGAGGAGGCTACAGGAAAAGCTCGCCAGTCCTAGGTCATAACGAAAGAAGTGGTTGAGGAATTATTGGAGCAGAAAATGATGAAAATGAGAATTCTAGGAAGTATGAGAAAGACTAACCTCGAATCTCTCACTCGTACTCCATTAAGTCCTGAAATTCTAACAGCACTTGTACCCAAAAAGTTTGTGGCCCATAAATTTAAATGTTACAAGGGGAAAACAGATCTCGTAGACCACCTCTAGCAGTTTAGATAAGTAATGGCGCTCTATCAGCACGATGGAAAATTGATGTGCACGATGTTCCCCACCAGCGTGGACGGGACAGCTCTAAAATGGTATCATTTCCTCCCTGTGCATTCAATTACTAATTTTGTTGTTTTTTCTTCTATCTTCCTAGAACAGTACTCTACCTATTTAGCGGCCATGGAAGACACAAAGTATCTTTTGAAGATTTCTGCTAAGACAGGGGAGTCACTACGGGAATACAACCACATATTTAAAGACGAGATGGTAAAAGTAAAAAATTATGATGATTGAGTTGCCAGATTGGCCTTCAGATGAGGGTTAGACTCGAACTCATCCATGTTCAAAGATCTATCCAAGATGAAACCATTGTCCATGGCATAAACCATTCAACAGGCGCAAGCCTACATCATCTAGAAGAGGAGAAAAGAAGCCTGCTAAAAGCGGCTGAACGGAAGACTGAGGAGTCAAGAAAATGGGAAAGAAGTTTAAGACCAAAAAGGAAAAAGTTTGACGGAATGGAAAGAGAAGACGGAAGGAATAGCAAGTAGGAAAGAACGGGGTACCAAAGACGGGACTCAGACAGAGTACACCCAAGGGACAAGGTTTACACGCCGTTGACCATTCCGATAAACCAAATCCTGGACATGATCAAAGTTAATTCTTGGTTGAAGAGGCCAGCCCCGCTCATAAAAGAACCATACTATAAGGATGAAGATAAATGTTGCTCCTTTCATATGAGCAGCGAGTATTACACAAAGGACTGCTTCTAACTCAAATACTACATCGGGCAGCTAATCAAAGACGGGCACCTCCATCAGTTTCTGAAAAAATAAGAGCAGAAATGAAAAGTTGAAAAGAATAATTACGGGGAATACAAACGCGACAACGGGAAACAATCTCTCCGTATCATCGACACAGTTATTACGCTTACAGAGTATGAAAGGACAACGAGGAAGGAAAGGAAGATATACTGTATAAAATTGATGTTGGAAAAGTGCCTAGAAGGATCCTTAAGTGACAGCGGGAATCAACTGTTGGTATTCGATGATCTAGATTTAGAGCACGACGGGCATCACAACGATGCTCTTATCATTTCAATACAAGTTGACAACTACTTACTAAGGAGAGTCATTGTTGACGATAGGAGCGCTGTGAAAGATCTATATCGGGCAATCTTGGAGAAAATGTCAATGTGAGAATAGAAGTTGCAACGAACTTCACTGCCACTGATAGGCTTCAACGGAGCCATCAGTTACTCAGAAGGAACCCTCATTCTCCTGATCGAGTTCATGATACTGAACAGTCATCCTCGTAAAATGATATCCTGGGAAGAACCTGACTCCACAAAATGAAAGTCATTCCTTCAACTTTCTACCAAGTGCTGAAGTATCCATCACCCGAGAAAGTTAAAACAATAAGAGGAGATCAAGCCACTACTCACACTGTTCCATGACCTCCATGGAGTTCGTCAAGAGAAAGGCTACAGAAAAAGAAGAAGGAAAATGACATGCAGATTTATACCAATCACAGAAAGGCAGGCAAGACGGCCTGAGGTACAAGGCAGGGGAAGAAACAGAACTTGTATGCTTGGAAGAAGGAACCTAAAAGATGACGAACATTGGCACCCGCCTAAAAAAAGATGAAAAAGAAAGATTGGTAAAATTTCTACAGGAAACAAAGATGTGTTTGCAACTATGGCGCAAGAGTTGTCGAGCATTCCCGAAGAAATTATTTGTCATAAGCTAAATACGCCAGCTGTGAAGCCAGTAAAGCAGCGGAAGAGAACCTTTGTACTAGAATGGAATAAGGCAATCAAGGAAGAAGTAAAAAAGCTCTTGGTGGCTGGTTTCATTCGGAAAGTCGATTACCTGAAGTGGCTGGCCAACATGGAAATGGTATGGAATAAGAGTATTAAATAGAGAATATGTGTGGACTTCATCGACTTGAATAGAGTCTGACCCAAAGATGATTACCCCACTTCAAAGGATAGATCAGATGGTTGACGCAACTTCAGGACACGAACTCCTCAACTTTATGGACGCATACTCCGGATACAACCAGGTGAAAATATTCCAACATGATCAAGAAAACACTTCTTTCATTACTGAAGATGGTATCTATTGTTATAAAGTTATGCCTTTTGGCTTGAAAAATGAAGGTCCAACTTATCAAAAACTGGTGAACAAAGTCTTTTGTGAACAAATCGGGAAAAACATGAAAGTCTACATTAACGAATGTTGGTCAAAAGAGAGAAATGGGGAGACCATATTTAGGATCTCAAATAAGCTTTTTCAGTTCTAAGGGAAAATTCCATGAAGTTGAGTCAAGAAAAATGTACGTTTGGAGTAGCTGCGGGAAAGTTCCTCGGACACCTAGTGGCATAATGAAAAATCGAAGTAAATCCAGACCAAGTGAATGCAATTATGGAGATGAAATCTTCGCGCAATCGGAAAGAGATACAAGGGTTGACGAGAAGGTTAGCCGCTCTGAATACATTCATCTGAAGGTCTACGAATAAGTGTAAATCATTCTTCCAAAAACTGAGAAAGGACTCTAAGGACGGATGGAATGAGAATGTGAGGAAGCTCTCAGCAGAAACAAGAAGTATCTGACAACTCCCCATCTGCTCTCTAAACTAATATCGGGTGAACAAACCTGTTGTATGTTGATGTTTTTGAAATGGCCAATAGCGCCATACTGATCAGGGATGAAGAAAGAAAGCGGAATCCCATATACTTTATAAGCAAGAGCCTGGTGGAAGCTAAGATGAGATGCAAACTGATGGAGAAATTAGTACTAGCAATTTTAACTGCTACAAAAAAGTTGAGACCATGTTTCCAGGCACACATCATCAAACTTTTAACAAACTCACCTGTTAATAGTCTCATGCACTCTGTAGAGGTAAGCATGAGGATGGCGAAGTGATAGATCGAGTTAAGCCAGTTCGAGATTCACTATGAGCCTAGAACTTCCATCAATGGGCAGGCACTAGCAGATTTTGTTGGGATTTCACTAGGGAGAAAACTGACCAGAAGCCACAAGGAAAAGTTGAAAACAGATATTGGAATTTGTATGTCGATGATGCTTCAAATAGTAAAGGAGCAAGAGCAAGGATAGTGGTACAAACCCCCTTTAGAGAAATACTAGAACACTCCATCTTCTTCAGGTTCAACACGTCCAATAACAAAGCGGTATATGAAGCACTGATTGCGGGAATACGAGGTAATATATGTAAAAATATTCAGTGATTCCATGTTGATTGTGAAACGGGTCACAGGAAAATATGTAGCGAAAGATGAGAGGATGGTAAGCTACCTACAAGGGGCTAAGGACCTGCTAAGCACGTTGAAAAGCTATGAAATCCAGCAAATCCTAAAAATTGAGAACGGACATGTTGACGCACTAGCAAACTTGGGATCGTCGTTACAATTCCCCGTACAAAAGAAATGACCCTGTTGAATTTCTTGAAAGTCAAGTGTCTCGCTCCCGTGGAACGACGTGCCTGATGGGAGTAAAAAGGGAACACAGATGGCAAGATGACATAATTCGCTATCTAGAAAAGGGAGCACTTCCAGAAGACAAGCTCCTCGCTAAAAAGGTACAACAACAAAGCGCCAGGTATACATTAATAAATGGGTTATTGTACAAAAAATCCTTTACAGGCCCATACTTGAAATGTTTGAAGGAAAAGGAGGCCAGATATGTTTTGGCTAAAATCCATGAAGGGATATGTCGCACTCACACTAGAGGGAGATCATTCGCTCAAAAAGTTCTAAATGAAGGGTATTATTGGCCCAAAATGCATCAAGCACCAAACAATATATAAAGGGCTATGATAAGTGCCATCGTTTTACTCTAGTTGCTAGATGGCTCCTAGTGAATTGAAAATGGTGATAACTCTGTGGCCCTTCATGCAATGGGCACTTGACATCGTCAATCCGCTTCCAATGGCACATGCACCAAAACGTTTCCTGCTAGTAGCAACGGACTACTTCACCTAGTAGATTGAGGTCGAAACCTTTGTAAGAATACGGGAAGAATAAGTAAAGGGATTTCTATGAAAGAACATCATGTGCAGATTCAGCATATATAAAATACTTGTTTAAGACAACGGGCTTCAGTTCATAGGAAATATGGTTAAAACCTTATGCGAAGGGCTAAAGATCACTAACCAGTTTTCCTCTCCCTACCATCCATAGGGGAAGGGCAAGCAAGAAGGTCAAACAGAATCATTCTTGACAATTTGAAGAAACGATTAGAGTCGGCAAAATGAAAATGGGTAAAAGAGCTACCGGCAGTGTTATGGGCGTGCAGAACTACTCCAAGAGAAACCACGAGAGAGACGCCATTTGCTTTGGCTTTTAGAGTGGAAGTAGTAATTCCTGTGAAAATTGGGAGCCTCACTATGAAGTCCACACTAACTAAACATGAAAATGATAAACTCTATAGAAAAAATCTAGATGAACTAGAAGAGTGACGTTAAGCAGCCCTGGTCTGAATGGCCCATTACAACCAAAAAAATGAAGTCTTACTTCCAAAAAAAGTGCGAAAATAAGAATTTTAGAAGGGAGATATGATCTTGAGAAATATCTTCCAGACAGAAGAAAAGCATGGGAAGGGTCGCACATCATCAGTGGAGTAGGTGGAAGTGGATCCTACCATTTGAAAACAGAAGAGGGAATGGATCTACCAAAACCGTGGAATGCAGCCCACCTAAAAAAATACTTTGTTTAAAGTTTTAAAGAGAATTATAGTAAATATTTTTTCGTGGTTTTTCCCCACAAGGGATTTTCACGTAAAACTTCTTGGTGTCAACTCTCCTCATCTCCAATAACAACAATGAAAATAAGGGCGTAAGTCCTTTGGAGGGGTAGTTCATAAGTCATACTCCTCGAAGGAACTGAGGGAATAAGTCCTTGGGTGTGGCAGTTCATAAGTCCTACTCCTAGAAAAAACTAAGGTCATAAGTCTTTGAGAGAGGCATTTCATAAATTCTACTCCTAGAAGGAACTAAGGGCGTGAGTTTTTGAGATGGGCGAATAATAAGTCATACTCTCAAAAGAAATTAAGGGTGTGAGTTCTTGAGAGAGGAATTTCATAAGTCATACTCTCAAAAGGAAAGTAATGATCAAAAACATCTTCTATAGCAGGCAGAAGAAGAAGAATAAAAACCTGAAATGGGTCAACAAACGAACTATGAAAAATGGAAACTTCGTGAAAACGGGCGGTTCGAAAAAGATACGAGCAGATACAGGCTCGGTTTAAACCACTGTAAGTCCATCGAATCAAATTATATTCTTATCTTTCAAGCAAACTTAGAAACGGAGTGAGTACGAGTAAACGGAGTGAGTAGGAAGTAAGATGAATGCAAAATTCGCTAAGTTTTTGGGAAAAGTACAGGAAACAAGAAGGAAAAAGTAAAGAGCAGAAAAAGATCATCTAAGTATTGAAAAGCACAAGGAAAAAATGCCAACTTGATAAAAGGAAAGGAATAGAAATAGTAAAACGGAAAAGATCTCCTTATTAATTTGTGGGAAAAGTTACAAGGATAAAAGGTAAAAGTACAAGGAACTTAAACATGCATAAATGATAACCAAACAAACTAAGACCCTTCAGTAAGTGGGTCAGGACTAGCAGTTACAACGAAAGCATCCAGTTGAGGCTGAGCCTCTGCAGAATCCTCGGGAAGATCAACGAGGGCCAAGCGGGGAGCTTTGTCAGCCTTAGCGTCTCCGTAACCTACATTATAGACCATTCCCTCGGCCTTATAAACTATGGCCTAGTACTCAGCCTTAAGTTCAGTCTCTCGGTCCCAGGCCTTAGCCGACAGCTTCTCCTCGACCTCAGTCAGCTTCCCCTCAACGAGGGTCAAATTCTCCCTGGCAATCTCAGCAAACTTTTCTAAGTAAAGTGAGAGATTACCCCCTGAAGCTCACCCTCAACCTTTATTATATCATCCCACTCAGCGAGAACGGTGTCGTGGACCTTGTTGATCTCCCCTATCTTCTTCCTCCAGCCCGTCATCTCGAGCTCCAAAAAGTGGATGCCTCCTGGAGCCCGTTGTGATAAGTCACAGCCTATCAAGAAAAAATCTAAGTGTAAGTAAACGGGAAAAAAGTGAAGGAATGAGTGAAGAAACACAATTAAGCAATAAGCTAAGTACGAAAAGCTACATGCATCAAGCTGTGACTAAGGACAATGACCATGTTGTTAACGGACATCTGGCGGAGAGTAGTCGTGTCCACATCAGACTTGATCCCCTTCAGGATGATGTGTGAAGGACAAGGATCCTTTAGGAAGCTGGTAAAAGCCGGGACAGGTGGAGCCATTATATATCGCTGCCATATCCAAATGTCAGGCTCCTCGGGCCTCCCTTGAGAACCGACAGAAGATGAGGGAGCAAACCTCTGAGCAGGTGGAGAAGGGGGTGGAGAAGCTTATTCCCGCGCTGAAATTTCTTTGGTTGCGCGAGCAGGAGGATCGGTTGAAGTGGGTGGAGGTGGAGTAGTCGTAGTAAGAACGGGAACTGGTGGCACGATAGTATCAGGGATGTCGCCAGCAGTGCTAGTAGCTTCCATTCTCAGACGAGCATTTCCCTCGCCATCAACAGTTCCCCATAGGTTGCTCCGTAGATTCTTTGATATCTCTAACTCTTCAGCGAGAGCCCCGAACAGTGCGCCTTGTCCTTTTACCTCTCGCCGCTCTGCCTCTCGGTCTTCTTCTTCAGATTCCTCTTCTTCCAACTCAAACTCAACAGATTTTGAAGTGATGGATACTACCACGTGGAAAAAAGAAGGAATAGGGATGGCCCAAGGGATCTGTGAAGTTAGGGACGAGGGCGGCTATAAGAACGGGGGCGTAGGCGACGTTGATTACTCTGCTTAGATCGAGAAGGTCTTTCCAGTCCCATTCTCAGTACGTGTAGGCAGTAGACAATCGTGCGATAACATCTATGGGGATGAAGGACTTTTGTTTAGGTTTTTATCTGCACAAACAAAACAGAGGAAAAAAAAGGCCAGTATTATAAAAAAATATGAAATTGGAGCTCCAGCTACTTACTGAAAGATTCTCAGGTCTTGGGGATGATCCTACGGCCATCACAGCCTTAGTTCCCACCGATCAGAAGGGTCCCGTTCTCCCAGCCTTTATCCCCTCTTGGAAGATCCGTAACCAAACCTCCCCGTCTCTCGCTAGGATGGGGAGCCAAATAATCAGACGTGTCACGTTTCTTAATAATGTACGCGGCATGGATTTCATCTACACCTATGTTGGGGTTATGCCCCATGTTTAAAACTTCTATCCCTAAGAGGATCCTATATGTATTAGGGGTATACTAAGAATGGGCGAGGAAGAAAGTACTAAAAAATCTTGGAAGAGAAGGGAAAACGGGAGCTTCAGCCCTAAAGTTATGTACATAGGAGCTAAAGTAATCTGGTAGGGAAGATGATAGTTAGAAGACTTTGGTATCATGTCCCTGAAGGCACAGATGACATCCGAAGGGAATGCATCTCGGTGACGGTCCATGAATCGGTTGAACTCGTCTTGGTTCCTAACTAAGGGGACAATGACCTTAAACTCTTTCTCTTCTCCTATGACTAACAAAAAAACCCACTAAGAGAGAAATCATGACAGAAGGGAAAAAAGAGGGTAAGAATGAAGGAGAGAAAACTTACAGAAGGGTAAAAGTGAAGAAGAAATGAGGAAGACAATGACTTTAAACGGGGGCAGATTTAAAAAGGAAATACAATAAAGTTGACGAATTCAAAAAATTGTAAAATGTAATTAATTCTTAAAAGGGGTGGCTTGGAAAGGGTGCAACAGGCATATAGTGACAACGAATGAAATGATGGCATCAACCATCATTTTAACGGGCAAATAGCAAGGTGACGACTGGAAAAGGGGAAAGAGGCGTGTCCTGGAATAATCTAAAAACTCGCGCTTCACGCCAATAACTAAGAACGGAAGGTGAAACGGCGTGGGTAATAACTGAGAACGAGAAGGTGAAACGGTGTAGGCAGGTGATGAAGTATCATTCCTGAGGGTCGCATCAGTAATAGTGGGAAACAAGGCAATGATGGTACACATTTTAATAACTAAGAACGAAAAGGTGAAATTGTGCAGACAGGTGATGAAGTATCATTCTTGAGGGTCGCGTCAGTAATAGTGGGAAACAAGGCAATGATGGTACACGTTTTCACTGTTTAATAATTATAAATATATCTTTTGTGTGTTATTAATGCTTGTAGGTCTCAATAAAGTGATAAAAAGGTAAAAAGTTTAACCAACTAGTCCTCTACCCAGACACACGTGAAGTATACTCATTACACCTCAATGAGTTAAAATTTGTTGAGTGTAATGAGGGTCAAATGAATAGGTGAAAAATTCCCATAATGCCACATGGACGGGGAAGAACCAATCAAGAGGCAGTGAGAAGATATCCACCGTGCGAGAATGAGAAGGAGGAGATTGGGACCGTGAGATGGATCGTGTGGTTACGATTAATTCGGTAGTTGAAAGACAAGACAATATGGTAGGTAAATGGAACAGGCAAAGCATGAGAGTCCACGCCTGACAAAGATCTCATAAGTATAGGAGTAATCCTAAGGGCATGAGGAGGCTCCCGAACACATAGAGGGAGGGTGATCATTCCCCCTTTTTATTATTATTAAGTTGTCAACATCTCAAATAAAGCATATATATATATATATATATAAAGACTTATGTAATAAATGAAAGACCCAATTAAATTCAATCCAACCGAGAATACACCCAGAACATTTATCCCTCTCTCTTCATAAATCTTATTCGTGTAGAAGAAAAATTCTTAATAAATATCAGCTAAATGGTATATTCATAATATTCTCCAATTCATTGATTTAATGATGGAAACACATCCCATCATTGCCGACTTAAGTTTATAAGGGGGATCCCGAATTGATCCTAAGTTGTTTTATATTTTTCAAAAGCATTTTTATGCGTATTTTTTGTCAGGGGATAGAAAAATTAAACAAACTTTAAGTTTGATATTCAAATTTAGAAATAGTGTGTAATTATAAATAAGATATAATGACTATTGAGCTAGATACAATACAATAAATAAGCTATAATCATAGTAATAGTGTGTAAATTATATATAGTATTTAGATTGAAAATTTTTAAATTACTATTATAATAGAGTAAATTGACCCGATTTGGGATCAATCACACACAGCTAACCAAGGGAAATTCTTAATTAATATAGACCAAAAAGACATAAATTTTGCTTGTAGAAAAGGAGGATAATGATTAAAATGATTTGATCCATCACTTAATCAATTCAAATTTGATATAAACTTTTATCTTAGTAAGATTACTCAATGTAAATTGTTGTGTAGCATGGTAGTGCTTAGTATCATTATGAGTTTGATAGTGTATACGGTCTCGCATGAGATATAATAAATGAATATGTAAGAAAAAAATAATTTAACTTTAAATTAATTATGAGAAGTATGAGTTGTCTAACGTCACGTGTATTATCACATTATAGTGATCTTTAGCATTGTGATACTAGATGACATTGCTAATAGATAATATGTGTCAAGTGGTTACAATCAATGTGCATAAAAGTTCCATAACGTACTGTTCTGAATGCCTAACCTTATGGAAAGGGATATTTTCAAAAATATTTCAAGAAAACCATACGACGAGACAGATGAGAAATTCTAAAAATCTAGAAATCAAAATACTCCCAAACCAAAAAATCAGGCGACGAGACTGATGCTAGAAGCGAAGCAAAATGTAGAGATTCTGAAACTTGAAACTGGAATGGTTTGATTGCGTTGCGTGAGAATAAGGTCCAGAAACTTGAGGACCTTGCGGGTCTTCTTCTCCACTTCCATGTAATTATCATAGTCATGGTCACAGACCCTTTCGGACTTCTTGGGAATAGATGTGGACAGGGACATGGACCTAGCCGCAGTAAAATTACAGAGAATGTAAGGTCCAACTTTAAAGGTCATGATTCTGGAAATGAAGAATTGAATACAGTAACCAAGGTGGTGGCCTTGGTTGTAAAATGTAAATCAAGGTGGAGGCCATGGAAGATACTTCTGGAGGGAGAGTTCGGAAAAAAGGGAGAAGAAAACGGGGAGTGACGAGTGAGGTTTGATGGAGCACTCATAAAATCGGCTATAATTGCAAATTTGATTGTTCTGGGCTAATTGCCTAAACCATTAAAAACGTCCATTTACCATAATTTTCCAAAGAAAAATAGTTTATTGTCGGTTTGACTTGAGTTATTACTTCTGTGATTATGAGTTGAAGAATAAATTAGTCATATTAGATTAACTAAGTATAATTTTGTGACAAATTAAACCACTCGAGTGATTTACTGAGAATTAGTATCCTCGTGAAATTGCGGGTTTGAGTTGTAATATCTATTACATATTAACAAAATGATAATTAGACTCTCTACTATATAGTATATATTGGATATTGCATCTTTTGGGTAAGCAATTGAAATTTGATACCGTGAATATATAAACAATTAGCTGTATTATCACCTCTAATTAATCAGTTTTTTCTTTATTTATTCTGTTTCCCACTTTAGTCAGACCACATATTCTGCATGAAGTTTGAAGCATCAAATTAAAATGGCCATTGATAAGATAATTTAGCTTTCTCATTAAAGAAAATTACTTTTTTACATATAAAGATGATACCTAACATTAGGTACATACACCATATCTGGTGGTTGTTTGGGTCCACGGATAAGTAAGCACCACCCTCATTTGATGTGAAATCCACCAACACAATAACCGCCCAACCAGGCATACGTAGATGTGTGTATATATATGGGTTGGAGGATCATGCATGCTCACCGCTTGATGATCAGCTATCCAACATTTTTAGCCCATTTTCCCTTTGGTGTATTAAATATAGAATATCGATATCGATATTGTGAAGTATATCAATATATTATAAACCTAAATTTCATAGTAATGACTTGGATTAGTTGAAGAGTTTATTTTCTTGAGAAAATGGAGATAAGATTAATAAGAAAGAGAAAAGGGAGGATAAATATCAACATATATAGGAAAAGGCAGTTGAGAGGTGGAGAGTTAAGTTGGAAGACTATTATTTTCATGGTGGTTGGATTTGGCTTTTAAGACTCAATACTCACCAACAAGTTCAAGCTTTAATTAAATGCTTTTGGTTGGTGGGTTCCCTTATGAGTTGTCTCCATGTATGATTCAAGCTTAATTAAGCTGACCAAAACCCTAATGTTTTAGGGTCAATTATTCATATGATGTTACTTTACAAAAAAATTATTCAAGCAAATGGAGAATATGGTTAAATTTTTTATTCAGATTTACACATCTTCTAAGAACTATTCGAACAGATAAAATTTCACATGACACATAATAAGATTTAGACCGAAAACTCCATTGAAGAGAATATAGAGTGAGAACCATATGATCAACTAGGCGGTTATGAAGAATAGACCAATCAGACGAAAGTACATGAATTGCCGACGTGGTAATTCAAAGAAAAGCTAATCAAGACAATTGGATTAATCAGACGGTCAAGATTTATTAAGTTGTTAATGTTGATAAACTAGATCTCAAAGAATATTCTGTTGATCCTATTTTCAGATAACACTAGATAAGTTGTATCAGATTCTGTGCAACCGATTGAAGGCCTATAAATAAAGGTAAAATGTAACTCCAAAAGGAGAGAACAACTCTCAACACTCATCAGTCTTGTAAACCTTTTCTTCATAATGAAATACTATCAAAATCTTATCGTGGCTTTTCTTCCCTTTAAGGGGTTTCAACGTAAATCATGGTGTTATTATTCTCTCATTCTCTTTTTTAATTATTCCCTATATTTTCATATTATGATATAAGAAATTCATGACCAATTCTCAAAATGATGAATTTTTTTCCTTTACATTTGATGCTTTCATTGAGAGCTGAGAGAAAAACTCAAGAAATCACTTCCCAAAATGCTCAAAACCAAACCAAACACTTTCGATAACGGATACTGAAGCGGAAACAAAATCGAGAGCAAAAACGGGTATGACAACGAATTGAAACCGGAAGCAAAGAACGTAAATTCATTTATAACATATTCGATCAGTTTATTTATTTTGTACGAGTATTATTAAAAAAATTATTAACTTTTTCTTTGAATTGAATCTGCAAAATTCAACAACCACCACGAGGGGCAGGCGAAACCCACGGACCACTGGACGAAGAAAGCTCCATCTGCGATAGCCACACAAAAAAAAAGAGCGACAAATATGAAGAAAAATCAGATCTGAACGAGGAGCCCAGGAAGGAAGCAGCAGCCGGCAACACCCATGGCCTAGCCCACGACTGCATCGGACCTCATCCGAGTTAAGAATAGTCGTCGGATCGCTGAGAGAGCTGTTAGAACACCCCTATTTTCTGAACAATTAACCTTGGATCAACAACAATCAAAGCATTTTTAGGCCCCAAAACCAGCGTAATAATACTCAGAAGAAAATTCTCGTCAGTTTCGAGCCTTTTCCGATGAAAAAGGTTACTGAACATGGCGACATGCGCCCCCACGCTCCGTCGGTGGCGGTTGCACCATCATCCTCACCCGTTTCTGCTCCACGGGTTAACATACCTAGAAGGAAACTCTAGCAGCCCAACCATTATCTTACTAAAAGAGCCCAAGAAGATCCAGCCCAAAAAAGCCGCGATTCAGCCCAACCCGAGTGGCTCGTTATCACCCCGTTCATGACTCGTGCGCGGCATGCTAGTGTAACCCGTTCGTAACCTGGTTAAGACTCGTGCCCGAGCTCCACCTTCCGCGACCCGCGCGTCCATCAGAGGTATGCCTAGCATGACCCAGGCCTATGTTTTGGGCTGACTTCAAGGCTGAGACCAAGCTCTCCATAGCCTCCGCAGATTTGATTCACGCCAAGCCCAATATACTTCATAATTTGGCAGATTCAATCCATGAACTTGCAAAGTCCTCATGGTTCATCTTATGCAAATAAATGGAGGACTTCAAAATACAAGCTAAGTATTTATTATCCGTTAAAAATTTGAATGATTGCATGAGCATATCGTATAACGTCTTGAATTATATTTACACAAATTGTTCGAGCAAATTAAATTAGTATAAATTAATTTTACGCTATCTGTGTAGGGAATAATTAATTAAGCTCTCCGTGTTAAATTTTATCATGTTTTGAAGTAATTATAGAAATTACATTTATCTTGTTTAGGTCATTTATTTTGATAAAATTCATAATTTGACCCCATTATGATAACATGAATGTTAACGGTATTCAAACTGATTTGATAAACGTATTGCATGATGAATGAACTTTTGAATTTTCAATTCTAAATTTCGAATTTAAGCTTTTATGAAGCTATAAAAAATCCCTTAATGGTTGATGAGCATGAACTTTGATATGCGTATTTTTTCTAGGCTAGCTTTTTTCCATTCTATATGCAAAAGTGTAGGAAAATAAAAGATAAACAAATTATGAAAATGAAGACGTCTTGACTACGGAAATGGAGACGTCATGATGATGTAAACGAAAATGTCATGACGATAGAAATGGAAAAGGCATGGCGACGGGAATGGGAAACGTTGAGAACGGGAAGTGTTGTGGCCACAAGAACGGGAAATGTTATGGCAACGGTAACGGAAAATTCTTGACAATGGAATGAAAAAATTGTGGCAATGGGATTGAAAACGGCAACGGGTACGACACTGAAAACGCAAATGAATTGGAAGCCGAAACGGAAACCACATGGCAACGAAAATAGAAGTGAAAATGATTCATTTTTTAAGCTGAATTGAGAGAAGAGAACTTTATGGAAAATCATACATAGTTTGAAAGACTTCTTGAAGAATTTTGTGAAACTCAATTTGGAGTTTCGAGCCAAAAGTTATAGCAGTTTTCATACAAGCTATTCAGAAAGATGATAATTCAGAACTGTCAACTTCAAAAATTAAACAGTAATAACTGGGGGCCGATAACATTGTGATTATAAACCATAAGAAAGATACGGAAGTCTACTTCTTAGAAAATTTTACGGAATTCAATTTGGAGCTCCCGATCAAAAGTTATGATAGTTTCAGTACATACTGTTTAGAAATGAAGATTACGCAGAATAGTAAATTTAGGAAATTATATTGTCAATTGGGAGCTGGCCACACGGCGAATCATATATTATTACAAATGTTGTTCGAGAAAGCAAAATATACAGAACCTTAAATTTAAAAATTAAACTGCATTTACTGGGGGCCAACTACATGATGAATTTTATATCAACGGAAAGATACGAAAATCCACTTTGTGAAGAATTTTACGAAAATCAAATTGAAGCTCCCGATCAAAAGTTATGGCAGCTCTCATTGGTTCTATTCAGAAAAATAAATATATGAATACTTCTCAAATTTAATTTTTAAACTGTATCAATTTTGATATTATTACAAAGAAATATCAATAGAAAAATATGAATATTTACTTCTTGAAGAATTTTACAGAACTCGATTTGGAGCTCTCGAACAAACGTTATGACAGTTTTTGCGAAGGTTGTTCGAGAAAGCAGAACATGTAAAACAGTCAATTTTGGAAATAAAATTGTATTTTCTAGTAGCCAACCACACGGTGAATCTTACATCATCGGAAAGATACAAAAGTCTACTTATTGGAGAATTTTACGGAATTCAATTTCGAGATTTCGATCAAGAGTCACGGTAATTTTTGTACATATCGCTCAGAAAAGTAAGGCTATTTACATCTTTCAAATTGAATCTTTAGACTGCTTCATTTTAGACAATATTATGTGACAAACTATATATCGTTGAAAAATATACAGATGTCTACTGCTTGAAAATTTTTATAAAACTTGATTCAGAGCTCCCAAACAAAAGTTATAATAATTTTTACGAAGATTGTTCAGGAAAGCTTATTATGCGGAACGGACAAATTAGTTAATTAAACTGTACCGACTGGGAGCCAATTACATGGTAAATTATATACCATCGGAAGCATATGAAAATCAACTTCTTGAGGAATTTCATGGATTCAATTTGAAACTTTCGATCAAAAGGTATGGCATGATAACACGCAAACTGCTTACTAGACAAAAACTTGGCATCATGTTTCGCTCTTCTTCAACAACAAAAATTAGGGCGTGAGTCTTTGAGAGTAGGCAGTTCATAAGTCTTGTTCTCTAAAGGAACTAAGGGTGTAAGTCTTTGGGAGTGTCAGTTCATAAGTTATACTCTTAGAAGGAACTAAGGGTGTAAGTCTTTGGGAGTGTCAGTTCATAAGTCATACTCTCAGAAGGAACTAAGGGCATAAATCTTTGGGACGGGCAATTCATAAGTCATACTCTCAGAAGGAACTAAGGGTGTAAGTCCTTGGGAGGGTTAATTTATAAGTCATACTCTCAGAATGAACTAAGGTCGTAAGTCCTTGGGAGGGGCAGTTCATAAGTCCTACTCTCAAAAGGAACTAAAGGCGTAAGTCCTTGAGAGGGGCATTTCATAAGTCCTACTCTCAGAAGAAACTACGGTCGTAAGTCCTTGGGAGGGTCAATTCATAAGTCATTCTCTCAGAATGAAGACGGAGTCATGGTTCTTTATTTGAACCTAAGTCCTTGAAAATGGATAATTCGTAAGGCCTCTCTCTCAGAATAAAAATGGGTCTTGGTTCTTTATTTGAACCTAAGTTTTTGAAATTTTACAATTCGTAAGTCCCTTCTCTCAGAATAAAATGGGGTCATGGTTCTATATTTGAACCTAAGTCCTCATCTCAAAAGAAAATGACATTTTGTAATTCCTTCTCTCAGAATGAAGACAGGGGCATGATTCTTTATTTGAACCTAAGTTCTTGAGAAAACGAAAGAAATCCTACCAATGGAAACGGGACATCAAACTCAAACTCTTGCAATAAAATTATGAAGCGGTACACTTGTTCCATACTCATTTCAATAAACTATTATATTGTTATTGCACAACATTCTTGTCACATATCTTAACGTATGAGAGAAGAGAAAGAAAAATGAAGAAAACGAGAAATTTTTTATCAATGAGCCTGCAGTGAAAGGAACGGAAAGGCATAACAGCAAATGAAGAAGAAATAATCATCATTAACAACAAGTTGACAAATGAGTTACTCGAGAATTACAAAGCATATGTAAATGGAGACAAAAGAACATAACGACAGAAAGAAAAGAAAAAGTCATCGTTGACAGTAGACAGTTAAAAAGTTTCTTCGAAAACTGCATCGCATGTTTCCAAAAAACGTGTGAGAACAGAAACGGGTAGACGTAACGTCAGAACAAGAAAAGATGATCATTGCACATCAACGAATAAAATTTTTTCAAGTGTAATGGGGGCCAATGAACAAACAAAATTTCACATGACACGTGGTAAGACCTAGACTGAAGACTCCACCGAAAAAAAGATAGAGTGAGAACCGTAGGATCAACTAGGCGGTTATGAAGAACAGACCAATCAGACGAAAGTACATGGATTGCCGATGTGACCATCCAAAGAAAAGCTAATCAAGATCATTGGATTGATCAGACGATCAAGATTTACTAAGTTGTTAATGTTATAAGTTAGATCTCAGAAAATATTTTGTTGATCCTATTTTCAGATAGAATTAGATACGTTGTATCAGATTCTGTGTAACCGAATGAAAGCTTATAAATAAATGTGAGATGTAACTCCAAAAGGAGAGAACAACCATCAACACCCATCAGCCTTGTAAACCTTTTCTCATTTAAGAGTTTTTCACGTAAATCATGATGTCGTTATTCTCTCATTCTCTCTCTTAATTATTCTCTATATTTTTTTTATTATGATGTAGGAAATTCACGACCAATTCTCAAAACGGTGAATTTTTTCCTTGACATTATTTTTTATCTTTAAAATGTAAATCTAACTGAATATAGCATAAGCGACAATTTATTATCGATTTGAAAATTCGTTTGGTTTTCATTACCCATTTAGTGATACGATCGTGTAGTATATGTGCTTTGAGAAATCCGAGATAATAAGATGTTTTAGCAAGGGGAATTTTCATGCAAGAGGCATTGCGCTTTTGCAAAGTAGAGAAAATCTATTTTCACTGGATTTAGATCATCTGCGGTTAAAGACCCAACAACAGATGATAATTTTGATATGGGTCATCTTTTCTGATTTGAATGACACAGACTGAAACAGACTACTCAGATGAAGATAACTACTCTCTACCATAAACTAAAAAACGAAAAAAGAAGTTTTGGTTTCTCATAATATTCTAAAAATTTACTATTGAATTAATCAAACAAGTTTGTTTTCAGGGATGACACTTGACACTCTATGTGGCTGGCCCATCACCAAAGCATGCTGTTATGATCACAATATGCCCATTTTTCTCATTCTCGTGTCTTCTTGTCTTTAGTGAACTCCCATAAATATTTTGATTGTATACAGCAGTTTCAGTTTCAGTCTTGAAACTTGAATTCGTACAATTTCAAATCACAATATCTAATGTTCTCTCTCTTAAAAAACAAAATTAGTATATATTATAAACATATTATTATAGTATAATTTATCTCCCTATTATTTCAAGTCCATTTCAATATATTAATTTTTATAGTTTTAATTTATCTAAAATATTCCTTTGATTTGAAGGTTTGTCTAAATGTAAGACTATATATACTATGTAAACAGGTATAGATGGTTTGGTATGTACATATTTAAATCTTTACAGATTACATCATAAGATTGTGAGTTCAAATTATAATATACTTCAATATATTCATAGAATTTATAATCTTTAAGGATTAAATATTGATAATTTGCTAACTAAAATAATTATTGGTTGACGAGTTGCTACATAGTTCATGTAAAGGTTGTTGATGCATATAAGAGCCTAAGTATATATGATGTAGGTGAACAAAGCATCTTTAACTCACCAAATGCAAGCAAAAAAGAATAGGTAGAAGTAATATTCAACCTCCGTTTGATCCTTAATGGCTATGGCGACATATGTTCAAGCATTTCTTGTTGCGATTTTCCTGGCAGATTAGAGATATATAGATGCAGTTAGGGCAAACACCCAAGTAAATGATACTTGAGGCAACTGTTTTTTTTTTTTTTTTGCCAAACTCAGGCAACTATTGAATAGAACCAAAATTTGTCTAAACCTTTTCTATTTTCCCTTAAAGTCATCCCTTGACCTGGATAATGAGAAAAGATTGATCAATATTGAGTTTTTAGTATTTTTTCATATAATTTAATGTTAAATATATATTTTTAAAATTTTAAGATCTCTCTCATTTTGTCTTTTTAAATTTTAAATATAAATATTATATTTAAGACATGTGAGAGCTATACATATGTATAAAAGAGCTGATGAATACATAATTTGTACAAAACAAACCACTTAAAGGCTCTTTGCTATGCTCTCAAAAATGATGGCCACTTAATCCTTAAAACCTGCATGGGAAATTCTATAATCAATTCATCATTTCTGTGTTAGAAAATTGTAACATGAACTTACATTAATATTTTATTGTATTTGATTAAATCGGGTTGATAGATAGTTCATCAAGACTAATACTAGTTATGGAATAGAGATTAAATATAAGAATATCTCTTACTTCTAGAAAACATCACGAATAGCCAACTAACTGTCAAATTTAAAAGAACCAAATTAAGTTGCATTTACAATTACTGATATATCAATAAGCCAGATTTCATTTTTCTCACCAACCATTTCATCTATCTCCCCTCTCCTAAAATTTCTCTCTCCTATAACCTAATCTTCTCTCTACTATCTCATAAAACTTTTCAATATTTTCGCTCACCCTTCTCTCCCGAATTTTTTTAAAGTTTCTATATCCTTTCTACCAAAACTTTTTGAAATCCCATGGAAACTTTTTGAAATCCCATGGAAATTCTGTGTACGCACGCTGCTAGTATATAAAATTTATACATATATGTCTATAAGATATATACATATACAAGTGTACAATACACACAAGCACACATATTTTAAAACATGTATGTATATATAGATATATATAGAGATGTTATACTATTTCATATAGCATATATAATAGCGTATATATATATATAGACACAAGTGCACAATACACACACATAAACACAATGTTAACTCGCATGAAGAACATTCTCACAGTATTTTTTTTAAAAAATTGCTCTCCTCTCTCCCAAAGTTTTTGAAAAATTTCTCTCTCTTGATATCCCAATATTTGGAAAATTTCTCTCTTCAAATTCCATCAAAATTACAATCAAAACAAAATGAGACAAACAAAGAAGGAAATTCTCTCTATTCTTTCTCTGTTAATCTAACTAATTGAGGTTGATATTGTAAAAACACTCAAACAATCAAGTTGGACTCTAAATAAATCTGCAAATTTGGATAATAAATTTGAAAAAAGTGCTAAATTTAGAATTTCACGGTAGTAGGAGCTATTCTTGAATTTAAAATTATGTAAAACTGTCTATAAACGGTATCATTTCTACATTGGTCTTATAACTGAGTATTAAGAAGTCTAGATTAGCATAATTGTATAGATTAACTGGTTTATTCTTCTTCAGGAATGGTAAATAATCTATTTATTTAGAAGAAATAGATGTTTTACATATATCGAATAAACAGTACTTTTACTTAGTAAGCATTTTTTTTTACACAGTGAACAACTTGCTTTCACATGGTAAAAAAAATTATTTTCTTATAGTAACAAATTGGTTACATCGGGGGTAATTTTCTAGGAACCACCAACCACAAAATGGTTGCAACGAAGTCATAGAGAAGCTTCAGAGTAAGCTCAAAAATCAACGTAAAAGAGCAGCGAGAATAAAAACCCGAGTTCCTACTCCTTTTCTGGGTTATTTTATAACTAACTTAGAAGTTTAAGGTTAACTAGGTCCCCTTCCTGAACTCTATATATAAACATATGAAGAAGTTGTCTTGTCTCATCATAAGTTGGCATAAGAAATTGGAGCCTTAGAGATGAATGACTAGTTTTATTGTACTGCATAACGATTAGTGATCTGATGGATCAGTTAGATACACAATTATATTCATCAACTCTATTAGTGTTCTCTACAATACAATTGAATATGTTTATAGGATTTTAATTGAATATTTAGAATTCATACATTCTTAATTAGCATAAAGGAACTTATTAGTATATAATCCTTTAAACCTTATAAGAATTCAATCACACATAGTAGAACACGTGCCAATCCCATTGCAGAATAGAGGGCGTAAATAAAACGTTAACATTCATGTATGGCAATAGAACCTGAAAGTACTTAGTTAAAAAGGTACAAAAATAGCAACTTAAGTGTATAATTTCTTGTAGTGCTGGCCTAGCAATATTAAACATTAGCCAGAGAGCATGCACGATGCTTAAAGACTCACATTATCAGTAGCTGTCGTAACAAAAACAAAGAATATATGCAATGTGATCAGATTTCATTGTTAATTCATATATTTTACTAGACTACAAGGTCGTATTAATTAGTCAACGCTGGAAAGTGGCAATTCCATTTGAAAACGTGTATGAAATTCTAATAATTGATACCGTCATGTTGATACTTGGGATAACATCAATAATAATAGCTACACAACAAGCCATGTCGAGTAGTTGATGTCTCAAAATTCTAACTAGAAGCAATTAGACGCACGAGCTTTCAAGTGAGCCACACTCGGTCATCGGCATTATGCTTGATGCTCCCCACGTCGGAGGGCTGAAAATGGACCATCCCAAATTCCCTTTTAATAGATTACACTCCCAAACCACACTTTATTTTAACAAGTGTAGTGTTTAGTCAGATCCATTAATTGATAAAATTATTATAAAAAATAGTGAGACATAGTTAATAAACAACTGATATATCATTTAATCAAATGAAACTTGATATAAGATTTCGTTTGACTGTAATTTTTTTTTACTAAATATATATATGAAATGCTATGGAATGATGAAGATGTGTGTTCGTAGTTGCATCGTTCTTATGTCATTTTAACGTGGGGTGATTTAATGATCCAAACATCTAAATTATAATATCAAGCACTAGTGGTAGTTCTTACAGTAAGACAGAAATTCCAGAATTGTTGGCTATATTTAAGTGGAATGCTTAAAATATTATAATAGTGTAGATATCGTATTTTATTCGGTTCAATACTTTAAAAATATAAATGTTATTTTTTTGCTCATATACTAGTCTAAAATTATGTGTATGATTTGAAAAAATAGCTCAATGTCTAAAAATAAGAAGAATTGTCTAATAACTAAAAAATAAAAAGGGAATAAAATGATTAAAAATAAAAAGTGAAGCTTTAAGTTTGCCTATAAATAGTGGGGAGGTCTTCACTTGAAGGGAGGGATTTGGAGAGTGAAAAAGAGAAGGAATTTTAGAGATAGAAATAGAAGTCCTGAGAAAATAAGAATTTTTTTTTTAAAAAAATGGAGAGAAATAGAGTTTTCATTTTTATTCATCTTTCATCTTCTCCTATTCTTTCTATTAAGGTAATTTAATTTTTTTGCATTTTAACTTTCGATATATCTTGTTCATTATTATTCATCATCTCTCTTCTGCATACTCATATAATTGATATTTCTTTGTTTTCCATAAGAAGTTGTTTGCTCCTTCTTTATCATTTCTCATACTCTTAATCTTAAGTTTTTATTTCCATATATTGTAGATTTCTCTACAAGTTTGATAATGAGATGTTTTTGTCATCAACTCAATCAATGAGGATGAGGATAAAACTTTTAAGGGGTGTAAAATTAACTTAATGCGAATCAACATTTAATAGGTCGAAAGTATACATTTGATGAAAATATCTCCTATGATAATTTCTCATACATAAAAATATATAAAATAGAGAGTAAATTATCTATACAAGATTATGCAAATATTTAAGTTTTGATTTTTTTATGTTCTTACAAGTCTTTTCTTCTTTTCTTTTTAATTTCTATACATCAGTTTTGTGACACTTGTTTGAACTAGTTACCATCCATGATCATTCCTAGTAATGAAGGAAGAAAGCAAAAATGGTAATTAATGAACTAAGTGGTCCAAAATAAAAAAAATGGTATATTTATATCCCAAACAAAAATTATTTTATTTTGAAAGTTTTATTGATTTTTTAGTGACATTTGTTTAAAATAGTTACTATCCATGATCATTCCTAGCAATGAAGGAAGAAATGAAAAATTATAATTAGTGAACTAAGTAGTCCAAAAAAATTATATATTTACATTCCAAACAAAATTATTTATTTATTTTTAGTGACACTTGTTTAAATTAGTTATCATCTATAATCATTCTTTTGCTATAATTAGCATTGAGGGAAGAAATGAAACATGACAATTAATAGACTATGTAGTCAAAAATAGCATGCTCACGACAATTATGTATGAAATTAAGCATTTTATTTATAGATTAATTTATTTACACATGAAAATTTTTTATTATTTATTTATTTATTAAATAAATAAATTGGTTTCTGTGAAAAAATAGGAGAGAGAAATTAAGATGGAAGATGAAGAGCATGGGTTTCTGCCATGAGTCTGTGTAAAAATACCCAGCTATTTCAGATATGGTTTTTATATATTTCGATATTGTTCTTAGTTTTGTTTCACGTGGAACGGTTTTAGTTTTCAATACCCAGCTCTTTAAGATCTAATTTTGTTGGAAAATGTGGCACACGCACATCGGAGGCGTTTAAATTTTTTTAATAAAATTAATCTTTTTCGATAAAAAGGAAAACAAGCGCAACGCAACGATTTAAGGAAAAACTTTTATTGCAAACTTTTTTCAATCAGGAATGATCCATTATATACTTATACATTAAATCTACAACATATAAGGTTAGGAATCATATACATCCTACAACCTATATCAAGCGTCCTTGCAAAACCGATCGATCCTCCGTCCCAAGAAACCGTTCCAACGATCAATTGACTCTGAAATTCACTCTAAGATCTTTCAAGTCAATTCTCAACGCACTAAGACGTGTGTGGGTACGTAGAATATTACAAAACACTTTTTCTGTTCTAGATATACTCAACACATGAGATCTAAAGATTTACTGAGAAAGACTTTTGTGAGATGATTGTCTAAAAGAATACGATGATTATTCTTTTAAAAATTTGATTAACTTTTAATCGAGAGAAAAAATTCTTTAACTCTAACTCTGTTCTCAATTCAATTATGGATTGATGAACTGATAAACTGAGCTATCTCATTTAGGTCATTAGAATAATATATGTATATATCATAGATAATGGCGTATAAGATATTTAGGGATAATTAAAAATTAAAAAATAATATTTAATTTCAAATTATTCAATACAGTGGGACTCACTGTATAATGGTGCACAACTGCAGTGCCACACAGCACTATAGTTGGTGTTAAGCATCACAGTGCCTCGCGGCACTGTGTGTTATGCCACAATGTAGTGTCGAGTGGCATTGCAGTGTTACATGCCAACTACTGTAGTGTCACGTGACACTACAGCAATCCATAGTGATCAGTGATTCTCAATCATTAATCAACATGTGACAATTATTGTAAATTAAATATTTATTTTAATAAGAAAATAACAGATCTAGTTGATTCAAGTTATTATCTAATAATAATATAATTATATAATTTCATAAATTAGATATTATGTCTTACTTATCAATAACTAAACAAATAATCGATAATTATTTATATATATAATTTCCAAAAATTATATATGTATATATATATATAATTTAATTAATTAATTCATAATTAGTTAATCACACATAATTGTCTTATAATTATGTACTTGCCTTAGAATTAAAATTCTGTTGTAAGTCAATCATTTTCTCATGTCCTGAAATATTCACACCCTAAACTGCATAGTACAGAGGTGACTTGAGGACCATTGACCTATAATCCTAAGCTCTAATAAATCAGATTAGTAATTAAATTCTTTAATTAAATAATCTAATTTATCAATTCCATTATTACTCCACTATAAATATGGAATTGAACTCTTAGTGATTATATAATGTATTTACAGAGTATTCTCATGTAGTCCACTGATATAATCATTTCATGTAGTTATGTCCTCCAATTATTGGTTTGTAAATTAGAGCTTGTCAAAATTACCGTTTTACTATTCCAAATACATCTTGATCCTTAAATACCATTAATCCACTAATGAATGACTAATTTATAATCTTATTATAAATTTGAGCTCAATACCCAATATTCTATACGTTAGGAAAGCTTAGATTCCAAATCTTGTAAGATCATATTCCCAACCATACATACCACTAAATCTCTAAAGTCAAAGTCATTAGCCTGTTTTACAAACAAACATTAACGAATGAATCAAAAGATCCAGTATACATGTATAAGAGTTCATGACTATTCAGGATTCAGATTGATCTACATATGATAATCAAATTGATGTGTATTAAATCTTTATGATAAACGACACGTTGATAAAGATATTAATTCGTATCGTTCATGTCATATATAATCTCATTATATAAGTACATTCACTAAGATGTATATACATATTAATGATCTGATGTAGATCACACGCATTCATAACGCTTAGTAAATCGTACTAGCAACCATTCATTAAATATTTCATACTTTAATATGTTGCTGACAATTTTATTCATTATCTATGATCTAAGTTCTTTCATACTAATACACGATCATAATCTTATTAATGAATATGGAATTTTCAGATATTTATATAAATTATTCAATAATAATTGAATAGAACAATTATAAGAAAAAATGTAATTATCATTAAATTTCATATCAAAATGTCAATACACATGTTTTGATGGTATAACCCCAAACAATCTCTCACTTGCCCTAAAACAAATGTGACATCTCTCTCAATCTCATGCTACGCACATGACCCTCGAATGACTTCGCAGGAAGTGTCTTTGTAAAAGGATAAGCCAGGTTCTGTTTTGATGATATATTCATAACAGTCACATCCCATCGATACACGATCTCTCTTACAAGATGATATTTCCTCTCTATGTGCTTGCCCCTCTTGTGACTCCTCGGTTCTTAGGAATTCACTACCGCCCCACTGTTGTCACAGTATAGGATCAGTGGCTTGTCCATATCTGTAACTACTATCAGTATAGAACTTTCTAAGCTATACCGCTTCTTTTACAGCTTCATAAACCGCTATATATTCGGCTTCCATTGTGGAATCTGCAATGCTAGATTGTTTAATACTTCTTCAGACTACAATTTCTCCACCTAGTGTGAATACTGATCCAGATGTCAACTCTCGACTGTCTCTGTCTGATTTATACGGGGGTTCAAGTCTCCACCTGAATAAACAAGCATATAGTTTCTCATTCTCTTAAGATACTTGAGAATGTGTTTTACTGCAATCCAGTATTCCAAACTTGGATTCGATTGATAAAAACTGATAATTCTCACATAACATATGTCTAGTCTCGTACACAAAATGGCATACATGGGGCTTCCAACTGCTAAAGCGTATGAAACCTTTCTCATATCCCCTTCCTCCTGCAGTGTCTTAGGACATTGTTCTTTAGAGAGGGTAATTCCATGTTTGGTCGATAGTTGATCTTTCTTGGAATTCTTCATAAAGAATCTCTCTAGCACTTTATCAATATAAGATGCCTGAGAAAGTGCCAAGAGCTTGTTCTTTCTATTCCTTAGGATTTGGATGCACAGAACATAACTTGTTTCTCCCAAATCTTTCATTTGGAATTTCTCAGCTAATCACTTCTTTACTTTGATAGAATTTCTACATCATTCCCAATGAGTAGAATATTATCAACATAAAAAACTAAGAAAACCACTATCTTATCTTTGATATATTTATAAACACGGGCTTCGTCAACATTTTTCTCAAAGCCATAAGACTTTATAATCTCATTAAAGGTAATATTCCAAGATCTAGATGTTTGCTTTAATTCATAAATAGATTTAAACAACTTGCATACTTTTCGATCTTGCCTTTTTTTGTACGAGCCTTTCTGGTTGGATCATATAGATTCTTTCTTCAAGAGAGTCATTTAAAAAAATTGTCTTGCCATACATTTACCATATCTCATAGTCAAAACTAGTGATTATGGACAAAAATATGTGAATGGATTTTAGCATGGCAACATGGGAGAATGTCTCTTCGTAATCGACTTCCTCCCTTTTTATATAGCCATTGGCTACTAGCTGTGCCTTGCAAGTCTCTACTTTTCCAGTTACACCACTTTTCTTCTTGAAGATCTATTTATATCTAATGGGCCTGACATCTTTAGATGAATCTGTAAGTTTCCAGACGGAATTGGTATACATAGATTTCATTTCTTAGTTCATGGCATCTTGCTATTTTTTTTTTCAAGATCATCCATTGATTCTTCATAAGATAATGGATCATCATTATCAGTGTTTGACACTAGGACATGTGCCTCTAGTTCGTAGCATACTGGTTGTCTTATAACCCTTCCACTACGACGTTGCACAGGGGTTTCCTTTGCAAGAACTGTGATTTCTTTGGTTTATCGTTTATCAGTAGAAATTGATGGTGGTCTGATCTCATCATTCACTAATTTCTCAAGAACTACTTTACTATGAGGTTTTTACTTTTTCATATAGTCGTGTTCAAGGAAAGTGACATTTGTCGATACAAACACATTTTGATCATTGTGACTGTAAAAGTACCCACCTCTAGTCTCTAGAGCATTGCCTACGAATATGCATACCTCAGACCTTGAGTCAAACTTTCCGGTCTTGGGTCTAAAAACGTGAGCTCAACACCCTATATACGGAAATGACGTAAACTAGATTTGGAGCCATTCCATAATTTTAAATGCGTCTTGCTTACATATTTAAAGGGCACTACATTAAAAATGTAAGTCTCCAGGTGTAGTGTATATCCCTAAAATATAAGTGACAGTGATGAGTAGCTTAACATCGACCTAACCATATCCAATAAGGTTCGATTTCTCTTTTCTGCAACATCATTTTGTTATGGTGTTCCAGATGCTGTGAGTTGGGATAGAATTCCATACTCTAGCAAATAATCTTTGAATTCTAAATTCAAGTATTCACTACCTCAATCGGATCGAAGAGTTTTCAATGATTTACCTAATTACTTTTCGGCTTCAGCCTTGAAGTCTTTAAACTTTCTAACTTTTAGACATTCTATGCATTAGGTAAATATAATCACCTCTAGCCTAATAAATATCAAATCCATTCTTAGAAATAATAAACTCTTTATTGATAAAAGAAATTTCAAAAAACTGTTCTTGCAAAAAAGAAAGACAAATCAAATTTATAAAAAATCTAAGAATATAATACACATCGTTCAAAACTAAATAATTATATCCAAAATGTAAACGAACTGTCCCTAATGCTTTAGCTAACACGAGCACACCACTGCCAACTCTCAAAACGACTTCGCCATCAGTAAGCTCCCCTGACGAATCAAGCATCTGCAAAGAAGAACATACATGGTTCGTGGCTCCTAAATCAAGTATCGAGGATGACAAATCATATTTCACTAAGCAAGATTCAAGTACAAGTAAATCATATTTACCTTCCTTTTCAACTCGGAGAGATACTTGTAACAGTTTCTCTTCCAATGACCTTCAACCCCATAGTGAAAACATTTTCCCTTGGGCTTGTTGTCGTTCTTGTTCTTCTTGACTTTTAGCGATGTTTTGGCTTTCTTCTCTTTCTTGTTCTTACTTTTGCCCTTACCATTGATCTTCTTCCTCTCAATAATTAATAGTAGTGGAAGAATGCTTTTTCTCGACAATATTTGCCTCGCCTGCTTTGGTCATTCTAAGGTTGAATGACTCAAAAGTTTGTGGGTCATTCAACAATTGGATCATGTTGAATTAAAACTTGTTCATAACATAGTTAATCGTGAATGCAGAAAAAGATTATGTGAGTGACTCAAGTATAATGCTAACTTGAGTCCGCTCATCAATGGTCGCCCCATGTATTTCTCTCTCGTGCATGACGTTGATCATGTTCAAAACATGTTCTCGCACAGAAGTACATTTTCTCATCTTAGCCGTCATATAGCTCCTAGTGGCCTCATGACGACTTTGATCATACTGTTTCCCAAACATCGCCTGTAGAGATTCCATAATCTCATAGGCAGTCTCCATGCTTTCATGTTTGGTTCTCAGAACATCATTTTTGCTTACAAGCATGTAGCACTTTGCCTTGTTGTTTGATATGATCCAAGCATCATATTTGTCCTTAACATTTTTTGCGGCATTAGCAGCGGACTCCTCAAGACATTCTTCAGTAAGAACGAACTTATGGTTCTCACAAATCAACATTTAAGTTCATATTTGATTTTCAACGTATGAAATTATCACCATTCAATTTTTCAAGCGCGAGTAAAGCAGTAACAGTGTTGCCCACGGTAGACATAATAATGATAACTGAAAATTAAAACATACAAAATTCAATATAATTGAAAAGTGTCTAGAATTAGAAAAGTAAACGTGATGCATGAATGTAACATAATAACACACAAATTTAACATTTTCTAATCACGATAAAATAACTTAACGATTAATGTGCTACCTTATGGTCAGTCAGATTAACCTTAGACTGTCTATGAGACATTCTCATCCTTATTAATTAAAACTTAAAATATCTAATATTTTTTCTTTTAACAATAATGTATCGCTTGTTCGATCAAATCACAACTATCCACATGAAAGCTTAATTGTGACTTTGTGAGTGTAACTCATCATTTCAGATTCCATGACTTCATTTAGAAAATTCCGCCTTAGGGTCGGCCAAAACTAAATTACATCACTTCCTCTTATCTTCTTAAGAAGTCCAGCTTTGGTATTGGTACAGCTCGAAACCTTCCTTAGGTCGATGAAAACAAAGCCATCTCGAGGACCTTAATGCACCTCACGGTGTTGTACTAATGATGGAGACCATAGGTTACATTGACATGTCAACCTTCCCCCACTCATTATTTTAAGATTATGTGTTTTCATTTTAACAATCAATTAATTTCAAATTAATCATTGGTTAAAATAAAAACCCTATGAATATTTAATAATCAGTTATATCAATCTTATTGGTCCAAGTTCATTTAATGTTCCGAAGTGCCTAAGCCATAGTTAGGTGAACTTAGATTAATTAATTAACTATATTCATTAAACTTTAATAAAACTTTTTTACTAAAGTCAGTTATCCTAAAGGTTACTATAGCTATTAGTGTGGTGTGATTATCAAGTTTTATCTAATTAAAATCTAGCAGTTTACATATAATTGATTTCATAAAATAATACATATAAACATATTAGGACAATCCTAATAAATCATGTTTCTACTGATAATATGCATGATTAAATAAAACTGTGGAAAATTTTTATGTATGTCATGTGATCGCCTAATGCATGAACATGTTATCAAATATAATAATTAAATAATTATTTAATAATTAAATAAAATAATAATGGACCGAGTGACTATTGGGTATTTTTAAATTACAACCCTTGAAATAAAGAAATAATATTATAAAGTGAACTTCAAGAATACATATTTCTCAAATATTATCTTTTACTCCTAATGTTCATCTTCATAATTTTCAAGCTTTGAACAAAATCCTATTAATTTAGGAAAAAACTATTTTTCTTAATTAAAATTAATTTTTATAATTATCATTTTAAAATAGTTGACTTTGGCTTAGTCAAATAAATATTTTATTTGATTTGGTCAAATTTTGGTCAAACTCAATCAACCTATTAATTTCAAATTTTCATAAAATTTAATTTTAAAATTACATTAATTTAAAGAAAAAAGGATAATTGATAGATATAGGATTATATATAGTGATAGGTTTGGTTGGTATCATGGTTTATGCGCAACTTCCATTAATGTGACAATAGTTGCCACCGACCACCATCATCCCCGGACCCACCGCCAGCCGCCATCTGCCACTACTGACCGCCGGTCACCGCCGCTGATTTTCTGGGACGTTGTTAGAACGGTAAATGCAGGTGATATTGCCGGTTTTCAAAAATCGACGGCGCCAGCGCCGAAATTCTAAACAATTCCTATTTCTTTTCTTTTTCCCTTGTCGTTTGTCTCATGCATTCTTCGTCTTCTTGCGATCGGAATAATTACAATAAATATTTAAAATAAAATTATAAAATTTTAACGCCCTAAAACGGCTTGCACAAGATCTAAGAAAAAAAATTAAAGAACAAAATCTAACTCAATAATCACTATACAAATTAATGATCCCTTATTTTTCATACATTCAAAAAATATAACCATACATGCATTCACACATATATCATATTATATGAATAATGCAAGAAAACTCAAACAGCATTTAACATATAAATAGGAATTGTTTAAAAAGAATGAATAAAAATGAATATTTTTATAAAAAGAAAAACAAGCGCAATGCAACGATTTAAAAAAAAAACTTTTATTGAAAACTCTTTTCAATCAGGAATGATCTATTATATATTTATACATTAAATCTACAACATACAGGGTTAGGAATCATATACTCTTGTAGTCTATATCAAGTATCCTTGCAAAATCGATCGCATCCGTCTCACAAAATTGTTTCAACGAGCAATAGACTCTGAGATTCACACCAAGATCTTCCAAGTCAATCCTCAACGCAGTAGGATGTGTGTGAGCACATAGAATATTACAAGACATTTTTCTGTCTTTAGATGTACTCAACACAGGAGATCTAGAGATTTATTGAGAAAAACTTTTGTGATACAATTTTCTAAAAGAACACAATGATTATTCTTTTAGAGATTTGATTAACTTTTAATCGTAGAGAAAATTCTCTAACTCTAACTGTGTTCTCAATTCAATTATTGATTGATGAACTGATCAACTAAGCTATGTCATTTAGGTCATTAGAATAATATATGTATATATTCTAGATAATAGCCTATCAGATTTTTACGGATAATTTAAAATTAAAAAATAATATTTAATTTCAAATTGCCCAATACAGTGGGACCCACTATATGACGGTGCATAACTGCAGTGTCACACACCATTGTAGTCGGCGTTAAGCATCACAGCGCCTCACGGCACTGTGTGTAACGTCATACTGCAGTGTCACACGCCTACTGCTGTAATGCCATGTGGCACTACATCAGTCCATAGTGATCTATGACTCTCAATCATTGATCAACACATGACAATTACTGTAAATTAATATTTATTTTAATCAGATAAATATCTAGACATCAGTAAATTCAAAATTAACATATCTGATTATCCCTATCAACTAAATTATATATTGTTTCATAAATAATAGATTTAGTTGATTTAAATTATTATCTAATAATAATTTAATTATCTAATAATAATTTAATTATCTAATATCATAAATTAGATATTTTGTCTCATTTATTGATAATATAAAAAATAATTGATAACTATTTATATATATAATTTCTGAAAATTATATATATATATAAATAATTCAATTAATTAATTCTTAATTAATTAGTCACACATAATTATCTCATAATTATGTACTTGCTCCAGAATTAAAATTCATTTGCAAGTCAGTCATTTTTTTATGTCCTGAAATATTCACACACTAGACTGCATAGTATAGAGGTGACTTAGAGACCATGGACCTATAATCCTAAACTCCAATAAACCAGATTATTAATTAAATAATCTCACTTATTAATTTCATTATTACTTCACAATAAATATGGAATTAAACTCTTAGTTATTATTGAGTGTATTTACAGAGTATTCTCATGTAGTCCACTGATATAATTACTTCATGTAGTTCTGTCATCTAATTATTGGTTGATAAGTTAGAGCTGATCAAAATTATCGTTTTACCCATCTAAATACATATTGATCCTTAAGTACCATTAATCTACTAGTGAATGGCTAATTTATAATCTTATTATAAATTTGAGTTCAATAATCATTCAATTTCAAAATTAACATTTCAGGAAACCAATATACGATCTGTTAGGAAAACTTGGATTTCAAATCATGTAAGATCATGTTCCCAGCCATTCATATCACTGAAACTTCAAAAATAAATGTCACTAGCCTGTTTCACAAATAAACTTTAACGAGTGAATCAAAAGATTCAGTGGACATGTATAGGAATTCATTACTACTCAAGATTCAGATTGATTTACATATTTTCATTAAATTGATGTGTATTAAATCTTTATGATAAACAACACGTTGATAAAGATAATAATTCACATCGGTCCTATCATATATAATCTCATTATATAAAGTATTTTCACTAAGATGTTTTTAGACATCAATGATCCAGATCTAGATCACACGCATTCATAATGCTTAGTGAACCGTACTAACAACCATTCATTAAAGATTTTATACTTTAGTATGTTGCTGACAATTTTATTCATTACCTATGATCTTACTCATCTCGTACTAATACAAGATCATAGTCTCGTTAATGAATATAGAATTTCTAGATATTTAAATAAATTATTCAATAATAATTTAATAGAACAATTATAAAAAAAATGTAATTCTCATTAAATTTCATGTCAATACACATGCTTTGAGGGCATAACCCCTAATAGTTTTTGTATAGTTTGCTATTGTTTTTAGTTTGGTTCTGGGTTTGGTTTTAGTTTTCACTGACTAGTTGATTTTGAAGACCTGAGTTTTCACTGACCAGTCGATTTTGAAGATTACGATGGCTACGCTGGCATCGTGTAGCCATCGTGTAGGGTTTTGTCAACAGATGGGTACACTGACGTCGTGTAGCCATCGTGTAGACTATTACTGATGCCGTGTAGCCATCGTGCAGACTACATGATGGGTACACTGGCGTCGTGTAGCCATCGTGTAGTCATCGTGTAGGGTTTTGTTAAAATTTGTCAACAGATGGCTACATTGGCTGCAAACTTCTGAAGGGCGTAACTTTTGACTCAGGTTGAACCACGTGGTCTGTAAGATATCAAATCAAAACTTATTCAGAGATCCCATCACATCCCAGTTTGGAGCCCAAACACACTATTTTAAGTAGTTTCAGAGGTCTGAAAGTTATTTTGTTCATAATTTTGGGGGGGTTTTCGTATTGTTAAGGTTTTGTCGAGGTTTCCACTACATCATGTAGTATACACGATGGATACACGACGCCAATGTACCCATCCGTTGATAAAAATTAACAAAATCCTACACAATGTCAGTGTACTCATCGTGTGCCCATCTTGTAGACTACACGATGGGTACACGGTCATCGTGTACCCATCATGTAGACTATGTGACGTGTACACGGACGTCATGTATCCTCTCTCTCTCGATGTTCTCTCTTTTTCTCAACAAAAATTAATAAAACTCATTAAACTTAACAAAACTCATTTTCTCTCTACAATTTCTCTCTCTATGTACTGTCTTTTTCTACCATTTTTGTTGTGTTTAGTTGTTGTTTTCTGTGAATTTTATTATTTTTCATTAAAATACACAGAGTTTCAGCCCTTAGATTTTCTATTATAGATTATGTTGAAGGAGATTTTTGGGAGAATGAGTTTCCGGGTAAAAATGGATTTCTGAGAAAAAAAATAGGAGAGAAAAATGAAGAGTAGGATGAAGAAAGAGTGTGGGCCAGGGGTTTGGTAAGAATGGCAATGAGGGGAAAGAAAAAAGAAAAAGTGAAAGGAGGTGGATCAGGGGTTAGAGCATGCACAAATTAATGATTGAGTATAATTCTGTAAATTAAGTTTCTTAGGAGTATAGTTCTGCAAAAAACTCAATTAAAAATGAGAAATTTAAAATTTAAATATAAATATTCGTTGAATTTAATGTGAAAGTCAAAATTACTATTTTTTATGTCATCACTTAAACTAACGAATTATTAATTGAATGACATTATAATAAATTTATCTAATTTAACATAATACAAATCATCTAATCTAATATAATTCAAATTTATAGTAAATATAATATTATAAATCTTAAATTTAAATCATTAATTTAAATATTCAATCCAAATCATGAATATGAAAATTTAGTAATCAAAACTTTATTTTTGTATTCTTCAAAGTCAAAGTTCTCTCATCACAATCTCTCAAAATATATTGGATATTTATAGAAAAAAAAACAGGTTAGAGGCGGAATGACCGAATTTTTTTTTTATTTACATTCTCCCATATTTATATTGGTCAAAGATACCGTAGACTACCACCATGCATTAAGCTGGCAAAAATTGACCATGAGACGGAGGCTCTGCAAAATTGACCATGAGAAGGACCAGAAGAGGTGGTAGACAAGACCGCCCTAATCCAATCAACGAAACCCTGGCCACAGAATCTCCATTCCAGAACCTCAATTCCACCGCTCGGCCACAAGGACCCAAATATCACAATAATCAACGGAATTCAATGAATGAGCCCGGAAATGGGCGTCCCCGCGTTTTCAAACCTCGGTTCGTGAAGAAATCTGAATTGGATTCTTTGAGTAATGAAGTAAAGTCTTTGAATTTGGGTGAAGGGGCTAATGAGCGGCGAGAGGAGGAAGTAGAAACAGAGGGAATAACGGGGGAAGTCTCAACATCGAACAAAGGAAAATCTATTAAAGAAAAGAAGGGTGAAGTTCCTCAGTCCAGTGGAGCTAAGGACGATGAATTTAGTCGGTTGGAAGAGTTGCGGTTGCGTGTTCAGGAGCCAGAGTTGTCGGAGGAGCAACTGAGGATCAATGATCAGTTACAGGAGGATGAGGTAATATTTTTCAACATGAAGTGTCATGATAGAGACTATCTTGCTTATCCTTGTGATGGTATGTCATGTTTTCGCGTTGAATTTGCAATTGATAAAGGTTTATAAAGAACAACGCAGGAAGTTAGGAAAATTGAAGATGGTAGTCTTGGTAGGTGCTAGTTTTCACTTGGTGCTTAAGCATATTCAGTAATTTTATAATGAAACCAAATTTAAAAAAAAAAACAGTTTGTCACCGGAGGAGCTTTGCATATACTATAAGATCAAGTTGCCTCTCTTGTGTTGCTATCATAAAATGGAAAACCTTGGTTATTATTGAGAACAATTGGTATCTTGGTTATTAGAAATTCAATCTTATTATTCTTCAAATATTTCTCTAATAATTCTTCCCGTTTTTTATTAGTGAATGTTGATTTGAGAAATGACCGCTATACTTATTATTCTCATTCTTAAACATGTTAGTTACTTGCTATGGAGTCCATTTATGGAGAAAATGTCAATATCCTAGGTCGGCAAAGAGACTTGCGTTCTTTCCAGGTTTCACAATGAGCCAATAAGTCCAAAGAAAATTCTCTCATTCAAAGTATTCAAAATATCTTATCTTTGCGTTTACTTTGCAGATTCATATACACATCGAAACCCCTGGTGAAATTGCTGTCACCGCAATATTAAATCAGTCAAGTCATCTTGAGACTAGCAGCAATAGTTCCAATGACTTCTCTTACTCTTTCAATGTGGAGTACCTTCAACCTATTGTTTTGACCTGTTTATTACCTAAGTCATACCCAAGTCACCTGCCACCATTTTTCACAATCTCTGTTCGGTGGTTAGACCCTCTTAGGATTTCCAAGATTTGCTCCATGCTAGACTCTTTATGGACGGAGCAAGTAGGACAGGAAGTTGTATACAAATGGGTTGAATGGATATTTAGTTCTACTCTCTCTTATCTTGAGTTTGATGGAGAATTAAAGCTCGGTCCCTATGGCAAGAAACTTGATGGAGACATACATGCAGTTTCAGGAAGTATTTCTCCAGATGTTGATATCCCTGCCATGAGGAGTTACAACGATGAGAGACACCATGATAATTTTCGCAAGAACTTACATGAATGTAGCATTTGTTTAAGCGAGTATCCTGGTAGTTGCCAAATTTTATTTGAGATTACTCCATACACTTCTAAATTAATTCAGCTATTCTGATAAGTGTCATTTTCTGATATGCATTTGTCCTGTGTGCGCGCATTGGATGGCAGGCTGTTATTCGTTAATATAAATGTATAGTATTGAGGTATTTTTATTAAGCTGTAGAATGACTTGATTAAGACAAGGCTAACCTTTGGGTATTGATATATATCAGCTGACCATATATACCTCCTTTATTTTCGTTTGGTTGGAACTGGGAAGTTTATATTGAGAAGATGAATAATCCGAGTTCATTCACATTCATAGTAAACATTATAACTGTCTCTAGGTGCTTCGCTGCTGTTTGGTGAAAACAGCAAGTTATGAGGGACTTTTGTCATATATACTATTGAAGCTCCAAAGTTTTCCTAGTATTGACTTTGTCAAGTAATTGTTTGTTCAAATCTTAACATTTTCTAGAGATGGACCCACCCCACGTAATGTGTGTTCGCTTCAAATTGCTTTGGGGTTTGGGGAGTTTTTTGTTATAGACTCTGTCAAATAATTGATTGACTGGTAGCTTAACTTTCCTGTAATGGTTCTTTTGTTGTGGAAGCTAGCCTAGCCAAAAACCAGCGCGTTGAAGTCTACCTTACTCACTTTATAAATGTTCATTCATTGTCGAATCTTTTGTTTTCTCTCGCTCTTCTGTGCAATAGCAGTATAACATAACATAACTTGGAACTAATTCACCGTGTATTTTTTATTTTGGCATTGCCAGGTAATGAATTTGTCAGATTGTCATGCCGACATTTCTTTTGTTTGAAGTGCATGCAAACTTATTCTGTGATGCATGTCAACGATGGCACTGTAGCCAAACTTCAGTGTCCTGATGCCAAATGTGAGGGTATGGTTCCGCCTGGTTTGTTAAAGGGATTTCTTGGTGCTGAAGAGTTCGAACGATGGGAGTCTCTAACGTTGCAAAAAACATTGGAATCAATGTCTGATATTGTCTATTGCCCGAGATGTGAAACTCCCTGCATAGAGGATGAAGACCAGGATGCTCAATGCTCAAAATGCTTCTTTAGTTTTTGTACACTCTGTAGAGAGCGTCGCCATGTAGGTGTAGCATGTCTGACTCCAGAACTGAAGCTTCTTATTCTGCAGGTTCGATTTGTTACGACTTTTTTTTTCTTCAATTACTATGTTCTATTATCTATGCTTGAACTGCATTTGCTCACGTTTTTACAGAGGACTATATAATTTTTTTTTCTGAATTTTGGTGGCATAGATAATATTGGTTCCTTGAGAGGCATGATGATGAACGTAAATTGATTCCAATAACTGACGTACATTCTTCATCTTTTTTAAAATTGATCACGTTTTTCTTTTCTAGTTTTACTTCTAACATTCCAGAATCCAACTGAACTCCCCTTTGTCTCTTTCTTTCTCTTCTTCTTTGTTGGTGGTGGGTTTTATACAATGTTTCTTTTTTAAACTGCAGTTATAACCGTTCCCCCCTGATAAGATGCAGTCATGACTTTCTTTACAACTGTTGTTAAATTTATCACGTGCGAATATCCTATGATAATTTTAATTACTTGGGCATCTTGAACTATGTATTCTTTTAATTGTATGTTAGGATATAAGGAAGCTGGTGGTAAAAACTGCGTCTTTCCTTCTGCAGATTCTGTTTTACTTAGACCTCTTTCATTTAAAAAGTTATGCACATATGGGCCTGCATGGTAAGGACCTAACTGGTTTTCTTTTTTCTGGATGTGGACCTTCACTGTGATCTTTGGAAACTCTGTTAAAATACAAAACCTTTCCAAACTACATATCATTTGAACGTAAACTCATTCTTATGTGCAGAAGCGCCAGAGTTCATCCCAACTACACGATGGTCAAAGGCGTAAGGAACGTGAAATGATCAATGAGATTATCAGTGTCAAGGAAATACTTCGTGATGCAAAGCAATGTCCATCATGTAGAATGGCAATATCTCGAACTGAAGGTTGCAACAAGATGGTGTGTAATAATTGTGGGCAGTACTTCTGCTACCGATGTAACAAGGCCATTGACGGATATGACCATTTTAGGTCTCTTTTCTTTATTACGATTAGTTTATTCCTTAAGTTATGGTTGTGACTGTATCGATGCGCCTATATCAATGTTACAGCCTTCTAAGGAACTAATTGGTTGACTGAACCTATTGAAGGGATGGTGCTTGTCAATTATTCCCACAAGAAATGGTTCAGGAATGGGAAGAGCGCATAAATGACCGCCAGATTGTGGGTCAGATTCAAGTTCAACTATTTCCTGATAATCGTCATTTATGCCCTAATTGTGGTCAACCCAATGTCAAGGTGAGTACAAACAAAGTAGGACATATCATTAGTTAAGATGCTAATAAGTTTATTCATATTATAAGTTGCTCTTCTAAGATGAAGCTTCGATTTAAAGCATGCATTTCCATATTTTCAATGGAAAAAATGAGTGTATTCGTCATAGTATATGTTGTGGAATGGTAGAGAAACAAGGCAAGAGTCTTAGCCTTGATCAATTATCATGTCAAAAGAACTGATCAAACATTTCTTTCTTCTTGCCTGTGTTTTAACAAATTAACAGGTTGGTAATAACAATCATATACTCTGCTGGGCATGTCAAGTTCACCATTGCTATCTGTGTAAAAGGATTGTGAAGCGCAGTTCTCAACATTTTGGACCAAAGGGTTGCAAGCAACACACTGTGGGATAGTTGTGAAAGCCATTAAGACCGAAACAAAGGAGTTTGATCGTGAAGGTAGGTGCCGCATGCCAGAGCAGCCGAGCTTTGTTGTGAGATTATTTTCGATATGAATATGCAACAGGGAACATCCTAAGGGCGAGCAGTCTGTTCCACCCCTCTTACATGGCTGCTGAATGCTGACAACTCTTTTCCATCCTCATATAGTTGGACATTTATATACACTGAGAAACACACGTATATAATGCATACAGACACGTTTTTTTATTACATGTTGAGTTATTTGTTCGTTGCTTCCTTGCTTTGGAAGTACCTATCTCTTTTATCTTTAGATTTAGAAGCTGGCTGTAAGATTTGAGACACCGATGAGCCATGCTTTACAGTTTCTGAAGTTTAACTTCAGGAGTATTTATTTCAAGAAAAATGAGGTATGAGAAAATAAAGTTCGATGTTTTATACGTCCTGAGTAAAGGGAAACTGTTTCTCTGCCGTTGGCAAAGTTAGAGAAGATCGGGCTGTACATCCAAATCTGAAGGGTTAAGATCTCCCATAAATGCCAAGTGTAAAGCATTTTGTTTTTCATTTTTTGTATTTTTTAGCTTATGATTAGCTGGTTTGGATCATTCAGATCTCAACGAACAGCCTCGATCAACCTTTCAAGTCTGCCGCAGACAAGCTGCATCTGAGTTGACGTTTACATTTACGTATCAGAAAAATCTCAGATGCAACGTTGCTTGGCATGTTTGCCAATTGAGAAAGGTCTGCTTAGATTGTTCAATTACATCAGTGATAATACCAAAACGGAAACAAGCGTTGTGCAAATTTACATCGAGTAAAACACTTCTTCACAAGGTAGCATGTGTAACAAAATCGATCTGAACAGTCTATCTATCATGTCAACTATTGTTCCGAGAAGTCGGTTCCTTGAGCAAACCAGAGCACAAAATAGGATCAAATACGGCTGACAACAAAAACACACAGGGCAAATACATCGAAGGCGATTCTTTTTGGTGAAAACATGGTTTAAAGCTGACACCATATATTTTAATTAGCTTATGTTTGTGTTACTGAGGAAGTCTCGGGTGAATAATCCATTGACGGAGAACGCTAATCATTGACAGTGTCTTCTTCCTCTTCTGGTTTCACAAAGAACTCAATGAAGGCAATTCTACTAGGTTGTTGACAACCTGCAGAATCAATATGCGGTTTTGCAGCAGGTTGTCTCACCACTGAAACTAGGTGCTGAACTTTAAGCATTCCACCTCTTCCAATTGTCAACTTGCTTCCTCTATTTTCCCGAATGACACTGCTAGGTATATTCGAAGTAGTTGCTCGTAAGAACTTGTATTTATACCTGTCATATTAGGTGCAGAACCAACATAAATGCCATAGGAAGTAAAAATGGTGCTTCTGGACAATCATTATGTAGTGAGAGTGAGGGAATATACTTGTAAGACACCCGATGATCACATTGAAATGAAATCAAAAGATCGGTGTTCATGTAATACATGAAATCTACCTGCACATTAATCCATTAATTTAAACATGTTCAATATAATAAAATTTGGGCGCTGCTCATCAATTAATAATATAAAGCCATTACCTGCAAGTCTCCATGGCCTTCACCTTTGAAGGTAACGGAAGGAGGATCAGGTTGTAAAATGATCTGGATGCTTGATCCAGGCCATTCAAGATCATCAATAGCTTCCTTCAGTGCTGCGGACTTGTATAAATATCATGATTTCCAAAATTAATAGTAACTCACAACAAGTGACAGTAGAAGACTCCTACAATATTCATATTGATTATGCACTTATTCCTTCACAATATTTTTTCTGGTGAAAAAATAAGAAGAGAAGGAGAAAAATAAAATGACTCAGATTGAAAACAAGAACCACGGCAAACCATGTTTGGTCACATCAACAACAAAAATGCCCATATGATAGGAAGATCAAAATCCGGAAACATACATAACAAATCTCAAACTTCTATGAAGAAAGACTACCTAGATACAACCTCTGAGCATTTGAGGACACCAAAATATATCCATGGGTGTAGCCTAGCATAAGATGCACGAAATAGTTCATCACACTGAACAATGTGACATCTGTTATCTCAACATTTGAATTTGTTAATCAATTGAATGATGATTTAAAAATAATGGAACCGACAGAAAAAATAAATTTTGTATATAATCGCAGCTAATTAGGCAATTTATAAGTAACTCTAAGACAAATGTTAAGTCCATTTGATGTGTGAAACAATGAACATGAAAACTAGCAAAATTGAATTCATACTAACCGAGTTGAGTATGACTAAATATTCCATGCAATCACATCACCATTATGTTTTACTGAAGCTACTTGGAGTGGACTAAACTGATCGTTTCCAACACTAAGCATTGTATAGAATGGGCAAGATCATCTTATATCACAGAGGAGAAACCATTAAAGCGTCTAAACATTAGCAGCATACCTTAACAGTAACACTGAGTGGGGTACTTCCTGCAGGTTCAAAATTGTAATCCCATGAGATTGTATCGGGAATTCTTGTCCTTATTTCCGCGTAAATGCAGGCATCAACTGAATCAATGGACCTGTTACAGACACAAAAAATGTTTTTCGGAATCACGTCAAAAGAACAAAGATGAAAGCAAAAGAATGTTGAAAATTTAGCTTTAGGAACATACTTTAGAAGAAGTTGCATGTCAGGCCCTGGATATCGAATTTCGATTGTGCTTCCACGTCCAGGAACTGAAAATGTGTTCAAGCAATCAACAAACTTTCCCAAGCTCACGCCCAACCTAGGGCGCCCATTTGCACTGTACTCATAGCGAATGAAAAGCTGTAAACCATGTAGAAGGGAAATTACACAAACTTAGTTCTCCAAAGAGAAAGAGGCTTGGGAATGAATGGCCCTCCTACATTCTTTAATGTAAACTTCCTACAGTTAATTGCTTATTTTCCGCAATGTAACAGGTCCGATTTACTCAATGATGACTTTAAGTTTTGTATGTTCCCGACTTCGTCTCCGTTTTCAAATTCCACATCCGCTTAGAAAAAAATCTTAAGTTCTTATTTGGTCCCCAAACAAGGCTATTAAAGAATCTACAAACAGGAAAGTTCGAAATTGAGAATTAGAAGTTAGAACCTCGCGCTGAAGATAAACTTTGGCCTGAAGACAGCCAGATTCCTCGACGATTAAAACGATGCCGTGCTCCGATAGCTCTACGACTGCGTCCTATTGAGTGATTCAACCAAATAAAATTATTTGAGCAATCGTGAAAACCCCATTATTCCCCTCAAAAACCAAAGCGCTAAAACCCAGTTCTCGGAAAATTGAATAAAACGTTGGCTCTACCTGATGACGTTTCCACCGGACGGCGGTGAGAGCATCGACGATTCCTTGAACGTTGTCAAGCTGGCACACCAGATCAGGCAGTTCTGCCTCTGTCGCCGACGAGTTCATGTTCCTCTAATCCTCTTTGCCGCCAAGATGAGCAATTCTTCGCTCCAATCCTTAGGGGCAGAAGCTGCTTACGTCATAATTAGTGAGATTTATCATTTTCATTTTAACAGTTATATTTAATAATAGTGATTAAACTTAATGTTTTTTTAATTAAATTTACTAAATGGTACACCAATACTCTTGAAGTTTTTTTAAACGACAGTAACAACCCATCGTTTTCCTCTTTAAACATTATGTATTAGTATTAGTGTCTTTTAAATAAAGCATAAGGGGTGTCAGTGATTTTTTGTAACATAATTAGCAATACATATGCCTAATACACGTATAATTTAATTTATTGATTTTTAATTAAAATTATTATTTATATTCATATTATATGTAGGTGAATTAAGAAGAAGTGTATTTCATATCATATTTTTTATTTTCAATTTATTTAAGAAAATCACGTCGTTATGTTATTTGTAGGTATATTACTATTTTAAACTAAGTTTGTATACTTTTTAAAGTAAAAAGAAAAAAAATAGATTGTAGAAAGCACTCTAAAAAAGCAAAATTCACGTCATGCAAAATAAATTATTTATTTTATATATTATTTAAAACTTGATTTTTCTTTTTATTTATATTAAGAATCTAATATTTATTCACTCATATGATTATATTTATGTAACATATTAATTATATTAATAACATAAACAAAGATTTATAAAGTGTTTTATAATTAAATTATATATTTTAAAATTTATAGACAATTTGTTTTTCCTCTGTTTTTAGATAAATTTTAATTTTCTCAATATCTTAAATTAAATTGAACTAAACCCCAAGGTTTCTAACCCTGCCAGAATTTTTGAGTTTAGGCCTATTGTTTGCTGCAACTTGATGTATAAGTGTATTACTAAGATGCTAGTCAACAGATTGAAGATTGTTTGGCCTGATTTGGTTAGCCTTAATCAAACATCATTTGTTCCCGGTAGAGCAATTTTAGATCATATTCTCATTGCTCATGAGATCATGAGAGGATATCATAGGGAAACCAGTAGCCCCAGATGCACTTTGAAAGTGGACTTACTCAAGGCTTTATGATAGTGTGAGTTGATTCTTTCTTAGCCGGGTTCTTTAAGCCATTGATCTTCCTGACTTTTTCATTGACTGGGTGATGGAGTGTATTACTTTTCCTAGTTATGCTATCAATATCAACGGTGGTTTGCTTGGGTATTTCCAGGGGCGAAGAAGCCTCATACAAGGTGACCCTATCTCACATTACCTATTTGTGTTGGTTATAAAGGCTCTAACATGTATCCTTAACAACTGCGCTACTTTGCCTTTGTTCTAATTTCATTGAAGATGCAAAAAACATAGAATTGTTAACTTATCCTTTGCTGATGACCTTCTAGTTTTTTATAAGGATGATTTCAATCTGTCAAAAGATAGTTAAGGATGCAGTTGATCTGTTTAGCAACCCTTCTGGTTTACACCCGAATGTTGTAAAGAGTAGCATATTTTTCTCTAGCGTTAAAGCTTATGTGCATGGGGATATTTTTGATATGAATGGTTTTCCTAGAGGATCCCTCTTGTTAAATATCTAGGGATAATTCTCATTTCAACCAAGCTTAGTAGAACTCATTGGGATATCCTGGTTAACAAAACTGTGCAAAGGGTTGAGGCTTGGGAGATTAGATTTCTTACTTATGCAGGTAGACTTCAGCTCATCAAATCTGTTTTAATTGCTATTCAAGGTTATTGGGCTAGCCTTCTCACTTTACCCAAGCTGGTTATGAAGAAGCTCAATGTTATTTTGAGAAACTTCATGCAGAATGGCAATATTGATTGTGCTTTTGGGGCTAAAGTATAGGAATTATGTTCATAAAGTATGGCGAAATAATCACTTATGATTATTTAGTTATTTTCCTGACATTTTGTATTACTGATTTAATGAATGAATGAAAGTTTTTTTTATTAATTAAAGTGAGTTTATAATTTATTCAAGTCTTGGAACTATTGTCAACGTAAGAATAGTAAATATAGAGGGGTATTCCAGTTAAACTCTTATGAAATAGTTCAGAATGTTATTTGCAGTCTTAGGATCGACTGGGTAGTCGAGTCTGATTAAGATTGTTAAGTTGAACCAAAGGATGTCGGTCTTGGTGCATGGGAGTTGAGACTCTAACAGTTGACTTAAAAATGTTGTGAGACATGTTGAATAGACCAATAACCAATTAGTTTAGAGCAAAGTCATTTATCTAGCTTTAAATCTAATTATCACACCTATAAGGATATTTTCATAATTACATTAATCCTGAGGTGAATACGAAACTTGACTTAGTTAGTTACAATCTTTGATATATCGAAGGAGTGAGTTCGAATTGCCGGACAATACCTCGGTTGTTGGGACCGTGAGTCAACTATATTGGAGTTGTGTGATTCACATATATGAAAATTTGTGACGATATTACAAATGCAATAATATCATATTATGCTTTATTGATGAGTGTGTGAATAAATTAACTTAGCTAAGTATTCGATTGAATGAATCATTGAATAAGACATGGTGAACTGTACGAGACAATTCACTGTTATATCTTTCTTATTCACAGTTAATAAAAGAGTTAGGGAAATAATAACTAGAGGGGTAAAATGATACTTTTATATCTCGCTCTCGTTATTGATATTCATGAAGAGTAATATGTTAAAATATTATGTGGACCATGAAATAAAAGTAGCACGTATGAATCGAGAGTTGATTCGGCATCAGACATATAGTGGAGTCCTACGATGTTAGAATTAAATAGGTCAGAAATTTATGAAGTTAAATTCACCGAGTATTTGAATTCTATAGCTTTATTTATGTGGGTACATTCAGTCTTAGAAGTAGCTTATAAGGACAAGAAATAAAAATAATATCAGTTGAACTAAAACATGTTTTGGATCAAGGTATATTTTCCAAACTCATATGTGATGGATGTTGTCATTTAATTAGTGAAGAACAAATAATAATGGTCAAATGAATTAATTGGTTATTTTATAATCATTAAATAATTAGTAAATAAAAAAAATTAATTAATTGATGAAAATCAATTTAATTTATCAATTTAGATTAATGGATTTAGACACAACATTGACTCTAGAAAGATATGTAATTTTCGACAATAGTAAATATTGGTGGGTGAATTTTCTGTAATTTAACATATAGGGGTGTATGCGTAAATTTTGTAATTATTATATAAGGGACGACAATAAGATTACAACCATAATCCTAACACAGTGTGTGATTGTGCAGAACAGAGAAAACATAATTTCTCCCCCCCCTTAGTTGCCGCCGAAATACACAGAGGAGAAGGAAAAATCTGAATTTTCTTTTCCAGTTGTTTTCAGAGCCCACACTTAATTCCCGATCAACATCCGATTGAGATATACTTCTAAATCCTACTAGTGGTATGGTTGTTGGTGTGAATGCTAATTTGAGTTATACGAAGAATGAAGAACACAAAGACAATCAATAGGATTCCACCAAGTCAGAAATTCTTCAATACAACATAAGATATAAATCATTTCTACATCTATTGAATACGTTTAACTAAGTATGCATAATTGTAAGTATGATTTTAATATTTAATATGATTAAATGGTTGATGTGAAAAAATCTTTATTTTCCACCCACGAACCATTCGTGGTTCATTGATTTATCCTCAAATTTTAAAATTTGATTCAACATAAAGTTCATTGGGATCTTATATGTTCTCCTAAGGACGAAGGAGGCGTGGGTATTAGGGACTTGACATATTGGAACTGTGCTGCAGTTGCCAAGCAATTTTGGAGGCTTGTCTCTAATGCTAATGATTCCTTATGGATTGTCTGGTGTAGGCATAATTTGTTATAGAAGCACTCCTTTCATGGTCATGTAGGAAACTTCTAAAAATCAGAGATAAGACGACTTTTCTGTGCTTTCCTCATATTTATGATGGGTCCAACTTTGCTCTATTTATTGAATCGTGGGTTCCAAGAGGTATCTTGTTCTCTATTGGTGGTAAAGCTCTGGTCTTTAGTACTAGTTTGTCTCTCGACCAACATTCATCTGTTCTTATCAAAGATAGGATTTGGATATGGCCTTCACAGTTTCTTTCCATTTGACTGAACCAGTGGGGTTTGATCTTCATATTGATCAGTCGAGTGGAAGTCAGGATTCTTGGACTTGGACAATTTCCTTATATGGCTCCTTCACTATTGGCACTACCTATAATTGTCTAGTTCAACCTAAATCGAAGGTTCCATAGGTGTCTCTCATTTGGTTCCCTAATCGCATACCCAAGTGTTCCTTTATAACTTGGCTTACTTGCTTGAGCAAACTTTCTACTAAAGACAGAGTTGCTCATTGGAGTTCTTCGATTGATTTGGCTTGTGTTTTTTGTTCTGTAGGTATTGAATCTACTGCTCATGTGTTTTTTGAATGCAATACTATTTACAAGATTATCATGGAGCTGATCCCTAAGATGTAACCTTCACTACACTGCTGCGCCTTGGGGGATTTTCTCCTCTGGCTTACCCCAGGTTGCGTATAAAAATAATGTCTTTGTTATTAATCTTGTTTTCACAGTTTTTGCTTTACTATATTTGGTTGGAGAGGAATAGAAAGAGTCTTTGTTGGCAAAACCTTAGATTCATCTCTACTTTTAAAGAAGATTATGAGAATTATTAGAGAGGTGCTAAATTTTTTGGAATCCGCGGCGACGCGCGGTGGAAGGCGTGGTAATGTTTAAAAAAATAAATTTATAAAACGATAAACGATCGCATCATCGCAGGTCTCAAAGATGAAAATTTTTTAATTGATTTTTTTTTTCAGATCAGATCCATTATATATTTATATATTAAATCAAATACATGCATGGATATAAAATATGCCTTTTGTAGTCCAATCGAGCGCCTTTCCAATACAACGATCATGATATCCCACAAACGATAGACTTCGAGATCCACACACGATCTTTCGAGTCAATCCTCAAATATAATAGGACGTGGGTGGGCACGTAGAATATATCAAGAATATCTTTTTGTCTCTATATGTACTCAGCACATGAAATCTAAAGATTTTCGAGAAGGATTAATTTGTGAGACAAAACTCTGATCGAGAAATAATTAAAAGTTTTTCACAGAGATTTTTGATTAACTTTTAATCTCAATGAGTTCCACCCCCGATTTGCAACTGTGTTATTAGTATACTGAATCCAATAGAATAATATCAATATATTTTATAAATAATGACATATCAAATTTTTTAAGAATTTACATAAAATAATAAATTAATTACAAATGCACAATTGAAGGGGGACATACTGCAATTGTACAACACTGTAGCGCCACACGACAGTGCAGGATGTCGTGAGGAGTCACAGTGCCTCGCGGCACTATAGTTTCACGGCACAATAGTAGTTCATGTCAATCTCTGATTCAAAATCAGTGGTTGACATGTAGCAGTCCAACATGTCACATGATAATTTCTACAAATTTTTACTTATTTGAATCAGATAAATATCTAGATATTAGTTAATTCAAAAAGTTAACTTATCTGAGCATCCCTATCAACTAACTTATATGTTAGTTCAAATAACAGAGTTAGCTGATTCAAAATTTGAATTATTATCTCATAATAATTAAACATTATCTAATTTCATAAATGAGTATTTTGTCTCACTTATATATTAACACAAAATTAATCGATATTATTATTTAATGATAATTTCTTAAAATTACATTAATTAATCTAATTAATTAATCTTACATGATCATCTCATAATTTTATATAAATACAATTCTTTTTGTAAGTCAATCAATTTCTCGTGTTCTGAATTATTCACGCTCTAAACTGTGTAGTACAGAGGTCACTTGGGAACTATAGACCCATAATCCTAAACTTCAATAAATTAGATTATTAATTAAATTTTTTAATCAAATAATCTTATTTATTAATTTTATTATTACTCCACTGTAAATATGAAATTGCACTCTTAGAGCTTTCATAATGTATTTACAGAATATTCTCGTGTAGACCATTGATTTAATCATTTCATGTAGTTCTGTCCTCCAATTATGGGTTCGTAAATTAGAGCAGGTCAAAATTACTATTTTACCTTTTTAATTACACATTGATCTTTAAGTACCATTAATTCACTAGTGAATGAATAATTTATAATCGTATTATAAATTTGAGCTTAATAACCATTCAGTTTCAGAATTAACACTTAAGGGAACCGATAGGAAATCTTAGATTTTAAATCTTGTAAGATCATGTTCTCAGCCATCCTTATCACTGAATCTCTAAAATAAAAGTCAGTAGCATGTTTTACAAACAAACCTTAACGAGTGAATCAAAATATTCATATTTTAATATATAAAGTACATTCACTAATATGTCTATACACATCAATGATCAATGCCTAGATCACATGCGTTCATAATACTTACTGAATCGTACTAGCAACCATTCATTAAAAATTTCACACTTTAATATGTTGCCGACAATTTTTATTTATTATCTATAACCTTAATCGCCTCGTACTTATATAAGATCACAGTCTCGTTAATGAATATGGAATTTTCAGATATTTATAAAAGTTATTCAACAATAATTTAAAAGAATAATTATAAAAAAATATAATTTCATTAATTTCATATTAAAAATATTTAAACACATACTTTGAGGGGCACTATGCCTAACAACATATTCTTAAAAAATGTCAATCATGTAAATATTGAGTCTTAGGTTTTAAACAGTCTGTTCTAGGTCTTCCTAATATGTGTATAGGCGGTTCGATTGGGTTTGATGGTTCAGTTCGGTTTAGGGGTCTAAATCAAACGTAACCGTAAAACCAACATTCATGTATTACAAACCGAACCGTTGTTAGAGTTAAAATCGAAACGAGCTGAATCGCTCAAGAATGGTTCGGTTTAGTCGCTTTTGCAGTTTGTTAACCAATGCAAAATGTCTTTCATACTTATTCAACATTCATCCAAAACAATCCAAAATCCAAAAGCAAACCCCAAAACTTTTTATAATACCTAGAGAACAATTACATGAGTAATGAGTAATAACTTCATAATCAATGTAAAAAAAATTCAGAACCAAAACTTACAATAGATCAATAAAAAATCATCATATACCCTAAAAAAATCTAAACACAAAAGAGAACAAAAACAAACAAAATGCGCAAATACTAACGAAGAACCAAGCATCCATCAGATTCAAAGCGATTTTTCTTCCCTCTAGTCGTAAGGTTTGATTTTCCAAAACCATCTTTGCCCAAGCATCCATTCTCTCACTAACAGTAGCCACAAACCTTGATTTTTCAAAATCAAGCATCGAATCGCTCGTCTTCGTCTTTGTCTTTTTCAAAGTAGTCATCTTCTCTGTGAAATAGCATGAACCAAAGAAGAGAGATGGAGAACAGAAAGAGCGATCTGAAACATAGAAAATAAGATGGAGTGAAGAGAGAAAGAGAGAGAGAGAGAGAGAGAGAGAGAGGAGAAAGAAGAGAGACAAAGATGGAACAAATAGAGAAAAAGGAAAGATGGAGCGAAGAGAGAGAGAACGAAGAGATGAAGATCGAAGAAGGAGAGAGAGGGAAGACAAAGAGGGAAAGAGTGGAGAGTTTAGAGTCAATGGGAGAGAAGTTGTGCAAAATAGGGTTGGAAAGCTAAAGTTTGAAACATGTTCCTTATATATGGAGTGTGGTTCGGTGTGCAGTAGAAAAATCACAGACCGAACTGAACCGATAGTATTTTATCATTCTAAGATCGAGCCAAACCGTTCAAGTTACACACACCGACAGAACCTCTATAGTTTAGCTCGATTCAGTCGGTTATATTAGTTTCAATGGTTTAGCTTACACCCCTACTTCCTAGTTTTGCTTTCGTATCCTTTATTTGTTTTGTTTTTCCTTCTGTAATATGATCATTGTATTGTGTATATGCACTTTCTTTTGGTTAATATATTTTTCTTTTGATAAAAAATAAATGATTTATTTCATATTTTGTTCGTTTATATACCGTCATCTTCCACACCGTAAAAAAACTTAAGGCTAAAATGTAAAACACACCCATGCACTTGTTGAACTGCAAACTATACCCAACACTTTTTTTCATATTTTTATATCCCTATACTTTGACTAAACTGTAAAATATACCCGTCCGTGACCTTTTTTTGGTTAAACTTAACAAAAAAAGCAATTCCATCCACTTCCATCCATTTCTCCCAATTTCCTCCATTATTTCCCTCCATTTCCCTTCATTTTAATCCTCATTTTCACTTTCAATAAATTTTTTAGATATGATTTTTCTACTTTCCTTTAATGATTTTTTTTTGCTTTGTTCATAAAAAAATCTTATTTATTCTTAAAAAATATGCTTCATTCATACTGTAATGAATTTTGCTTCATTCTTAAAAAAATATGCTTCATTAAAAAAAATTTGCTATTTCATTATAAAATTTCAATAAACTAAGTTATGTTTTTCATTTTTTCCAATCATATGAATAATACATTTGTAATTTATTTCTAGTAGAAAATCATTGAGACTTTAGTTTCAGTTCAATAAAAAATTTAAAGAATAAATAAAATGTTTGAATTAGGCCATGTAACAATTTTCACTACTTGTCATGAATTTTTTGGAGAGTCAAGTCCGTCAAATCTTATAGAAAATGTCATTAAAAAATTGAAGAGTCTTTTTACGTAATTTGAAAAAAAAATTTGGAGAGACGATGAAGAAATTACAAAATTATAGTAAAAATAAATTAAAAATACAAAAACTCTCTCACAAAAATTTCTAGAATTGCAACGACCTAAAATAAATGTGACTGTAAGTAGAATTACGCACAAAAATCTCAAAGTAATAGGGATTATATTTTTAATCATATGAATGAAATAGATATTTTTAAGAATAAAGTAAAAAAAATCAATAGAATTAAACGAATTTTTTTTAAGAATAAAGCAAAAAAAATCATAAAAGGAAAGCAAAAAAATCATATATAGAAAATATATTGAAAGTAAAAATGAGAGGAAATGAATGAAAATGGAGGGAAATAATAAAGGATATTGAGGGAAACTGATGAAGTTAATTTTTCTATTAAATTTAATAAAAAAATATCATGAAAGAGTATATGTTATAGTTTAAAAGTACAAATGTATAAAATTATAATTTACAATTTCATCAAAATACACGAGGAAGCGTGTATTTTATAATTTAGCCACATTTTAACGATTTCCCGTCATTTTTCCTCTTCGTCCGTACATATAATCTCTCTCGCTGGCATTGACCTCGACCAAACCCTAACATTTAGAATCCCACCATTTTCTTCTTTTATTTTCGTTTGTGTTATTCTACGGCGAAATGGTTGGAACAACCAATGGTGAAGACGCCGTTTCGGCCTCGCGCGAGGGTGGCTCCCAGCCCGTTGCGACGGCGCCGATTCATAATGCGAATGGTCCGCCTCCTTTTCTGAGCAAGACTTACGACATGGTGGACGACCCTGCCACGGATTCAATCGTGTCGTGGAGCCCCACCAATAATAGCTTCGTGGTGTGGAACCCGCCCGAGTTCGCCAGGGACCTATTGCCCAAGTACTTCAAGCACAATAATTTTTCCAGCTTTGTTAGGCAGCTCAATACTTATGTATGACTTATACCTTGTTACGTTCTCATTTCCAACTTTTGATTTTAATCTGTTATCCTTCGGAAAGGATTGATGGGTGGTGGCTTTATATTCAATTGATTCCGAGGGAATAGCTATATAGGTTTTGAGGAAATAAGGACTGATAAAAAAATTAAATTTTGTGTTCGATCTCATGAGCGATTAAATGAATGTGAATGGAAATAAATGAGTGCCTGACGAAATCGAGTTTGACATTTGTGGGGTTGGTTAATACTACGCCATATAAAAATAATTCCTATAGAAAGCGAAACTTGTTTCAATGAATTGAAATGGTTTGTCATTGACATTTTTTCTTTCTTTTTCTTTCTCTCCCAAAAATATAAGCATACGAGAGATGAAATTTTGATGTATCTTCTTCCTGCATTTTCTCAGTAACCATATGGAGCAGGAAGGAGAGAAAGAAAGTGGGTCACAGATTGATCGTGACCTGATTACAAGGTTTATAGTTTTTTTTAATCTATTTGAATCTGTGATTGCAACGCTAATTAGGCATATGAAGTGGTGCTTAAGAAACTGTATCTTTCCCATCTAGAGCAGGTTGAAAAGCTTGAGCAGGATCTATTTGTGTTTCTGCGTAGTGTTTTCAGTAATGTTGTAATTAGAAGTTATTAAAGGGTGTGTTAAATAAATTCAAATCAAGCATGTGGATGCATCTTCCACGTTTTGAAGCCAGTCATTTGGAGTTGTTATGGTCCTTATGGAAGTGAATTGTTGAAGTTGAGCGTGATTCTATGGCCTTAAATATACCTTAGAAGAAATGTCCTGTTGAAGGTTATGTACTGTTATGAAGTATGATATGAGAAGAAAAAAGAAGCGTGAAAATAAATTTTGCATTGCTCTTTTGCACTTTTAACGCAGGTTGTCTTCCGTGGAATGGAATATCATATACTTTGTCTGGTTGAGTAAAAGTTAGTGTGAATTAATTTATTCTATGGATGGCGGTTCCGGTACTCGGACATTGAAAAGCCATTACTTCTCAAATGAATGTTAACAGCAATGAACTAGTCAGAGACTCAAGACAAATTCAGCATATGTGCCGTTATCTTTTGTTAGGATTTAATTATCCTGCATAAGAGGTTGCTAGGGGTGTTCAAAACCAAACCGAACAGACCGAACTGAATCGAACCGAACAAAAAATGACCGGTGCGGTCAGGTCTTTATATGTGTTCGGTTCGGTTTTAGTGCTGAACCAGAGTTTTGGTTCGGTTCAGAATTTTAGTGGTTTTCAAACCGAACCAAACCAAAACATTAAATTAATATTATTTTTTATTTTTTATATATAATTTCATGTAAAACCGAACTGAAACAAATTTTTGAATTTATATTATTTTTTTCAATAATATCATTTAAAAATGATTTAATACTCTATTTATAATTAATAATACTGAACCTAAGAACCGAATCGTACTGAACCGAAGAGTTCGGTTCGGTTCTTTTAGCATTCACGGTTTGGTTCGGTTTTATTACCGAACCGAACCATGAACACCCCTGGGGTTGCCTTGTTAGTAACTGAAGAGTTTTTTTTTTTTTTTTTTTTTAAACTTTTGATGTAGTTATATGCAGCATGCTGCATTCTACGATATGATAATCCAAGATTAGAATTATTACTTTTCTAAGTAATTCTCTGCTTAGTGCATAGAATTCCCATAATTGTTGAAATTGAGATACCTTCTTCATGTACTTCTGTGTATATTAGTAGGTGAATTTTTGTTGGAGTACATAAATCCAGTACTTTTGCAAAAGTTCCTAATTAGTCTGCCGAGATTATATCCATGTTATACTCTCACTTAGGTTGTGAAGTTGAACTGCTGTTCTTCTGTTTTATGTCGTTGGGATATACTTTCATGGCTATTATTGTTGCATGACATGTCTAACTAGTGCGTCCTTGCAGTATGTTAGAGATGGTTAATTATTAGTATGTTAATGGCAATTGCTCAACAAAAATTTTGAGTCAACCCATTTGCAACTACTAGTGTCAGTTGGACAATGTGAAATACCTCATTTTGATCGGAGATGCAACTCCTGGAAATGTAAATGGCTGTGTGCTTAGGAAATAGAACATAAATGGCATGGTGGCTTCAATATGATTAGAGAAGAAGGAGAAAAAGAATAAAAGGACTGGCTATAAAGAAGCTTTTTAAGTGATGTAAACCTTGAGTAGCCTGTGTTGGAATGTTGTCCCATATCGCTTAGACTTGCCCATTCTGTGCTAGTTATAAAGTTCTAGTACCCCTCTCCTCAATACCTAGGTTTTAAGGAGTGATCGGGCTGGGTTTTTCAACTGACTGTTGATATTGAGATTGTAGATGCCTTGAAAAGTAAGTGCCATATTGTGGATGGGTACTATCAGGATGTGCAATTTTATTCTGTAGCATTCCAAATTGAGGATAGGTACTATCAGGATGTGCAACTTTTATTCTGTAGCATTCCAAAATTTTCTTATGCTTTTTGGAGTAGCAACATGAGATGTCTAGATAGAAAGAGAGTGAATTTTCTTCGCAAAAGTGCCTCAAAGAATAGTTGTTCAATAAAACAAAGAATTATGGAGTTTTTTTTCTTTAGGAGAGCTCAGAAGTACCGATCAACATATAATGAAAGTGAAAAACAAGAAACCCAATATCTTGGAATTGGAGCTGTGTTGCCTGTTATGTAACTAAAACAACGAATGGATTAATGCAGATTTTATGACATTAACAGTTCTAGAATAGGATGATGGAGCAATTTCAAGTCTAAATGGTTTTGCTTAGATTTGATGATTGGGAAATAGTTAGACTATGTATTCACCAACTTATGTTTCTCTATGCCATCACTATCTGTCGAACAGGGCTTTAGAAAGGTTGATCCAGACCGCTGGGAATTTGCAAACGAGGGTTTTCTGAGGGGACAAAAATACCTGCTGAAGAATATTAGTCGGCGAAAACCTGCCCATGTGCATAATCACCAGCAACAACAACAGCAATCACACAGTCAAAGTTCATCAGTGGGTGCATGTGTAGAGGTTGGGAAGTTTGGTCTTGAGGAAGAGGTAGAGAGGCTTAAAAGAGACAAGAATGTGCTTATGCAGGAACTTGTAAGATTGAGGCAACAGCAACAGACTACTGATAACCAGTTGCAAGCCATGGTGAAGCGTTTACAAGGGATGGAGCAGCGGCAGCAACAGATGATGTCATTCCTGGCCAAAGCTGTGCAGAGCCCTGGCTTTGTGGCTCAGTTCTTGCAGCAGCAAAATGAGACTAATAGGCGAATCAGTGAGACCAACAAAAAACGCAGACTCAAGCAAGAAGGAAATGCTGAAAGCGAACATTCAGCTGTTCCTGATGGGCAGATTGTTAAATATCAACCTAAGATTAACGATCCAACAAAGGGAATGCTGAGGCAGATCATGAAAGTGGATACACCGCAGATGGAATTGTTTAGTGACAATACTAACACTTTGTTGCCCGGTGCAATAGATAGTGGTAGCTCGTCTCACCATGTATTAGGAGTGACTCTTCAAGAGGTCCCCCCAACCTCGGGAAAATCATCTTCTCCATGTCGTGATTCCTCCACTTTCTCATCTGAAATGCCATCCTCTCCCGATGTTGTCTCTTCTGAAAACATTACAGCACCTTCCATTTCCATTCCCCAGGAAGATACATTGCCTGAGTTTTCCCAAATATCAGATATGGTAACTGACAATATCGTTGAGATTCCCAATGAAGACTTTTTGAGATCTGAGACAGGCAATTCTGGATTTATTGATCCTGTTTCGTTGGAACTGAGTGGAACGATCCCCTTAGAAATTGAAAGTATCTCCACTGATCCCGACATTGATGCTTTACTAGCCGATGCTAACTTCTGGGATGACCTTCTTGTAGAAAGCCCCATTGGAGAGGAGATCGATGCATCCTTTGCTGAAGAATTATCCAAGGAAAATGTTGTGCAGCCAATGGAGAATGGATGGGACAAAGCTCAGCATGTGAACCAGCTTACAGAACGGATGGGTCTTCTTTCGTCAGATACTAAAAGAGTTTGATATTATTCATCAAGTGCATGGTAGCTTTGGACTATCCGAGGTAAAACTGAGTTATTCTTGTTATTTGATTAGCTAGTGATTTCATTTTACGTCATCGAAATTAGTTCACTGTCTCTGCTCTGCAGCTTTTGCATTTTGCTTTGCCTTAGGCCACTTCAATCTCAGTTTTGGCTTGGTAATCCCTTGTACAGGTTGACATCGTGCTCCTGATTAACTCATCATTGTTTTGAAGAACTTATTCAGTGGACACCTTCTTTGAAAATTCATTCCTGTTGTCACCAGTCTAGCATCGGGCTTGAGTGATATTCTTTTTATTTTTTAAGGGTAGGTAGAATTATAGTAAACCTTCTGTAAAATGCTGTAAACACATTCTATTGGTGGTTGATCTATATCACGTCTCCTATTCGATGCATTCGAGTTTGGTGGAAGAAGTCTCTCCATTTGTGGAGATATTGGTGTCTTTAAGTGATTATATTCTACTTTGGACAATATTTTAGCATCCTAAGTAGAACTTTTTGTTAAACATTGAGAAATTTTGACGATTTGTCGGGTCGAATGTAGCGAAAGCTTAATTAGTTGACTCACTTATGCTACATTGAATTGGTGTAGAATCTAATGGTGAAATCTATATACCATTTTCATCTTGTAACCATTAGTGTGTTGTTTATTTTTCATATTTAGTGCTTATTCTTGAGGCTCTCTATAAAGAAAACGTACAAGAGAGAGAGCAGGTGCTAGAGAGAGAGAGAGAGAGATGGCTATAAATCCACATGCATTCTTTACTTGGCTTTGCTTGCAATTCGGGCTCTAAAGCCCCTGATTTTGTACTCTTACCTATCACATTTCCATACAATGTGCCCTTAAACAGTGCTCGTGTGGATTAAGAGGCATATAAGAACCTTGAAATTAGGATTTTGGTTAGTGGAATAGAGTTCCAAGATTAGGAGACTTCACGTGGCAAGGTAAAAACGCCTTTCTTTTAACTAACTTAATTCATCTCCCCTTGAATTTTGGGATTGTCACTGCCACTTGGATTGTAGAACTAATTGTTTTTTTTTACGATCTATGGGGAAAGGGTATAAAAGACTGACAAGTAATTACTCGTCAGATTGATTTCTTCACTATCCTTTTACACAAGTTAATAAAGCCTAAGATCAGAGAGAGAGAGAGAGAGAGGGAGTGTGTGTATGTGTGTGTCAATGACACTAGTTCGAGAAAGAAGGCACCAAAGGGCACTAAGACTTTCCCTTCCACCACCAATTGGTGCATCCTATTTCCATAATCAGACTCATATTCCACCATTATCACAGGCCACTCTTCCAGATTCTCCTTGCATTGAGACGCTCTCTGACCTTGAAAAACTGAAGGTTATTGGCCATGGCAATGGTGGGATTGTCTACAAAGTACGTCACAAAAAAACATCATCAATCTACGCATTAAAAGCCCTGAGATTCGACCAAAATGCCATAGACATCAGGCACCAAGCAGCTCGCGAGGCAGAAATCCTCAAAATGGTCAATTCTCCGTACATAATAAGGTGTCATGGTGTTTTTGATAATGGCTTCTCTGACAAGAACAATGGTGGTGATCTGTGCTTTGTAATGGAATATATGGAAGGAGGTTCTCTTCATGATGTGCTCCGATCACGCCAGAGATTATACGAGAAGCTAATCTCCGACCTGGCAAGACGGGTCCTTGAAGGACTAAACTACTTGCATGGAATGCAGATTGTTCATAGGGACATAAAACCTTCAAATTTACTCATAAATCACAAAGGAGAGGTGAAAATTGCAGATTTTGGAGTGAGCAAGAGAAACCTTGTCGAAGGGACACAAGAAGAATCATATATCACGGGTACTTGTGCATATATGAGTCCTGAGAGAATTGATCCTGAAAGATGGGAAGGTGATATTACAGATGGGTTTGCCGGGGATATATGGTCACTTGGAGTAGTTGTGTTAGAGTGCTTAACGGGTCAGTTTCCTTTGATCGGTTCGGGTCAAAGACCGGATTGGGCGACTATGATGTGTGCTATTTGCTTTGGGAAGAGGCTTGAGATGCCAGAGACCGCTTCTTCTCAGTTTAGAAGCTTTGTTTCGAGGTGTTTAGAGAAGGATTGGAGAAGACGAGCAACGGTGGCCGAGCTTCTTGACCACCCTTTTGTGAATAATAAAAGTAGTTGTCACTCTACTCAAGAGTTGGTTGATTATGATTTCCATGGTTGAATTGTAGGTTTTTTCTCGGCATATTTGTTCTATTTATCTTGCTTGTTTCTGAATTTTGAAGCCTTATTGCTTTATTGTCAAAGTTGGAATCTTTTTCTGGATTTGTAGTGGATACTTGTGTATATCACATCCAAAAATGAAGTTTTATCTAAATCTTCGTCATCACCACTCTCAAAATCTAAAGAAAACTCTGGTTAGTTTTCAGCTCAAGTTACAATTTGGTTATAAAGTGGGGTTTAGAGTTTGTATGTGATTTAATCACATTAGAAAATGCACTTATTATTATATAGTGTAGTGATAATTTTTTAGTATATACTAACAATTACAATAACTATGAAGTTCTGATTCTTTCACTCTTCCCTCGCAGATGAAGTATAAAAATGTCTGGAGAACGTGTGGAATTGTGATGAATATTTAGTATTCTTATGGAGTAGATAGAAGCCAAACATGATATGGAACTAATTCTGATTGTTTGAAGATAACGAAACAATAAAAGGACTGTCTAATTGCATGATTGGCTTTTTCTCTCATTCAAAAGCTATGTAAAATCTGACATTTTCTCTCCTTCAAACGCAATGAGAGAGAGAGAGAGAGAGAGAGAGAGAGAGAGAGAGAGAGAGAGAGAGAGCCGACAAAGGGTATTTAATCACTCTCCTAAGTGAAAAGAAAATAGAAAAATGCTAGAACTGCTCTACAAACACTAACTTACAGTAACTAATTCTTTTAACATCCTTCAGTCACTGAAAGATTTCACCATTTGAACAGAGGAACTTAAATCTGCAGATGATCAAAGCACAGTCTCCCTAAAACCTTCAAATCAATTCTGTGACGGTAAATTTCGATTCTTTGATATTTCCATGTGTTTGTGGAGAAGACCACCTGAATAAGAAATTACAACAGCCAAAATGAAGCAGCTTGAACTGAAACTATCAAGCATAATATATGGTTCAACTCCCACATCAATCAAACTTGATGGAATGAAATCATGGAATTGAAACATCCATACCAAACATGCTGATAACTGTCTACTAAAGTGTACAGTTTACTATAATACAGTGTTGCTAGAGTAACCTAGCTTAACGTAGCTGCTATACATAAGTATGCCACTTAAAACTACCTTCAGTTGAGAACTTGGACTACTTTGAAAGAGCAAATTCTACATCAAGAAGCTCTAACTTGCAATGATCTCTCTGCACATACACACACAAATATACAGACCCATGCATTGCATAACGAAAGAGATGACAAAACAACAGGTTGAGTGGTGAGTTGAAGAACTAACCTTGCCTTGATATAAGGTTGATACGAGATCGAGGGCCTTCATACATCCAGTTATCTTCATCCAGAGATTTAACCTCCTTGTTAAGTGCAGCCATTAGATCAGACTTTAGAACTACCAGTCAGAATAAAAATCAAGTTTTTCATCAGAAACAAACATTTCTTTACATAGCTGAAGAAGCAGAGGATAATAGCAGATGCTGAAGCTGCTGGACTCAAACCCACACAACCAATGTCAAGTAATCAGAAGACACATATGTTTCCCATTTCTCAACTTTAGATTCAATCACCGAATTTAGAAGAAACTTGATCATGGAGATATGGATAATGTAGAAATCGAAGAACCAGTAAGCCAATATCAATTCATTAATTATCCACAAATGACGAAGAAAATGCAGAAATGGGAAGACCTAATTAGCTCAACTATCGGACTTCACGTTCACCACTCTAGCTAAAACCACACAAAGATAATGCAGAAATACTACAATCCAGACAGCCAAATCAGGAAAGTAAACGGGAACGGGCAAATCAACCGAGAACTGGTGATAAAAGGGGATGTAAAAGGAACTAACCGAGCATGGCCTCGTCCTTGCGGTCTTGAATAGAGATTAGATCGGAGGGAAAGTGAAAGTCGTCTGCAGATGAAGCAGCATTAGCACCAACGATTGCAGTGGTTGAGATCGATGAATGAGCTGGTGACGAGCTATTCATGCTTTCCTTCTCAAACACTTTCTCAAAAGATGGCAAAGAATCCTGAGGAGGAGGTAGAGAGGTAGAACTACAACTTTGCCCTTAAACTTTGACCACTTGGGCCAAGCCCCGTTATGTAATTCCGGTCCTTTTCTGCAACTCTCTCTCTCTCTCTCTCTCTCTCTCTCTCTCTCTCTCGCCGCGTGTGTGTAGCATTGGGAAAACCTTAGATTAAATCTGCAATGCAAAAGGGCTAACCGAGCAGATTAAGCTTCTATAATCATTGGCAGAGTAAGCTCTCTCTCTCTCTCTCTCTCTCTCTCTCTCTCTCTCTCTCTCTCTCTCTCTCTCTCATTGAAACCTTACAAATATCTAAATACTCGCTTAGCTATGACATCAGAGAGGTCAATCCAGCTTGGTTTTCTAAATTTCAGGACTTGAAATTTCTCTTTGGGTAAATCTAAAGGAAGGTGAGGCGTTCGTACTATTTATTGCCCATGGGCATATTTATTTCAGATTGTTAAAATTGTTAATATTATCATTCCTCACCTTTAACCTACAGGTTAGGTACTTAATGGAAGCTGAGCCAGGTGCTAACTTATACCAGCATTTACTTGTGGGAGTTTCACTGATTTTGTTAATTAGCTTTGCCTGTTGCCTGGATGTCCCCGCTTCACCTTCCAATGAGGTCAGTGAAGCTATTATGCAAACAACTTTTATTTTGATCTTCTGAACCTTAATAAATTTAATTTGCGCATTCGTTGTTGAAGTTGCCAATTGTTTTGAGTATGGAACTCTGATTGCTATGAAAATCCTTGAGCCGAGTAGTTGGCTAGTTTTGAAACTATATGCCAAACACCCACATATATGATATATCTAAGACCAAGACCAGAGGTAATGAGATGTTAGGAGATGGCAGATGTTTTAGTTCCAAGGTGGAGAGCAATGGTTTTTTCTTCTCTTTTTTGTCAAAGTTACAATTCAACTGGGATTGGGAATACTATGACTCAGAACCCAATAGGGTTGACACAGTGGTTAACTCACTGTGAGTTAACTATGTTGAATCTAATGGGGTTGACACAGTGATTAATCCCACATTGAATCTCAATAATGAGGTGGACACAGTGGTAAATCATCCCGTATGGTATTCCCATGAAGAGCAATGGGGTTGGTGGTGCTGTTGGTGGATGCAATATGACTGAGATGAGTGATGTCGGTGATGGTTAGATTTTGGTTTGACTTGGTTGGTTTAATTAACAATTTTTTTATCGGTAGAAGATAACTATTTATTATTGACAAAAACTCCAAGGGGGATTTACAGCTCTAAGCTAGGAACTGAAAAGCAAAGGATCAGGGTCTCCACCTAAGTTTTTTCAGAATCAAAACTTGGGAACAAGCACCCAACCCACTCTAAAAGACATGAGAATAGACAAGAGTACTTTAAAAAAAGAATTCTCTACCCCTTTAAAAATCCTAGTATTTCTTTCCCTCCAAATACCCAAAAAACAGCAAAAGGAATAATAGCAAAAAAGATGGCTTAATGAAAGTGCTACGAGCATGCTTCCGGCTACAAAAAAAATCCCAAAACAGTGTACCAAAGTTTCGACAGAAAGAACAATGTTTCTAACTTACCAATGGTTTTTATATTAACAGCTTTCTTGGTTGATTTCCAAGCATGAATTTATATATTTTTCCTACTTAATTACATGACAAATCATAGGCAGTATAATTATGGGTGAAAAGCTCATTCTACCTCTGTTACTACTACTTGCAAGTCACTATATATTGCTCATATAATGTAATGCCATAAAGTCTTGTAACTTCTCATTTCCCATTCTTCCATGAATTCTCTGACTCCTTGAACTCTTGAAACACCTTTTATCAATTAACCTAAGTTTACGATAGTCTTTATACTTGATGACTAAAATGAAGAAAGTAGTATTCGTTAACGAACGTAACTAACCGCAGCACCTTTTAACTTTTACTTGACTTTCCCTTGAAATTCTCAGCTCCTCATCTTAAATCATTCTCCTTTTTACTTCTGAATGGAACTGAGTATGAATATCTCTAAGCACATTCCACTACTTTTCAGTGTACATATCTCTAAGCTTTAGTGAACTCTCATTGTTCTTCATTTTCAGGTAGGAAGGCGTGATTTGAGCTCCTTTTCCGAGCTCTCTAGCATTAGTTCATATGGTGGTCTTAAGAAATTCATAATGGAATCTTATTATGAAAGACATGAGAGCTTTCTTGATTCAGATTTCCATGATTTCATAGCACAAGATCTTCCCTACAGCTCTTGTGAAGTGTTGACTCATAATCCAGACCTTCTAAGATTGTCAGTTATACAGCGCAATCTAATCGGTGAAGGTTCTCATCGTCGTCTCTCTTCACATATTGGCTTTAACATCCAGTCAGATTCCACTTCTGAGCTACCAAATCACCTATGCGAAGTTATACAAATTGAGAGACTGCCCGCTGGAGTTTTTGCAGACCCGTTTGAATTGGAACATCTTAGTCATCGTGGTGGTAAGATATCGTTTTTTACTTTCCCATTTTTTTCCCTTTCTCATGAACTAATTTAAGTGAAATAGACCACCGAGAGGAGGAAAAACGATTTTCGAACCCTTCGATGATTTAAGATAAAAATGTCATATTTTTTATATGGACTAACAGACACCAAGTTTAGTAGAAAATTTTCAAATACAAATGGCAAATTAGCTTTTCCCCTGTAAAATGCTAAATTTCATAAAAAAGCGTGTCAAGTTCCAAAACATGAAAATTTCTCCTAATTTAAACCTCTTATACAGTTTTTGACGGCGTGACTGTTTTCGGAGATACAAATTTGGAATTGCCTACGATTCTTTCAAAACGTTCTGTCATTGAGATTCACAAGAATATTGGTCCCAATGTCTTGTTGAACTACAAGAATGGACTTGACATTACCATAGAGCTTCCTTTACATGTTCGTTATCCGGTAAGAAAGAGAATAATTTTCAGACTTCTCCTGTGTATTGCATCCGGTATTACTTGTATGGTTACACTTGCTTCTTTTCTCAGCCTCTAAATGAGAGTGGCTATTCACAAGTCATTTTCAATGAGCCGGATTTGTTCTTGCGCTGTATTTTTGAAGGAAAGAAACATGATCGGAGCTGTTTATCGGTCTTTTCCGCTGAAGGAGCAGAACTAAGAACAGGCAATGTCGTATGGACAGTAGCTGCTGGTGTGAAAGGACATACTGGAATTGTATATGTTGTGACTTTCGTTTCTGCCTTATTATCAGCTGCGTCTATCGTTTTGACATCCTTGTGTTTTTCAGACACCAAATATTTGAAACTATCTTGATTTGACTCAACATTTTGCAGTTTCAGGTTAACTAATATCCATGGCTTATATTTTGGTTTTGGTTTTGTTCTCATACTTTATAAATAAAAAAATTTATGGATATGGATCAATTCCCGTTGATAATAAGTGATTTTTCATTTGATATACACCGTCAAATCTGAACCAACGGTTCGAATCCGATATAAGCTATTGAAATCTAAGCTGAAACCCTATATAAGCAATTGAAATCTAAGCCTCCAAATCCGTAATAAGCAATGTAAATCTAAGTCAAGGATGCAGACCAGACAATCTCTCATCGAACAGGAGAGAAGCCGAGTCCGAAATTTACTAGCTAAAGACCGATTAGTCACAGTTAGGTCATCTCCTTTTTCAACAACTTATGGATAGTTTTTTTCCCCTAGTTTAAGCTATTCTAACCATGGAAAACAAACCAAAGATCTAGAATCTGAAAAACACTTATCCAGTTTCAGTAAACTTGAGAAGATCTAGATCTCCAAGTTCTAGATCGTCTGAAGGCTCTAGATCCCCCAAGTCATACTCCAAAGGACAAGTCATGTTATCTTTTTGGTCAATTGAACCACCCCTTCTCTCGATCAAGTGATCGTCTAAAAAGGCACGTTTAGTAGTTCAAATCATTTGGTAGATCAAAACTTTCGACTTCTTCGTCCACAACCCGATAGTTGGCAGTAAGCGATCTTGATTCGTGAATGTCGTATGACAATTGCATACCAGACCAAAGAATTGTGAATATTATTAAACGAAAATAACATAAAGATTATACAAAGCAGTCGCAGACTCTCAAACACAAACCCCAATCCCCAAGTTACCGAATAGAGCGGATTCACAAAGCACAATTTGATGATTGATAGAATTATATACCAACTCTGGGAAATCCCCCAGTCCGTCACACTTTCAAGTAAACAAACATATGGTATAAATTAGCAAGAAGAGATTGCTTTTCCAATTAAGCAGCGAGTACTATGACAACAATCAGAACCGCGATTCCAAATATCACCACGAGCAAGCAGCTCTGCAAAAAAGAAAAATAGAAAATTAAATTTTCAACACATAATTTGGAGATATGTCAACTGCAATTACAAGATATGAATAAGCTGCCTGTAACACAACTACTCTGAGAACCGATAACACGCACTGGGAGATCTCCATGTAACAATTATAGACAAGTCATTTGCAAATTACATCAACCTCCCTTATAGTTCGACTTCATTACATGAATACCCCCAAGTTTTAAATCCTAAAAGACACCTCCTATAGTTCTAAACCCTGTACAGAGGCCCTCTCAAGTTTCATTTTACCAACAAAGGAGTCCATTATAAATAAGATGTACTATTTAGTCATTGAAACTACTCCTCTTTTTCTTCTCCTCTTTGAATTGGGAGTTGGGGTGTGTGGGAGTGGGTTTGGCAGAACAGTCCAAAATGAGATGAAAATTTGTCAAAATGTGAAAACTTGAGAGTTTTTTTCTCGCTAAAGTTCCCTCTACGGTACTGTCAGTGAATACTTATTAGTATACACGTTGGCAATCCTCCTCCCCTCTCCCTGCCCGCTGTTTTGGTTTCTTCTTGTAAGACTAGTAATCAGAGTAAGGAAAGTAAGGACACTACGTGATGTAGGGCAAAATTTATGGGTTATAATGCTTAGGGGAGATTCTAGGGTTTCCTTGATGAAATAGAGTCATAATATGATATTATATAGGCAGAGAGATTTTAAGAATAAGGCCTAAAGTTGAAGATTGAAGAACTTCTTTACTGTCAATGATATATCAAATTTAAGAGTTTTCTCTATTTCTTGTGAATTCAAGAGCTATCTCTTTGTGGATTCATGGGTTGCATATCCTAGAATGGTAATCTAGCCACGTCGCTTTCGTCCCACGTCACTATGTGTAGGGGTTGTAAGTACCCATTCTCATTATTTAAACAGATTGAACCCAGCCCCACCCCAAATCACAAAAACCAGTGAAATAAACCAATAATGAGGTCAATAACGAGGATCCCTCAAATGACAGACAGTCATACTCCATAAATACACTTAATGGAATCAAAATATAGGGTACAAATATTAAGAATTAAAGAGGGTTCAGATATTACCAGAGATGAGTTTGATCTTTGGATTTTCGAGGCTTTTGCAAGTTGAGTCTTTCCTTGTGCAGTTGCAGCCTGGGCACTCTCTATGTGGGAACCAATATCATCTGCAAGGTGTACATGCTTGATTAAAGACAACATCAACCAGTTATATCTTCTGAGTTACAGAGGAAGCAACAACCACGACTTACCAATCATGCCTCCTTGCTCATGGACCAGAACAGCAAGATCTTTAAATATTTCATTGACTTCACCAATTTGGTGTTGTATTTCATTGATTCCTTGCTCCCTTTCCTCAATAATTGCCTCATTGAACACAATTTCGTTATCCAACATCAAGACCTCCTGTCTGTAACAAAAATACTTAAAAACGAATGTGATGCACGAAACCGCCTAACCTCTATCAACATATACTGCATAAGCGGATCACAAGCTTAAATAAAGAGCGAAAGATTAGCATTTCGTTTCACGAAACCTCCAAAATTCCCCATATAAAACCCACTATGTTTTTTGTTTTCCAAAAAAAAATTAATGTCTATTCATGTGTATTCTTTACTAACTCCATATAGTGTCCTCATACTTGTACAAACTATTAGGAATATATGTATACCCAGCTTCAAAAGCATAACAACGAAATCACCTCGACCCCATACCCTACCCTACTCACCCTCCAAAGGTACAATTAAAAACTGATTGGGTTGTTAAAAACCTAAGCAGCTGAATAATTAAAGAGTCTTCCTGCTAGGAGTTGCAATAGATAACAGTCATCAAATAGAAAGAGAACAGAAGAATGATATATAGGTATGCACGTGCACACAGAAGCGCGTACACATATACGCAGTAGGGAGAAGTTAAGCCATACAAATTCCACTATGTTCAAAGCGGTGACACCAGTAAAAGAATTGTTCTTAACATCTGATTACTCCAGATGTGTCCTACCTAAGTGACAACCAAAAAGCTCGCTTTATCACCGTCTTATGAATTCATATCATCTTTGGTTTCGAAGAAAATGCTAAGCAAACAAATAAGCAGAGATATGACAGAAGAAACATTCTCTCCCCGAATGGAATCTTCAGCTTTGTTCTAAACTTGTGCAAACTCCACTTACCTTTTGTAGCATGTATAAAGAGATTATTAAGTCCTTAAGGTTATGGTTGAAATACATTTCCTTTTGTCAGTATTATCCAAAAATACAATGACACAAGAAAAGATGGTCGTACATCCATCTTTACATGATTTGACCTTGCATAATGAATGAAAATATGAATGAATGTGGCAAAGCCTGCATTATTCTCACTTGCTTATAGTCCATACAAAATTTCATTTTCATTGAACTTGATGAGACTACGTACCGAGTAGAAAAACTTGCTTCGTCTAATTGTCATTTGTCTATCCTAGACACGATCCAAGTAGAGAAAACTAACGTTTGAAAAACAGCGTTTTACTCACCTTCTAGACTCCATTAGAAAGGCTTGCTGTTCTGGGTTCCTATCTGAAGTAGCATCCATTTCACCCGCTGTATAGCTGTAGAAGGCAAGAAAGAACCTGGGTTAAACGTATTCCATCCAGATGGAATTCTTTTAGATGTGTAGGGTAATGCACCAGCAACGCCTAGATTCAGGTGAAAGGAAATCATTTGAAAATCATACTAGAGTGAATACCATAATGCAGTACATCATCAAAATCCCCTTTCAAGAAGAAAAATCAGACAGAAAGAATTTAGATAGTTCAAGAGATTTCCATCCAACAAACCTGGAAGGAAGAACCGGTTGGGGAGCAAGAGGATAAGCTGTTTCTCTCTCAGCAGCAAGTCGTTGAGCTTTCTGAAATTCTTTCAAAACCGCTTGAAAATCTTTTGCAAGTTTAGCATCTGCAATCTTCTTGCTTGCCTGCAAAGCTCCAACATAACATCATAAAGTTAATTATGACTTATGAACTAGATGAATACCATAAACATTTCTCTATATTTGTTTTATATGACTAACAAAAATAGCATCATGCATTAAAGTAAGAGCATAAAACTCTAATTAGAAGACTCAGGGATATCTGCATCCTATGACCCTGCATATAGTAGGAAGAACTTTTAACTTTGAAAGTTAAATGCACTTCTTCATTTGGCAAATGAAATCAAACACCTATCCTGAGATCAGAACTTCCAAGGAAAAAGTGTAGGAAGGGGAGAAATGAAACTTGTCTCAGCTGTCTAGTGGAAACACATGAACCTTTAGTATCTACAGGTTATTATATGAATTAGTGGGTGTCTTCTTCTCTTTAGGTACATCCTTAGTGCCATTTGGGCCCACTGGTTGTTGGCAGGAAGCATTCACAATTTTGTGTATACGATCATTCTTGCCCATTATGTCAGCTATGGTCATTTGTTTATCTTGTTGCTGGTAACTGTACTTTTTCTGCTATTTTACAACGACTTCACGTATTTCCTGCCTATCACTTTTCTGAACTTTTGCTACGTACATAATGACTTTTTACATGATAAGCTTCACTACCATTGGCACTTTCATGGTGTGTTGAAACTTAGACTCTTAAGGTGATACATCTCCTAGAAAATCTAGAACCGCCTATTCCAACTAATTCATGCATTTAGCAACATAAGGTTTCAATCGCGAGAGAGAGATCGAGCTAATTATAAACTGAAATTCGCAGAGTAAACTTACTTTGACTTCAACATGGTGGTCTATTTCACTAGCTTGTTTGAGTTTAGCAGAAGTATCCTTCACCAATTGTCCAATGTGTAGCCTAGTCTTGTGCCTGTAAAAATACGACACAGAAAGGTAATCATCCATCCTCGTAGGAAACCGTAAACCCATTTTTTAAATGGTCATTGAAACTGTAGACCTCCAGAACGAGATTTAAATATATGTCACATCATAACTAAGCAATCGACAGTCATTATATTTCAACCATTATAAGTGTTTTAGAATGAGAAGCTGAAACCAGGCCATGGAGCTTAGGCCCCAATGAGATACTACAATTCATTAATTGACAGTTTCTTTTTTACTGGAACGCGAGTACAGCAATCAGTTTTGCTATATCATCAAGATACAGAATGCATGTAACTATGTTATGTATTTTGCCATTATATCGCAAGCATTGTGAGTGTTTCCGAAAGAAAGGTGCTCAAACCACACCTTGATGCATACTACACTAATAGGATTTAATTGGTATCAATTCCAATCAAGTAAAGATCAATTCTACCAACCAGGAACATTTCCAACCAAGTCGAATCAATCTGAAGAATCTTAAACATAACTATCTCACAATAAAAATAGTCATGCAAACCCTTACAATTCAATCAATCAGGAAAATCAAGAAAGAAAATAAAACAGCGAACTCACAGCTTCTCGCGCAGCTCGGGGGTGTCCTTGGCGGTTCCTATGGTGTTGACTAGCCTCTGGAACGTGGCCACGGCGGTGTTGATCTGGAAAATACCAGAAGCGACAGCTTGGGTAGGGTCTTGCTTTCCATTAATGAGATCTCGTCTTGAAGAAGCAAATGGCCGGCCAGCCTCAATGTCTTGAAAACTCATGTCTCCGCAACCCCAACCGTTCCCGTCGAAATCAAACGAAACAATTTTCCTGAGGAAGGATCGACGACAAGAAAATCGGCGTTTGGCTACAAGGATTTGGATATCCTCGGCCGTGTATGGGTCGAATTGGGAGATTCAAGCGCTGAACTAGCCAACGTTTGCGGGGAAGGGGGGGGGGGGNGGGGGGGGGGGGGGGATAGAGGAACAATGATCCCGTGAGGTGGTCCTTTTGGGTGAGCTGTGGATTATCATTGTTGTTCGTTACTTTTGCCGGCACGGTTAGTTGGGACCCAGAGAAAGGTACACGTGGAAGGTGAAGATACGTCACGGCGATGCAGAATTGTTTTAGCAAAATATAAAATTGACTTTATTTTCGACCTTGGGATCCACCGTCCACCTTTTGTTTAAACTTCACTTAAAAAGATAATAATAAAAAGAGAACAATTTGACAAAATCATAATAGTAATAATAAGATAGAACAACGATTAATTCTTGTAATTTTTATGTCATCATTCATAGATTTATCTTCTATCATTTATAGATTAATTCTAGTTCAATTACACGTATGGTGTACGTGTAAGTTTTTATTCTTTAACTATTTATTATATATTACTTATTCACATAAATAAAAAATTTGAATAAAATATATTTATTAGTAAATAAAATAGAAACTACAATTATAACTTTTATAATAAATTTCATAAATTTTATTCATTAAAATGTCTCCAACTAAGTTTATTATGGTAGAAGAACATATATGTATACTCTATCCAATTTTAATTTGATTTTTTAATGTATTATTTATTTGATCTTTATCGACAAACGAACTAAAATATGTTTTACTCTTGTATTAATTATTGATTGAATTTTCCTATCCATTTATTAACAACGAAGTAATTTAATACATTTTCTGTCTAAAAGTAAAATTCAAATTAGAAATGATAAAAAAGTTTACTTAGTTTATATCATCATTATGAGAAACGAAAAAAATAAGAAAAACTAACAAGTAATTATGCACCATTAATATACTCTAGGACAAATTTGATATTATAAAATAAAGAGTGGACAAAGTAGTCCAAAAATGATTCTCTTTCTCATTTCACTTTAATATATTAAAGATTAAAGATAATTTACTCATTTAACTTATAAATAAGTAATACATCTATTAGTTACTTTAAACAGTCTATAATTATTCATTGTGATCATAAGAAGTTCTTGTGTCGAAGGAAATTAATTATTTTGAAAGTCGGTAAATATATAAAACATTTGTTAGTAAAAAAATTGGAAATGGAATTGGAGTTTTTTAAGAATTAGATGCAAGTTAAATAGCTTAAAATTTAATTGTTACGACTTTACTATTCCAAATTTTTTCAGATAAAAATATTTAGTGCTCCACAGTTGAGGGAGTGGTGTGTAAAAATCGATCAAAACAAATTAGATCGAAGTGAAAATTATCTATTTAATCGATTTCTTAGCTAACTGTGACCTTGAGTTAAGAAAAATAAACTTTCAATTCAGTTTAGAATTTTCCTAAACTTTGAATCGAACTCAACAGACCGGCCTTTTATTCTCCTATATATATCATATTTATTTTCTCATATTTATCTTCTTCCTCATTTCTCACATTTCTTTTTTCTCTTATGTCTCTTCAATATTTTTAATTAAGTTTAACATGTTAATTTTTTTGTTAATATATATATATAATCAAATAAATACAAATTTACAAGTGGCATGGCAAACCAAGAGACACTAAGCTCGAACATGATAGCAAACCAAACATGGCATAGCAAACCAAGAGACACTAAGCAAACAAAAGGTCAGCAACAAGGTCGGGTGCTGACTCCCTCCATTACATAGAATCCACTAGGGATAATCCATAACGGGCAAGCTTGTCGGCTTCCTCATTATAATGACAGAATATGGGAGAGGGAAAAAGAAGAGGGGGAAAGAGATTTTTACAGTTTGAGAAAATTAGATCCAATTCAGAAGAGACATGAGAAGGGGAATTAAAAGCAGAAACAACTCCCAGAGCATCAGATTCCACTAAATTTGGAGTAAGGTTTTAAAGTCTTGGCTGCTTTTAAACATTCCAAAAGAGCTAGACCTTGCACTAAAGAAGGAGAATGAGTTCTAGTAAAGTGTTTGGAAAAAGCAACTTGGAAGGAACCTTGACTGTCTCTGGAAATACCTTCCATGGCAAAGGAGTCCTTACCGAGAGCTCCATCAACGTTTAACTTAAGATTCCCAGGAGGTGGTTTAGTGTAGAGCTTTTAGTGTTTCCCCGAGATGGACCCGAGTTAGGTGGGTTTGCCATAGAGAACAACCTGCAAGAACATATCCACCCATTTTGCAATTTCGGAAGCTAGGAGAACCATACTTCCGTGAGTGATGAAAGTTTTCCAGCTCCAAATTTTGCAGGCCAAGTAGCAAGCTTTGGCTAAGCTTTGAGGGTCTAGAGGAAGAATATGGGCTATCACAAAGTCCATCGTGAGCCATTGTCTGGATTTCTTAGGATTAAAATTTATAAGCTCTTTATAATTCCGGATTTCAACCATCGAATTGCAGAGGAAAATAACATGCACTGTTGAGTCTTTGTCACCATAGAAAGAGCATCTATCATCTTCCCATATTTTCCTTCTAGCTAGATTCATTTTGTTTGGAATAATATCAAGAGAGACTCTCCACATAAACATTTTGACTTTACTTGGAATATACAATTTCCATAGTTTTTTCCACCAACCGAAGGAGACAGAATAAGATGAAGAGCTACCCGAGTCCATAAGGGAACATCCTAAGTGATACGCACTTTTGACTGTGTAATTCCCTTTAGTGTCATAGTGCCACAAAAATTGCGTCTTTGTCATTTGGATCCACAAGAGGCAGGGAGAGAACTAAGTTTGCTTCTTCCGGCAGTAAGATATTCTCCAAAGCATGTTTGTCCCGTTTCTAATTATGGATAAGTGAGGAGACTTTAAGGTTTTGATCTCCAGAAGCTGCAAGGATAGGCTTAAAGATTTTGGGACTAGGGATCCAAGGGTCTTTAAAGACACGAACCATTTCTCCGTTGCCAATTCTCCAACGATAACCCTTTGAAAAAAGGTCTCTAACCCAAATTATGCTTCGCCATATATAGGAGCAGTCTGGTTTTAAATGGCAGTTTAAAAAGTCAGATTTTGGGAAATATTTAGCTTCAAGGACCCTTGTAAGAAGGCTGCCAATATTTGTTACGAGCCGCCAGCTAAGCTTCCCTAGAAGAGGTTGATTGAAAGTCTCTAGAGTTTTGAACCCCAAACCAACACAAGACTTTGGTTTGCAGAGACTTTCCCACGCGAGCTAGTGCAATTTTTTTTTGGGTGAGGGGCCCGACCAAATCTGGACATCTCAGCATTAAGGTCGTTACAAAAAGACTTTGGAAGTTTGGAGATCTTCATGGCATAATTTGGAAGAGCTTGGATAGCCGCTTTCAGAATAATCTCTTTGCCCCTAATAGATAACTGTTTCTCTCTCTAGTTACTGAGGAGGATCCTGGCTCTAGAAAGAGTAGAGTCAAACAGCTTCATGCTCGTGATGGAGGGAAGCCCTAGGTACTTCCCGTGACAGTCCAGAATCTTCATACCCACATCTTTGCTAAGTTATCCCTTAGGGCCTATTCTGTGTTGGGAGAGAAGGATATGACAGACTTCTCAAAGTTTATCTTTTGTCCTGATGCCTTTGAATATATGTCAAGGATGTGAAGGAGCTCCTAATAGTTCTGATCATTAGCTTGGATGAAAATAATGCTATCATCAGCAAAAAATAGGTGTGAGCTAGTGGGTCCACTTATGCAAATTCTTGGGTTGGATAGAATTCCTCTTCCTTGGGCTTCCTTTAAAAGAGAGGAAAAACCCTCTTCCACAACAAGGAACGTATAATGGGAGAGGGGATCTTCCTGTCTCAAATCCCTCTGAGGAATAACATTACCAACAACAACTCCATTAACCATAAAAGAATAAGAGACAGTAGATATGCATTGATAAATCACATTCATCCAATTGCTAGGGAAACCCAACATTCTCAGAAAATGAATGACAAAATTCCATTCAAATCTATCAAAATCTTTGCTCCTATCAAGTTTAAGGGCTGCATAACCAGATTTTTCAGATTTCTTCTGATTTAAAGAGTGGATCATTTCAAAAGCTAATATGATATTATTCGATATTTGTTGTAATATCTCGACCCTTTGTGAATGGATATTTTCGTAAAATTGATTTAAAAGATAATTTGATTTTAAAGTTTGATTTTAAAAGAGATAATTTGTAATTTTTGTAAAATTATTTAATTAGATATGATTTTATTGTAAATTTGATTTCTTTAAATTTTAAAAATGGTTTTATAAATTCTAAAATTCACTCACGCCCCTACATGTACATACACCCTAACCTAGCATTATAAATCCTTCACCTCTCTTCTTCGTGGGTACTCTTTCTCAACCTTTGCTGCCTGCAAGGTTTGATCTTGGTAATCCTCTTCTTCCTTCTTTCATTCTTCTCTTTTTTTCTCTGTTCCCCCTCTTTCTTAGATATTCTCTCTCTATTTCGTTCTCTCTGTCTCTCCCTTTTAGTTTTCTCGTTCCCCTCTCTGTATGTCTCTCGCCCCCCTCTGTTTCTCTCTCTCATCTATCCCCTCCCACTCTTTGTTTCTTTCTCTCCCTCTCTTTGATTTTCTTTATCTGATTCTCTCTCTTACTCACTTTCTATTTCTTCTCTTTTTGTTCGTTGTTGCTCTCTCCCTCTGTTTCTCTCTATCTTCTCTCTCTCTGGTTCTGCCATCACCGGTGATTCCATCGCCAGTGAGATCCTCATCCCCTCCATGTTTCTTTCTCCTCCTCGTTCTCTCTCTCCCTCCCCCTCTATTTATGAAAAATTAGTGCAACTTACTGCACATAAGACAACATAAACAATGTTCAAGGTGGACTATTTGGTTCAGTTAATTTATTTTCTTTTACTTAGCCAACAGCTATTTACGTGAGGTTTGTTCACGCCAATTCTCTTACGTTGTTTATATTTTAATGGTTAGTGTGGGTTAAGTAGTTGAGAGATTTTTGAAAAGTTTGTTTAGATTTATTTTATAAATAATGCTTGTAATTAGAATACTAGGTATGGCATTCTTGGAAATATCCAGTCAATACAAGTTTTCTTTCATTTCAGATTCTTTTGTATTTCCTTCTTTCCGTCTTAAAGGTTTTCTTTTTGTTTTATGATATCAAAGCCAAGTTCAAGGCTTGATTGTTAAGTTTGAGCGAGTAAGAAAAGTTTTATTGTTTGCAACAATGGAGGTGGAAAACAATGGAAATACACAGTACGTGAGGGAGAAACTTGTAGGCAACAATTACAAGTACTGGAGAATGTGTATGGAGGCATACCTTCAAGGTCAGGATCTATGTGAGCTAGTGGCTGGTGTTGATACAGAAATTCCTGCAGAAATTCCTGAAAATGCTGAATCACGACGGAAGTGGAAGATCAAGTGTGGGAAGGCTCTCTTTGCATTGAGAACATCTATTAGCAAAGAGTTCATTGATCATGTTCGTGATGTAAGCTCTCCAAAAGTAGTTTAGGAAACTCTTGGAAGGCTATTTACCAAAAATTATACTGCAAGGTTGCAACTTTTAGAGAACGAGTTGGCAATGTTAAAGCAGGAAGGTATGTCAATTTCAGAATATTTTTTACGAGTTAAAAATATTTGTGCTGAGATTTCAAAAATAGATGCGAATGAGAAGATTAGCGAACCCCGTCTACGTCGCTATCTTATTTGCGGCTTGAAGGAGTACGGACCTTTTGTCACCTCTATTCAAGGGTGGCCAACGCAACCTTCAGTTGAAGAGTTAGAGAATTTGCTCTCTAACCAGGAAGCTTTGTCAAAACAAATGGTAAAGAATTTTGAATATGATATTGTTCTCTTTTCGAAGGGGAAGCTTAATAAGAAAAATACGTTTGAGAACAAGAACAAAGAAGAAGGTTCCGGTGCAGAAAAAGGTGATTCAAGTGATGAAAAAGGTGGCAATTCACAAAGTAAGAAATCTGTCACATGTTTCGGATGCGGGATGGTTGGGCATTTCAAGAAAAATTGTACGGTGAGGCTTGCCAAGGAAAATGTTGCATGCACAAATGAAGGAGACGATCAACTCAAATGGGAACACTATTTTTCTGTTGAGGCTGTTGAACAAAAGTCAACTCAAGCTTTTGTCAATTATGCCAACAACAAGAAAGAAGAGTGAATTATAGATTCTGGTTGTTCTCACCATGTGACTGGGAATAATACATTGTTCTCAGAGATTCATGAACATCATGAAGATCAAGTTATTGTCACTGCTGATAACTCTACTCATCCAGTTGCAAGTGAAGGTGTTGTGAAGATAGACGTCGCTGATGATTCAATTACAAAAAGTGTTAAGCTGGATGATGTCTATCATGTTCCAGGTTTGACGAAAAATCTAGTTTCAGTTCCTCAAATTACTGATTCTGGAATATATGTCTTCTTTGGTCGAAAAGATGTCAAAATTCTTGATAATTTGAAACAAATATCTACTGATGTTATTTTTACTGGTGAGAAGAAAGGGTCTTTATTTGTTATGTCAACTGGAGAAGCCTATATGAAAAAAACAAGCCAAACTGATAATGCCGCAATTTGGCATGCTCGGTTGGGTCATGTAGGCTACCAATTGTTACAGCAGATTTCTTCTACAAAGCTGGTAGATAGAATGCCAACTTTGAAGAATGTTTGTGAAGATGTGATTTGTCCAGATTTCCAATATGTCAAATCTCATTATCTCCCTTACAAAAGATCATCAAATCAGAAATCCACATTGTTTGAGTTAGTCCATACAGACTTGATGGGATCAATGAGAACACCGAGCTACAACGGGCATCGTTATGTTATGGTGTTGGTGGATGATCACTCAAGATTTACTTGGGTGAAATTTTTGAAAGAGAAAAGTGAAGCACTATCCAAGTTTGCGGAGTTCAAAGAAGCTGTTGAAAAAGAGTTTGGGAAGAAGGTAAAATGTCTCCGGAATCACAGTGGTGAGGAGTACATGTCAGATGACTTCTTCCAATATTTCCATGACAACGGTATTCTTTGTCAAATGACTTATTCATACACCCCTAAGCAAAATAGAGTTGCAAAAAGGAAGCTTGGCTATCTCAAACTTGTCTTTCGACTTTCAATCTAATGACCAGCAGCTCCAAAGTGATGACATTTGTCTTTCGACTTGTCTACTCTCGCGGTGCTCTTTCCTTTGGCAGCTCTCGTCTTCTACTTCTTCGCTTTCCTTGGACCTCTTATCTATTTCTTCTCAGAGCCAGAGGTGGAAGACTTACTTTCAGTAAAGTTTGCTTCTCCAGGCTTCCTCTTACCCTTTGGAAACAAGATCCCAGTAGCTTGCAACTCTTTCATGAGCTCAAGAAGTGAGTACTTTAACTTACTTCTTGTCAGGCAGAGTCTCAATGCTCATATCAACTTGTGTCTCGCCATCTACCTTAGTACTCATGATCTCCATCTCATTCAGATAACTAAGGATCAACATTATATGTTCCTAGACAGTTTCACACAACTACATGTTTGACATGACTACCATGATCTCTGAACATTTCAGTGATGTTCAACATCATATCAACGACTGTTTCCATGCTCTGATGCTATTGTTACAACACATTGCTAACAGAAGCCAAGATGTAGCATCTGGTGATCTCATCAGAACGCAGCCAAGAAGCATAAATATCATTTTTCTCTTGTGTCGATTCAACAATTGGCTCAAGGGGTCAGGGGTGGTGAGCATAAACTTGTGCTTTTCTACCGTCAGCAAGATATCAAAATTACATTTCCAATCTACGTAATTTTCACCAGCAAGTTTATTCGTGTTTAAGATAGTTGAGAGTGGGGATATCGACATGTTTACGGAAAAGAATAAATAAAACAGTATAAGTAAGTTCTCAATCGTTTAGGAAAGTATGATGCATAATGCGACTACTTAAATATTTAAAAATCCATTAAAAAATATTTCCTCCATGATGATACGGTAAAAAACAATAGCTTGTCTCATCGAGGGATGAAGTCCAAACTATCTCCTATCGCATCTTAACTCTTCTCGTTTGGTTAACGCTCACATGTTTTCACATCTAGCTTAACCAATCACCAATGGTTTTGGTCACCTTGGCCTCATTGACTAGTCCTAAGTGGGGATTCCAATACACTTCAGTCTAAGTGTTTAACCAACACATCGACTCTTAAAGGTTGTTATGGACTAATGGTTCGTCTATGAGATGGCTCTGCTCCACCACTTCGTTTAGAAGTCTTAACTTCTCAAATAATTCGATGACTCAAAGCGACACGACTCCAAAGTTTCTCCCATTGAAGAGAGGACCACTATAGGCAGTTCTAAACCTTTCCTCATGGCATGATCAAGTTCACGTTGGAGACCTTGAGAACGTTTCAACGTAAAAGACCCCCCACTTAGTTTTTGAAAAAATATTGGACTTTTGGTTGTTTTTCAAAACATAGCTTTTATTAATTTAAAAAACGTGATGAAATTTATAAATCCTTTATTTAACTTTTAAATCTCAATTTAAAATTATAACCATTATAAATTTTGCTTTTTAATTAAATTATAACCATTATAAATTAATCTGTAATGATGCATGTACATGCTACATGTCAATTTAATATCTATAGTTTTATATAATATGTTATATGATGATACACGATTACAATTAAATCATACTTTAAAATTAACATCCCTATTGACTCATTTCTAGTTACAACCCAAAATAATAATAAATAAATTAGAAATTAATTTATAAACTAACTTTCATGGCATCTGTGATTGTCTTTTTATCCTTCAGGTTGTTCCACCACTTTAACTCTTTACAAAAGTCCATTCCCATTTAAAATTAAAATTTAAAATTTAAAATTCAAAACTCAAATTTAAAATTCAAAATTCAAAATTCAAATTTAAAATTTAAAATTCAAAATTCAAACTTCAAATTTCAAAACTCAAAATTTAAATTTTGATTAAAATCCTTTAATTAAGGAAAACTATTTTTCTAATTAAATAATCTTATTAATTATCAACTTTAAAAAAAAAAGATAAAAAGGTAATATTTATAATTATCTTTCGAATTCAAAATTCAAAAGATAAAAAATAAAATAGATAATTATCTTTGAATTCAATCAAATGATATAAAGATAAATCAGATAATTATCTTTTAAATTTTAATTATATTTTATACGTTTAAAATTTAAAATTTTGAAAGATAAAAAAATGATAAGGGTTATCGCGAAACATAACAGGTTTTCTAAACCCTAATTGTTATCGCTTAGGGTTTCACAATCCTAGTCACCCTGCAGGGTATGGCACTGGACAGCGGCAGCGACGGGCGCTGAAATAGTAATGTCGGCCTCCGGAACAGTAACTCTGACGTGAACAGTAATTCTGACGTGAACACTAACTCCAACGTGAGTAATTTATAAACACACTTAAATTTAAAATAAAACTTTTAATTTATTCATAAAAATTCAATAATATGAATATCTGAAAAATAATTAAATAAATAGTTATTTTACATTATTTTATGGACATATTCTAACAATAGATATATACCACGTGTCATGAATCTGATGTAATCTCCAGCTCTAGAGTCCCCCTTCAAGTAAAATTAAAAAAAATAGATCAAGTCAAGGATGACACACTAACTCAAAGGTCAAATCTCAATTAATAACACTGCTCCTCAAATGAGTAAAATATTATAAGAGTGAGAGCATGCTATAATGCTAGGACTATGTCTTAGTACGTTTTGGAAGATCAGTATTATAGCGTAATGATCTTCTTAAACCTACTGAGACATAGTCCTAGGATATCTTATAATATTTTACTCATTTGCATTTTTCCACCATTTTATAACAGTCCACATACACACTCTCTTGGGTTTCTTCTCTCTTTTGCTCATTTGACAAAAGCTTTCACCATTTTACAATTTTGCTCGTACAGTTTACTTTCTCTAAATAATGGCTGAATGCGAACATCAAACTTGTTCCATTGCAATTCTGCTAATATTAGATGATGTGTGATGATTGTAGGCTTGGAAAGCGCTTGATTCACTACCTGAGAAATTGGCTATACAATATTCAACAAAAACCGCCTGGTTGAATTTATTGATGAAATTATGAAGGAAAAAATTATGCTTCTAGGATCTACTTTTCTCCTTACGATCCATTGTCCTATTTTATTTCAAACACAAGTTTGAATCATTTGCGTCGCTTAATTCTTAAGCTTGATGGCAGTGATTCATGTATCTTGTGTTAGATTCAAAATCCTTTCGATTTAAATTGTATCTCAATAAAACCTAAGATCTCATATGAACACATCAAGAATCAAAATAATTATAGAGCAGAAACGTACCTGAATCTATGACGATAGATTATTATTTAGATCCGAGTGGTTGGCCTTCCAGATCTACACGATTCTCTATCTGAGAGCCCCTTTGACAAAGCCTATCAGTTTTCTCTTTAACTATGGGATATTAGGGAGAATAGAATGGTTTTCCGTTATCGTGTGACATGGGGACCATAACCACTTGTAGATAATTCATCTTTTAGTATTTTTATTTTAACCCATCATAAAAATAGAAATTACCCTAAAGTCTATACACATTAAAGAGTCCACAACCTATGAGATACATTAAAACCCCAATTATCTAAACCTCAGTAGATCACTTTTAATTGGGTTTAACTTTATTTGACAGTCTGCAACACATAATTATCTTTCGCATAAGTCCAACGTTGGATTAATGATCCAACAATCTCCTACTTGGACTATGTGTTAAACTTTATAATTATGTTTTGTCGAAAAATAAATGAACGCGTTCAACTTTGCTGTCATTATCGAAATGTATCAATTACCAATCTGGTCCATCAATCATACCGACATATGATCAAAGCAGCCTCTGTTACATCAATCGTAACTCAATCCATCAATGGTCACGTATATCAATATAACTGGATGACATGGATTATGATGTGGATATGTAGCATGAAAATTTCATGTAATGTGATCTTAACATGCCTATTTTCAACTGGTTCTCCATAAATCTTAGTGAGATTAAACCATACATAAATCAGAGTGTGAATACCAAGAAAATAACCTTAAAATATCCATAAATCAAAATACCTGAAAAATATGTCTATATGAAAAGAACATCTAAAAATAAAATACAAACTCCCACTAGAACTGAATATCCTTAACTGATATGAGAGCCATGTGAGCAGTGTGCTCATGAAACACCTTGGGTGGCAATCCCTTAGTAAGTGGATCTGCAATCATTTTTGTTGTTCCAATGTATTCTATAGACAACTGTTCACTCTAAACTCTTTCTTTAACAACCGAGAACTTGATGTCTATGAACTTTGACTTTGTCGAGCTCCTGTTGTTATTAGAATAAAGAACTGCTGATTTATTGTCACAAAATATCTTTAGCAGTCTCTTTAACAACCTGGAACTTGCGCAGCCCCGTAACAAAATTTCGTAATGTATTTCGTGATTGGACGCCTCATAACATGCTATGAACTCTGCCGCCATGGTAGAAGAGGCTATAAGAGATTGTTTAGCACTCTTCTTAGAGGCATCACCTCCAGCAAGCAGGAAAATATAGCCCAATGTAGATTTCATACTATCTTGACATCCAGCAAAATCAGAGTCAGTAAATTCAATGATCTCAATCTGATCCAACATCTGAAATGTGAGCATGTAATCTTTTGTTCTCTATAAATATCGCAAGACTCGTTTAGCTGTTTTCCAATGGTCTATGTCTCGATTGCTTAAGTATCTTTCCAACATCCCAGTCACGTACGCAATATCATGAGGTGTATAAACTTAAGCATACATTAGACTCCCACCTACCGAGGCATAGAGAATCTTCTACATTTTCTTTTCCTCAAAATCATTTTTAGGGTACTGATTGAGACCAAACTTGTCTCCCCTAGCTACAGAGGTATTACCTGGTTTATAGCCTTGCATGCCATATCTTTTAAAGACCTTTTCAATATAGCTCTTTTGTGATAATCCTAGGATACCCTGAGAACGATCTCGGTATATTTAGATTTCTAATACAAAAGAGGCTTCACCAAGATCTTTCATCTCAAAATTCTTAGCTAGAAATCTGTTGGTGTCATGCAATAAGCCTATATCGTTGCTGGCAAGTGAAATGTCATCCACATATAAAACCAGAAAAATATGCTTGTTCCCACAAAACTTAGGGAATATACAATCATCGACTAAATTCATCTCAAAATCGAACGAGATGATCACTTGATGAGACTTAAAACACCACTGTCGAGATGCTTGCTTGAGTCCATAGATGGATTTCTTAAATTTACAAACCATATTCTTTGGGTTTCCCGACACAAAATTTTTTAGTTGCACCATATAGATCGTCTCTTCAATGTCACCATTGCGAAACGTTGTCTTCACATCCATCTGATACAGTTTAAGATTGAAATGCGCCACCAATGCCATTATAAACTTGAAAGAGTCTTTCGTAAAAACCGGAGAGGATGTCTCTTTATAGTCAATGCCTTTTTTCCTGTGTAAAGCCCTTTGCGACAAGACGAGCCTTGTATCTTTTCACATTACCTTTTGAATCCCTCTTGGTCTTAAAAATCCATTTGCAACCAATGGGTTTCACACCTTCTTCTAATGGAACAAGATCCCACACGTCATTGTCCTTCATGCACTTAATTTCCTCATTCATGGCATCGATCCACTTTTGAGAGTTAGAGCTTTTCATGGCTTGACGGAAGTTGATCGGATCATCTTCCATCACACCAATGTCAACCTCAGGCTCTTGGAGAAATACAATGTAATCATCTGGCACTACACTTATTCTCTCTCTAGTGGATCTTCTTAATGGCATAGGTTCTTGATGTGCTAGAGTTTGTTCTTCCGGAACAATCTCTTGAATGAGAGGTTCTCCGATATTGTCTTGATGTGTTATGTCATGAGAAATGTCGGGGACATAGTCCTGATCAATGCTAATAACACCTGTGGGAATATCAACGTATTCCTCCTGAAGGACAAAATCCCTAACCGCATCTCCCCCCGCAAACTCGGCATCCTAAAAAAATCAGGCATTTCCCGCCTAAAAAATTGACTTTGTTGTGGGATCATAAAACTTGTATCCCCTGGATCTTTCAGAGTATCCAACAAAATAACAACTCATCGTCCGTAAGTCCAATTTATTTTCATTAGGCTTCTATGGCCTTGCCTCAGCTGGACATCCCTAAACGTGCAAATGCCTTAGACTAGGTTTCTTGCCGGTCCACAACTCATTTGGGTTTTGGCAGTCGCTTTAGTTGAAACTTTGTTAAGGATATATGCTACAACCTTAAGTGCTTCACCCCAGAATGATTCTGGTAAGGTCGAATGACTAATCATACTCCTGACCATGTCCTTAAGCGTTCTGCTTCATCTTTCAGCAACACCATTCACAGTGGGCGAACCCGACATAGTGTATTATGGACGATACCATATTCCTCTAGGAATTTAACAAACGGTCTTGGACATTGTTCACCTGAACTATCATATCTTCCATAGTACTCACCACTGCGGTCAGATCTGACGCTCTTAATCATTTTGTTGAGTTGATTCTCAACTTCAGCCTTAAAATTTTTGAACATGTCCAATGACTATGACTTTTCATGAATGAGATATATGTAGCCATATCTAGAATAATCATATATGAACGTTATAAAATACTGTTGAAAATTCCAAGCCTCCAAAGAGAATGGCCCACAAAAATCCGTATGAACAAGTTCTAAGACGTCTTGAGTCCTGTTGGCTTCAAATCTCCTTTTATCGGTTTGTTTTCCCGTTATACAATTAACACAAACGTTAAAATCTGTGAAATCTAAGGGACCGATAATTTCGTCTGACACAAGTCTCTCTATTCTCCGTCTGGAGATGCGACCTAATCTCTTGTGCCATAACGTAGCTGAATTCTCACTGGTTAATTTTCTTTTAGTACCGCGTGTACTAAATTGTAGGGATTCTTTAAATGAAGCAATTATTTCAACTAAATAAAGATTATCATATCCTGATAAAAAACCAGAACATACTGAAATTGAATTACGAAACAAACCAATTTTTTCATTTCCAAAAGAACAAACATAACCATCTTTGTCTAAAACAGAAATAGAAATCAAATTTCGTTTAAAGGACGGTACAATAAAAGTTTCATCAAGATTCAAATAATGTCCAGTTTTTGAGAAAAATCTAAATTTTCCTATTGCCTCAACATCAGCTGCTTGCCATCACCCACGTAGATGAATCTTTCAGCATCATTTGGCTTTCAGCAATACAGGCAACCCTGCATAGACACACTAATATGATTTGTTGCACCAGAATCTATCTATCACGTATGTCTAGGATCCGAACTTAAATTAACCAAAGAATAAACCAAATTAAGAAGCATACCATTCTTAGCACGCCAAGCGTGATAGTTGGTGCATTGCTTCTTCCTATGCCTTTCAGCTCCACAGAAGAAATAACCATTACCTTCCGAGTTTACCGATTTCTTTTGTTGTTTCTTATGCAGTGCTGTATCTCAGCTTCCTTATCCTTTTTCCTTTTCTTTCCCTTGCCCTTATCCTTAGAGGTAGAGGCTACTCTTGTGGTGCTCTTACCTTTAAAAGCTCTCGGCTTTTGCTTCTTCGCTTTCCTTAGACCCCTTCTCTATTTATTCTTAGAGCTAGATGTGGAAGTCCTACTTTCAGTAAAGTTAGCCTCTCTAGATTTCCTCTTGCCCTTCAAAAATAAGGTCTCAGCAGCTTGTAGTTCCTTCATGAACTCAGAGAGTGAGTAGTTCAGCTTATTCATCGAATAATTAAGCTTTAAGTTCTCAAAGGTACTAGGCAAGTCTCTAGGATCATATCCACTTGAGTCTCGCCATCGACCTAAGCACTCATGATCTCCATCTCGTTCAGATAACTTATGATCAACAACATATGTTCTCTGACTAGAGTTCCAGGTTCCATCCTGCAATTCATGAAGTTACACACAGCTGTCTGTCTGGCTTAACGACCCTAACCCTGAACATTTTGGCAATGTTTAATATCATATCAGCAACGGTCTCAAAGTCCTGATGTTGCTGATATGATAACAAAAATTTCACTCCACCCGATTGTATGCTTTGTTCATATTGAGTTTAATGGCGGAATATCCCTGCCCGACATTTTTCCTCTTATCTAGTTTAATAGCTGCTTGTGTTTTTCAGCCTCCATTAATGGATTTTGTTTCATCTTTGAAAAAAACATAATGGATTATTGGAAATAAATCCATTAAATTATGAATACACTTAAATGAGGATTATTTGAAATCTATCTCGACGACTTTTTCCCAAATTACCATATTTAGGCAGTTTATTTTCTTATTTGACAGGAAGGATGTTTGATTATTCAAATATAATTTATATACTGATTACTATTTACGGAAATTTTTTATATAGTTTTCTCACATCATGAATCTTTATATAAATTACAATGATTATTTACCGAATTATTTGTATAATCAATTATTAATATATTATAATTATTTTTGTAAACTAGTATAATAATTAATCATTATGCACAGTCTCGGTTCGTTTTGAGGTAATGAGGCTGTAACTCTAGGTTAAATTTTAGAAGGGATTTGGCATATTTTTATACATATACTTGCGTGGAAAATAGTAAAAATGAAGTAAATAAGTTGTTATGAGTGGCACATACATTACATTAAAAATAATTTATGTATTATTAATGAAAAATGTAGTAGTAGTTAGTACTTATTGTCTGAATTTTTATTACAATAAAGAATATGTAACATTACTATTAAATATTTACATATAATTCGTTAATGTATTTTTATTTTGAAATTAACAGTAAATAACTATTATTTATTTATTATTTATAATTATTGTTTACGATAAAAATATTTATGAACAATAACGTTTATGATATTTCAAGTTTGAGATAGAATCTCATTAACGCATTTCAATTATTCTAGAAATAACAATAAAGTAATATATTACCTGAATCTGGGCTATCCTGGCAAATTTCTATTTTTTGTTATTTTGTCGCTAATATGACTTATGTTTAAAATTTTAAAAATAACTCGTCCAATTCGGATAAAATTTTGATAAAACACAAATTTTGAATTTGACATGATGAAAAATTAGCCAAATCTCATTAGAGAATTCAAAATCTATATTCTTTAAGTTAATTATTAATTAAAATAAAATCAACCATAAATTCTTTTATTTTGTTGACTTTTCTAAAAATAGGACATCCTCTTAAAAATTATTATTTCTGATTATTTCATAAAAATTTTAAAGGATATATTTATCTAAAAACCCTTATATTAGATGTCTTCTCCTACTCCAGATCCGGCTCCGACCCACTAGGGGCACAAAAATCTCCGGAAAGGTAGCCATCATGATCATGCCGTCCTCTGGTCATCATTGTGCCCGTCCTAGGTTCCAGAAGATTTCTCCTTTCTCTTCCATTCCCAAATGGTCACGTGTTGGCCTTGGTATTTGAATCATCCTCCTGCCTCCATCTGCCCATCTCCTTCCATCTCTCCTGCCCGAAAGCTGACCCTGCCCGTCTCCCTTCCTTGTTTACCAGAATTGCTTTCCGGTGATTCTTCATCTCTGTAGTCTTCCGCCGCTCCTCCACCATAGCCATGTGTTACGAACTCCACAAATAAAAAATCACGAAAATGATAATTTTACTCTTAGAGGGAACCAAAAACCTACCGGTTAGTTCTTCGAGGGAACTAAAACCTCCAACACAAACGCAAATGTTTGATCAAATAACTTCCTACTTTTCATTAATCCATGACCGGTTAAATACAACTCAAAATATGACTTAGCTAATGATTGCTTAATTATAAGAACTAACTTAATCTAAATTATGCCTAGATTAAGGATCAAGAAACATGACCTAGTCAACTAACTAACAATGCAAGCTAGACTTATTTTATTTAAACTAGAATATAACAATAATATTAAAAATTCTCTAAAATTGAAGCTCCAAAATAGGTTCGTAACACCATGTCATTAACTTTACTCATTTCTACCAGCTCCCCCTTTATTAATATTGTTATGTATAGAGGATATATAAAGAATGTACCATGTATCTTTGAGAAGTAATTAATTGACTAGAAGAAAGTGGAAAAACTATTTCTATGACTATCAAATTTTGGTAATTCAGTCATCAGTCGGTTCGTCAAAGCTAATTCACTACAAGGGGAAATTTAGATACTAACAGCCCACCTAATGGTATCAAAAATTCTATTATAGAAACGTAATAAAGCAGAAAACAGTAGCTTAGCTGCACTAGAGACCTTCTCTTATGGCAACTAATTAACTCTCCTCTAGAGGCTAGATTTTATATACTTCTCTAGGACGAGCTGTTGCAAGTCAAGTTTCAATATTATGATGTTGCTATCCACATGTCAACCATGGATATACAATGAATAGTGGTATCCTGGCAGTACCACAACTCTTTCGCATTTCCTATTTAAAACTGAGTCTGAACACACCACCTTCACTTCAAGCTCTGTCTACTTGAGTTCTCTTGAATTTCTTTCTCTGTAAGCCAACGGTCTTCAGGCTCTGTCTCTCTCAATTTCTCTCTAAACCGCTTTCAATCCAAACTTCTCTTTATGTCATTCTTATACAAAAATGGCTCAGCAGGACAACCAACAATACCGATCTCTGGCTTTTACCCCAACTTGGTTCCTTGCTGTTCTGAGTGCAGCATTAGTTTTTGTCTCAGTGATCGTAAATCGCCTCATCCACATGCTAATCAATTGGTTGAGGAAAACCAACCAAAAGCCTTATATGGTTGCTGTCGAGAAGTTCAAGGAAGAGCTCACGTTGCTCTCCATAATTTCTTACTGCATACTGGCCCTATCAGATTTTGGAGCAAGTCTATGCATTCCGTCAAAGATGCATGACAGCTTTTTTGCTCCTTGTGGAGTCCGGCGAAGGCAGCCTCGACGGCTGAATGAGTTGCACCCCAATAACTGCAAAGGGCAGGGTCATGAACCCATGTTTTCGTTCCAAGGACTGGAACAATTGCACACTTTCATCTTCTTGCTGGCAGCGACCCACATCATTTACAGCTGCCTAGCAACGTTCCTGGCCATTTTGAAAATTTACAGCTGGCAAAAGTGGGAGGAAGATGCACGTCTAATGACCTCCGATGATTACCTTAGTCATGACATTCGGAGGTCGATTCTGACTATGTGTAGACGAAACAGAACGCCTCTTTCCTCGGCATTATGCTTCTTTCGCCATTTTTTATGGTCATTGGGTCGTGAGGATTACATCACGATTCGGAGAGCTTTTATCTGGAACCAGAATCTTCCATGGAACTACGATTTCCGAACCTATATCTTTAACTCGATGGAAGATGAGTTTCAGGTAATACATGGACTAAGCATCCCATTATGGGGGTTTATTATCACTTTTTTGCTGTTTAATGTAGAAGGATCAAACCTCTATTTCTGGATATCGGGGATTCCTATTGTACTTGTTCTTGTGGTGGGAACAAAGCTGCAGAATATAATTGCCAGACTGACCACTGGGAGTTCAAGAATACAAGAGCTAAGGGATGATATTTTTTGGTTTAAGAAGCCAAAATTATTGTTGCACTTGATCCATTACATTCTCTTCCAGAGTGCATTGCAGCTGGCCTTGTTTATTTGGTTATGGTGGCAGTTCGGCTACAACTCCTGCTTCATCCATAACCAATATCTCCTATACTCAAGTCTCCTAATTGGGTTAGAAATTCATATGGTATGCAGCTACACCACCCTTCCCGTTTATGGGTTGGTTGACAAGATGGGAACCTCCCACCACAGCTCCTCCATGGAAAATGAGGAAGTAGAAGAACCTGTTTCTTCTGGAACCTCTTTTCACACTGCACAGCTCTCTTTCCATACGGCTCTGGAAATTGAAGAATTACAACCTTTTTGAGAAGATATTTAGGTGTTTTGCTTCTCAAGGTGAGTTTCAATACGTAAATAATCTGTTTTAGCCGTAAAGGATTTTTTTTACTCTTGTAGAGATAGTATGTCGTGATTTATTCATGCTTAAAACTGCTTCTTCTCGTAGGTTACTGATGGGCGTGAGAGGGTGCTTTGATGCTTTGAACCTGCTGAGTTTTCTGTAGCTGTTACTTTGCTCTGGTGGCGCCTCGAAGTGGGCCATGGACAATGCTGATGTGGAAGGCTACACGTGTGGTGAGGTTGCGAAGCAGGATCTGTCACGTGGAGGATGCGTGGTTTACCTCACTGTCGAAGAAAGAGAAGCAAAAGTTACAGCCTCAGAAGAAAATCTTCATCATAGGCAAAAGAAGAAAGCAAGGACAGAGACTTTCACCAAACACAGTGGGTGTCTAACCATTTCTGATAAAAAATGATTACAGGCATCAGTAGGCATCCGTTGGAGATCATAGGAGATCATAGGCAACCGTTAGAGTTATATGTATATATACATCCTTACTCATTGTAAACAACCAGCAATTTTTAATAAGAAATCAGAACCAAGAGGCTCATCATCTTTCTTTTTAAGATCAGAACCAAAAGGTTCATCATTTCTACATGGTATCAGAGCAGTGATTCTGAGAACCAACACATACAACAGTATGGCAGAACCATCAACCTCCAGCCAGCTTCACCACCATGACACCAATCCCAGACTGACCTTCATCCTGCTCACTGGCCACAACTACATACCGTGGGCCAGGGCGGCTCGGGTGAGCCTGAAAGGAAGAGGCAGACTGGGTTTCGTGGACGGCAGTAAGCCAAGACCAGACCGAAACTCAGAGGAATGGGACATCATGGACAGCTAGGTAATGACCTGGATAACTAATTCAATAGACCCAAAACTCAGTCAAATCTTTTGTTTTTGTGAAACACGACAAGAACTCTGGGAAGAAATCCGGAGTAACTATTGTGAACAAAACAATTTCGCTCAAGTCTTTGAACTTAAACGAGAGATCTCCCAAGCAAAACAGGGGGGCAGATCAGTACCGGAGTTAACCGGGTTTTTAAAATCTAAGTTCAAAGAACTTGAAACCCTGAGACCGATGACCACTGACCTGAAGGAACTCCAAGAGCGGCCTGAGCAGGATATGGTGTTCCATTTCTTGACGGCTCTCGACTCAAGCTACGAAGCGTTCCGGGCTCAGATCTTGATGTCGACAGAGAAGCCAACTTTTGCCACGGTCTCAGCCATGGTTCAAAGAGAAGAAACCAGGCGACGAGTGATGAGTACCAGAGATGACAAGGCGGAGGCACTAGCCATGGCGACCCACGACTCCCTCCGAAACCCTAACCCTAGGGAAGGGGGAAGGCACCGCGGACAGCCAGGCGAGCCGGTGAAATGCAGCCACTGCCGAAAGGAAGGGCACACCCACGACCGGTGCTGGAACCTGCACCCTCATCTCCGGCAGAACCAGAGAAAGTTCCAGAAGGAGCGCAGGAATGACTAGCGAGGGAGCTGTGCGAAGAGTGACGAGCGAGGGGGCTCCGCGAAGACATTTCCCTTTTATACCGAGGGCTTCAGCGGAGGGGTCACGGGTCACGGGTCACGACCCGACCGAGATCGCAGAGCACACATGACAGACGGACCCGGTTCGGGTAATGGGTACCGACCCGATCGAATGGAGGAAATGGACAGATCCGGATCCGTTAGAGCAGATCTGCACACAAACAACAACGCACAGATGGCTACACTGCTCAAACAATTCGGAGAATTTTTGCGCGATACCTCAGGTCCATCCATTTGCAATACAATCAATTATTTTTCTAAATCTGTAAATTTTTGTCATAACTTAGAACACTGGATAATAGACTCTGGTGCCTCTGACCACATGACTCATAACACAAAAAATCTACACAGTCTCACTAAATTAGAAAAACCACAACACGTGACGGTAGCCAATTGATAGTTCCAATTTTTTGCATAGGGTCCACCACACTCTTCACAAAAACCATTAACAGCGTACTTTGTCTACCCAATTTTAACTCCAATCTCCTATCCGTCAGTAAAATAACCAAAGACTTAAACTGCAATGTTACATTTTCACCTGACAAAGTAATTTTTCAGGATCGAGTCACCGGGAGGAAGATTGGTGAAGGGAAATTTAGAAACGGTCTGTACTACTTAGAAGATACCGACAAAACATGCCTTTCCACCTCCAGTACAGTACAAAAAGACAAAATATTACATTGGAGATTCGGTCATCCCTCCGACAAAATCCTAAACAAATTACTTGGTTGTAATTCAGACTCTAGCAGTTGCTCAGTCTGCAAACTCTCAAAACAAACTAGGTTACCCTTTCCACTATCTAGTAGTACGACAAAACGATGTTTTGAATTAATTCATTCTGATGTTTGGGGACCCGCCCCAGTTGATTCATATAATAAATTCAAATATTTTGTTACATTTATTGATGATTTCTCTCGCACCACATGGTTATATCTTTTGAAATCAAAAAATGAAGTCTTCAGTCATTTTCAAGAGTTCAACAATTTAGTCGAAACTCAATTTGAAACAACTATAAAAATCTTTAGGTCTGACAATGGAACCGAGTATACTAACAACACCTTTTTTGAGTTTTTTAAACAAAATGGTATACGACATCAAACCACCTGTATCCACACCCCACAACAAAATGGTGTCTCAGAACGCAAAAACTGACACCTTCTTGAAATGACTAGGTCTCTCCTCCTCCAAAACAACGTACCCAAAAGATACTGGTCCGATGCTATACTCACAGCAACCTACCTCATCAATCGATTACCCAGTGTAAAATTGCATTTGAAAAGCCCTCTAGAAATTCTCAAGGGTAGGAAAATTAACCTTGATCACATATGAGTATTCGGATGTACATGCTTCGTACACATTCCAAGACTTGATAAATTGGACAAAACCTCAGTTAAAACCTTATTTTTTGGGTATTCCGCTGAGAAAAAGGGGTATAAGTGCTACGATCCAATAAACCATAAACTCTACATTTCGCGCGATGTACAATTTTTAGAACTAGAATCCTATTACCCAAAGGACCCCGACAACCATAACCACCACCAAACGTTTCCGCTACCTAACAGTATTATTTCCTCCGATATCATAAGACAAGAACATGATACTGCATCAACCGCGCCTGAGACAACTACCTCAGGGGGAGCAACTGATGAGGCAGTTGTCACTGATGAAGCAGTTGTCACTGATGAAGCAGTAATCGTAAGAAGGTCAATAAGACAAACTCAACCCCCAGCAAGATTAAAAGACTACGTGTCCCATCAGGTTCTATACCCTATCCAAAATTTCCTATCTTATGATAAAATCTCTAACATCCACAGGGTATACTTAGGCAAAATTGATGAAACAGTTGAGCCAAAGACCTATCAAGAAGCCCAACTCGACCCCAAATGTAGAAAGGCGATGAATGAAGAACTTCTAGCCCTGGAAAAGAATGACACTTGGGATATAATCCCACTACCCAACGGGAAAAAACCTGTAGGATGTAAATGGGTCTACAAGACCAAATACAACAGCAACAACACTATCGAAAAATATAAAGCCCGACTAGTCGCCAAGGGCTTTACTCAGACATATGGAGTAGATTACCAGGAAACGTTCGCTCCAATAGCAAAAATGAACACGATTCGAGTATTACTATCCGTTGCCACCAACCTCAGCTGGGAACTATATCTAATGGATGTAAAAAACGCATTCCTCCAAGGAAATCTGGAAGAAGAAGTATATATGTCCCTTCCTCTAGGACACGAGAAAGCAACGCACCCGTCCATGGTATGTAGATTAAAGAAGGCTATCTACGGCCTGAAATAGTCACCAAGGGCATGGTATGGAAAATTAAGCTTGTCTCTTTTAAAAATTAACTTTGTCAAAAGCTCTGCTGACTCATCTATGTTCGTCAAGCACACGAACAACTCCACTACCATCGTTTTAGTCTACGTAGATGACATTATCATCACTGGAAATAACCACGATGAAATATGGAGTGTTCAACAATTTCTAAAAGGAGAGTTTGATATTAAAGATCTAGGAAAACTGAAGTACTTTCTAGGGATAGAAATAACTCACTCGAAAAAGGGATTGTTTTCATCTCAAAGAAAATATATCTTAGACTTGTTAAAAGAAACAGGCATGATAGGGGCAAAACCTGCTAGCACACCAATAGAAACAAACATGAAAATATGACTTAATGATAGCAAACCAATAATTGATATAGGCCAATATCAGAGACTAGTAGGAAAACTAATTTATCTAACGGTTACAAGACCAGATATCACTTTTGCAGTTAGCGTTATCAGTCAATTCATGCACGCACCCTGCACAAATCACCAGGCAGCCGCAGAAAGGATACTCAGATACCTTAAAGGAACACCCGGTCAAGGGATATGGATGAAGAGAACCGGGGCAAACTCCGTAGTTGGATACACTGATGCAGACTGGGCAAGTAGTTATGATAGAAAATCTACAACTGGCTTCTGTGTCTTTGTAGGTGGAAATCTAGTAACCTTGAAGAGCAAGAAACAGAGGTATCAATTCTGGTAATAAGCATAATTGAATTAAGGAAAGGATTGCCTAAGATAATACTTTGTGTCATATTCTTAATGAGCACAAATGAAGCAGGTATGCAAACTCCCTGTTTGCAGATAAGTGCTTCTGGTATTTTGTATTGGATTCTCATTGAATTCCCACTGGCGCTTGTGAGAGATTGAGTGGTTGTATGAAAATATTTTAGAGGGATTAATCCTTCATGAATACAGTTCATATCTGCACCACTATCTACTAAGATAATTGCGTCAATAATGAGAAAATCAGGTTTGATTACTAAGGTAATCTTTGTATACAATTTCTGCAAGGTGACCTGGTTTAGAAGAAATAGGTACGGATTATTCTCCTTTGTCTGATCTGGTGAGATCTGACAAGGCTGATCTGGGGAGGTCAAAGTCTGACTGTGACTTTGACTAGGAGATGGCTGATCTAGTGAAGTCAAATGTTGACCTTGACTTTGACCTGGCTGATCTGGTGAAGGCATGTCTGGGAAGACTACAGAGGTTTTCCCTTTGGCTGTAGACTGTTTGAAGAGATTCAGCTCTTGAGAAAGGATTTGATGTGCAGTCTTTAACTGCTGGATGTCAGATTTAATAATATTAATTTTCATTTTCAGATCAGAAATAGTTACGGGTTTATGAGGTATATAATCCTGTTGGATACGGCTTAATAATTCTTTCATACTGTAATTTCTACCGGTTTTATCTCAGGAGTGGAATATTCCTTGTAGCAAGTTTCTAAAAACTTAAGTTTCATTTCTGGATCAGTAATTTGATCAGCTATGGCAAGAAGAGATCGTTGAGTATCAATTAATACATTTAGACCTGGTCCTTTCATTTCTGGGCGTGTTGGTTAGCTCTGATACCAACTTGGGCTCAACCAACACGCCCCATCATGTGAAGAGGCAAAACACTGTAAGTCTAGTTAGTTCAGATAACAAAATAACTTACACTGAGCACGTCTGTCAACGTTTTACAGAGGTCAATGGTCTTAACGCAATATCTGCTCAACAAACCTTACCCAGACACGACTTGGGTGACGTCCCACTCAGTGTTCATTGATTGTTTCCTGAACTTACTGTAGTACAGTGAGTACTTCCTCAACCATAACAGATACATATTGAGTGCCTTTGGGTTAGCAACATGATCATGATTAGTAGAGCTTATAGTCATGGTTATACACGGTTTACATTAATACATACATGGTCTCATGAACAGAGAATATGTGGAGTTAAAGAAACTTACGGTTAGAGAGCATTGGAGCTCCTCAGTACAACATCGTTATGTATTTGCAAGTGTGAGCAGGACAGTAATGGAGATAAGAAATGAGAGAGGATTTAGAGAGAGAATGTGAGGGAAAACTTAAGAGCTCAACACATGAGCATTCTATTAAACATAAAAGGAAAAACTTCTTCCTCTCAACAAGGGTGAGAGGCCCTTTTATAATATAGAAAAGTAACTTAACTTAAACCAGAGTAACTAAAGTAACTATACAACATTATTCAGAAAAGTAACTTAACTCAAACTAGAGTAACTAAAGTAACGATACAACATTATTCTATGCGTAGATGATTAGGTAGGATAGCGTGGTGTGACAAACATCGTCTGTGTGTAAGCAGAATGAGAATACTGATCACCAGATCTGCAGGTTCCTGGTCAATGTTTTCACAGGAACTCTGAAAGGCTGGTGGGACAATTGTCTCACTGAAAGTCAACGCCAAGAAATCTTGAACTCTTTCAAAATAAATATAGACTAGATTAATTTAGAGACTTCTACATAAAGATTTCTCAAGAATATTTTACAAGTTCAAGTCTCCAACTCATGAAGCTTCTAGGACATTAAAGGGCGGTAGAATTGCTGACTTAAACGTGTAGGAGTATTGTGTCAACTCGTTGGTGTGTCAAGTGTAGGGTGTGTCTAAGTGTGGTCTTTGTTGTAATTTTCTCATATTAATAATAAAAGTTTAGTTTATTTTTTTAAGTGGTGCTCACTCCAACAAGTGGTATCAGAGTTAGTCGATTTTGGGTCATGTCTAAATTACAAGTGGTATCAGAACGAGTCGGTTTTTGGCCATGTCTGAATTATGAGTGGTTCATTTGTGTACCGGTTGTTGAGCTTCTTGCATATTTCATGTGTGGTTTAGTACTGCGGAGCTTGTGTTTAGTTGAGCCACGATGGGTGACCTTCAAGTGGTAAGTGGAATTAAGAAATTGAACACAAAATTACAGCACGTGGTTGTTGTACATGGAGTCGTATCTCCAAGGCCAGAAGTTGTGGGAGGCTGTGAGTGGTAGTGATACTATACCATCAGAAGATCTTGCAGCTCTAAAGAAATGGAAGATAAGAGCTAGCACGACAATGTTTGCCATTAGGACCACACTTGAGGAGGAAATGTTGGAACATATCAGGCAGGCATATACACCCAATGACGTGCGGGACACCTTTGCTACGCTGTTTTCAAAGAAGAATGATGCAAGGTCGCAACTTCTGGAGATCGAGCTTCTCTCAATCACATAACTGACATGATGATAAGCTGACATTTTACTAAGGTAAAGTCTTTCTGTCGTGAAATCTCAAAAACTTGCATAACGCTACAATTTTCAAATAAAAACTTTTAATTGAAAAATACTTTTCAATCAGTAAGAATCCATTATATATTTATAAGTTAAATCTACAACATACAAGGTAAGGAATCATATAACCCTTGTAGTTTAAATCAAGCGTCCACGCAAAACTGATCGATCCTCAGTTACTACAAAATCGTTCCACGATTAGCAGATTCGTAGACCCACACCGAGATCTTTCAAGTCAATCATTAACACACTAAGACGTGTGTGAGCATGTAAAATATAACAAAGACACTTTTCTTTCTCTAGATGTACTTAACATATAAGATCTAGAGATTTACTGAGAATGACTTTTTGTGAGACGATTCTGAAAGAAAAATATGATTATTCTTTTAGAACCTTTTGATTAACTTTTAATTGCAGAGAAAATTTCTCACTGTGATCAATTGTGTTCTCAACAATATTGATCAACCAACAATAAGTTCTAACTAATCAGCACTGAGCCCATTAGAATATTATCTATACATATATCTATGCTCATCAGATTTTTAGAGATAATAAAAAGTTAATATTAATTTTAAATTACCTAATGTAGTGGGACCAACTGTACAACAGTGCACAACTGCAGTGCCACACAGCACTGCAGTTGGCCTGAAGAACCACAATGCCTCACGGCACTGTGCTACACGCCACATTGCAGTATCATGTGGCACTGTTGTAGTGCCACGTGACACTATAACAGTCAATGGTGATCTATGATTTTTAATCATTAATTGACACGTGACAATTATTGTCAATTAAATATTTACTTTAAAAAGATAAATATTTAGATATCAGTTAATTCAAAATTAACTTATCTGATTATCCTCATCAACTAGCCTATCTGTTAGATCACAAATAACATATTTAATTCATTTAATTATTATCCAATAATAATTTTTAATTATCTAATTTCATAAATTAGATATTTTATCTCACATATCGATAATTAGAAAATTAAATTGATATTATTTATTTATAATTTCTGAAATTTACAAATAAATAATTAATTAATTCTCAATTAATTAATCACACATAAAATATTTCATAATTACGTACTTGCCCCGTAATAAAATTCCTTTTGCAATTTAGTCAATTTCCCATATCCTGAAATATTCACTCCCTAGACAGCATATTATAGACGTGACTTGAAAACCATGGACCTATAATCTTAAACTCCAATAAATACAATTATATATTATACTCTTTAATTAAATAATCTTATTTATTAATCTTATTATTACTCCACTATAAATATAGATTGCACTCTTATAGATTATATAATGTACTTACAGAGTATTGTAGTCCACTAATATAATCATTTCATGTAGTTTTATCCTCCAATTAATGGTTCGTAATTTAGAGATGGTCTAAATGATCTTTTTACCCCTCTAATTATCTCTTAATCCAGTAGAGATGCATAGGAGTTCATGACTACTCAAGATTCAGATTGATCTACTTATGATCATCGAATTGATGTGTATTAAATCTTTACAATAAATGGCACGTTAATAAATATATTAATTCACATCGGTCATGTCATATATAATCTTATTATATAAAGTACATTCACTAAGATGTCTATCCACATCAATGATCCTGATCCAGATCACACGCATTAATAATGCTTAGTGAGCTGTACTAGCAACCATTCATTAAAGATTTCATACTTTAATAGGTTGCTGATAATTTTATTCATTATCTATGATCTTAATCATTTTGTACTAATACAAGATCATAGTATCATTAATGCATATGGAATATTCAGGTATTTATATAAATTAATCAACAAAAATTTAAAGGAACAATTATAAGAAAAATATAATTCTCATTAAATTTCATATCAAAATATCAATACACATGCTTTGAGGGCATAACCCCTAACAATCTCATACTTTCCCTAAAGCAGATGTGGTATCTCTCTCAATCTCATGTTACGCCTATGACACCAAATGATTTCGCAAGAAGTGTCTTTGTATAAGGATCAGCCAGGTTCTGTTCCGATGTTATCTTCATAACAGTCACATCCCCCCGATGCACGATCTCTCTTACAAGATGATATTTCCTCTTTATGTGCTTCTCGCTCTTGTGGCTCCTCGGTTCCTTGGAATTTGCTACCGCCCCACTATTGTCGCAGTACAGGATCGGTGGCTTGTCCATATTTGAAATTACTTCCAGATCAGTATATAACTTTTTGAACCATACCACTTCTGTCGTAGCTTCACGAGCTACTATATATTCGGCTTCCATAATGAAATCTGTAATGATGGATTGTTTGATACTTCTCTAGACTATAGCTCATCCATCTAGGGTGAATACTGATCCAAACGTCGACTATCGACTGTCTCTATTTGACTGAAAATCTTAATCAATATATCTAGTGGGGTTCAAATCTCCACCTGAATGAACAAGCATATAGTTTCTCATTCTCCAAAGATACTTGAGAATATGCTTTATAGCAATCCAATATTCTAAACCTGGATTTGGTTGATAACAACTGTCAATTCCCACTATATAACAGATGTCCGATCGCGTACACAACATGGCATACATTAGACTTCCAACTACTGAAGTATAAGGAACCTTTCTCATATCCTCTTCCTCTTGAAGAGGAATATTGTTCCTTAGAGAGGAAAATTGTTCATTGGAGAGGAAAATTCCATGTCTGGTCGGTAGCTGACCTTTCTTGAAATTCTCCATAAAAAAACAACACCTTATCAATATAAGGTGCTTGAGAAAGTGTTAAGAGCTTATTCTTTCTATCACTTAGAATTTGGATGCCTAGAATATAGCTCGCTTCTCCCAAATCTCTCATTTGAAATTTCTCAGCTAACCACTTCTTTGCTTTTGATAGAGTTTCTACATAATTCTCAATGAGTAAAATATCATCAATATGAAGAACTAAGAAAACCGCTATCTTATCTTTGATGTATTTATAAACACAGACTTCGTTAAAATTTTTCTCGAAGCCATAAGACTTTATAATCTCATCAAAGGTAAAATTTTCAAGATCTAGATACTTACTTTAATCCATAAATGGATTTAAGCAACTTGTATACTTTGTGATCTTGCCCTTTTTATATGAACCCTTCTGGTTGCATCATATAAATTATTTCTTCAAGAGAGCCATTCAGAAAAGCTGTCTTGACATCCATTTACCATATCTCATAGTAAAAAACTAGCAGCCATGGGCAAAAGGATGCGAATGTATTTTAGCATGGCCGCATGGGAGAATGTCACTTCATAATCGACTCCCTCCCTTCGACACAAACACTTTCTGATTCTTGTGACTATAAAAGTATCCACCTCTAGTCTCTGGAGCATAGCCTACGAATATGCATACTTAAACATTGAGTTTAACTCTAAAGGCATCTTCCGTACAAACGTAGAGAGCACTACATTCAAAATTTAAGTTTCCATGTGTAGTGCATATCCCAAAAATGTAAATGACATTGAAAAATAACTTAACATCGACCTAACCATGTTTAATAAAGTTCGGTTTCTCCTCTTTGAAACACCATTTTGCTGTGATGTTATAGGTGCTATAAGTTGGGATATGATTTCACACTCTAGCAAATGATCCTTGAATTCTAAATTCAAGTATTCACCACCTCAATCGAATCAAAGGGTTTTCAATGATTTACCTAATTATTTTTTAGCTTCTATATTGAAGTCTTTTAACTTTCTAAAAATTTTAGATTTTCTATGCATTAGGTAACTATAACCATATCTTGAGTAATCATCAATGAAAGTGACATAATACCCATACCCACCTCTAACTTGTATATTGATCAGTCCACAAACATCACTATGTACTAGCTCAAGTTGTTCCTTGGCTCTTTAGCCATTTCCTATGAAAGATCTCTTGGTCATTTTACCCTCTAAACAGGGTTCACAAAAATGAAGAGTTTTAACTTTTAGTTCTCTCAAAGCACCATGCTTTGTTAACATGTTTAACTTATCTAGATTAATATGTCCCAATCGAAAATGCCAAAGATATGTGTCATCATCATGAGAAATACTTTTTTGTTTGTTACTTTTAGTTTTTTCTACTTTAAATAATTCAAAATTATTTAATGCGAGTTCTGTTTAAGCATATACAGTCTGATTATAACTTTAGCATGACAAATATCAAAACCATTCTTAGAAATAATAAACTCTTTATCAATAAAAGAAACTTCGAATAATTGTTCTTGCAAAAATGAAAGAGAAATAGAATTGCTCGAAAAACCATAAATATAATAAACATCATTCAAAACTAAATAATTTTATCCAAAAATTAAACAGACTATCCCTAATGTTTTAGCTGACACGAGCGCACCACTGCAAACTCCCAAAATGACCTCGTCATCAGCCAGCTCCTTTGACGGGTTATTCATCTACAAAGAAGAACATACATGGTTAGTGTATCATGAATCAAGTATCCAGGATGACAAATCATATTCCACTAAGCAAGCTTCAGGTACAAGTAAATCATATTTACATTTCTTTTTCAGCTTGGAGAGATACTTGTTACAGTTTCTCTTCCAATGACCTTCAACCCCACAGTGAAAATATTTTTCCTTGAGCTTGTTGTCGTTCTTGTTCATCTTAACTTTCGACGATTTCTTGGCTTTCTTTCCTCCTTTGTTCTTACTCTTGTCCTTACCGTTGTTCTTCGTCCTTGTTTTGTTCTTAACAATATTGGATGAAGACTTTTGCTCAACAACATTTGCCGCACCTTCTTTGATCATTCTAAGGTTGAGTGACTCAAAAGTCTACAGTTCAGTCAACAATTGGGTCCCGTTGAATTGCAAAATTAAAAGATCTTAGATTAAGTAATTTAATTACATTCATAAAACTTTAATAAAACTCTTTTACTAAAGCTAGTTATTTTAAATGTTACTATAGCCTTTATTGTGGTGTGATTACCAAATTTTAACTAATTAAAACCTATCAGTTTACATGTAATTTATTTCATAAAACAATACATGTAAACATATTAGGATAATCCTAATGAATCATGTTTCTACTGGTGAGATGCATGATCAAATAAAACTGTGTGCGATTTTCATGTATGGCATGTGATCGACAAATGCATGAATATATTATCAAACATAACAATTAAACAGATATTTAATAATTAAATAATAATCGATTGAGTGACTATTACGTATTTTTAAATTACAACTCTTGAAATAAGAATATAATATTACAAAATGAACTTTAAGAATACATATTTATCAAATATTGTCTTCTCCTCCTCATATACATCTTCATAATTTTCAAGTTTTGAAGAAAATCCTATTTAATTAGGAAAAACTATTTTTCTTAATTAAAAATAATTTCTATAATGATTCCATTTAAAATGGTTGACTTTGACTTAGTCAAGACTTGGTCAAACTTGTGTCAAACACAATCAACTTATTAATTTCTAATTTTAATAAAATTAAAATTAAAAATTAATTTTAAAACTACATTAATTTCAAAATTAAAATGTATAATTGATATATTTAGTGTTATCATAAAACTCTAGGGTGATAGGGTTGGTTGGTATCAGGGTTTGAGCGAAACTTTTCTAATTGTGATAACAATTGCCACCGACCACCATCACTGTTGGACCCGTCCCCGGCCCTCGACCACTACCGGTCGCCAGAATAGTAAATTCTGGTGACATTGTCGGTCAACTTTATTCGGCGGCGCCATCATCAGAAATCCAATTTCCGATGCTGGCGGTGGAATTCCTATTTTTTTCTTTTTCCTGTATGGTTCGTCTTCTGTATGGTACGTCTCATGCGTTCTTCATCTTCTCGCTATCAGAATCATTACAATAAATATTTAAAAAAATTCGTACACCCCAAAACGGTTTACACAAGATCTAAGGAAAAAATAAAAGAACATAGCCTAACCCAATAATCACCATATAATTAACAATCTATAATTTTCCACACAGTCAAAAAATATAACCATCCATTCATTCATACAAATCGCATATTATACGAATAATACAAGACAACCCACACAACATTTAACATATAAATATATAAAGATCGGTCTGATACCACTTGTTAGAAATTATGGCGGAAGCGTGTAGGGGCGGTCGAGGCCTTTTAATTTTTTTTTTAAAACTTTTAATAAAGATAAAATCTTTTCAATAAAATAAAAACTTGCGCAACACTATAGTTTCCAAATAAAAACTTTTAATTGAAAAATAATTTTTATTCAGTCATGATCTATTATATATTTATATGTTAAATCTACAACATACAATGTTACGAATCATATACCACTTGTAGTCTAAATCAAGCATCCTCACAAAACCGATCGATCCTCCGTCCCCACCAAATTGTTCCAACGATCAGAAGACTCCAAGATCCACAACAAGATCTTCCAAGACAATCCTCAACGCACTAGGACGTGTGTGGGGACGTAGAATATAACAGATATACTTTTCTGTCTCTAGATGTACTCAACACATGAGATGTAGAGATTTACTCAGAGGCACTTTTTGTGACACAATTCTAAAAGAAAAAAGATGATTTATTTTTGTAGAACCTTTTGATTAACTTTTAATTGCAGAGAAAATTTCTCACTGTGATCAATTTTTTTCTCAACAATATTTATCAACCAACAATCATTTCTAAACTGACTAGTACTGAGGCCATTAGAATAATATTTAGGCTCATAAGATTTTTAGAGATAATTAAAAATTAATATTTAATTTCAAATTGTTCAATACAGTAGATGGGACCCACTGTATAACGGTGCACAGCTGTAGTGTCACACAACACTGTAGTTAGCGTGAGGTAGCATAATGCCTCACGACATTGCGCTACATGCAACAATACAATGCCGTGTGGCACTACAATGCCACGTGGCACTACAATGCCACGTGGCACTACAACTGTACATAATAATCTATGATTTTCAATCATTGATTGACACGTGACAATTATTATAAATTAAATATTTATTTTAATCAGATAAATATCTAGATATCAGTTAAATTATTAACTTATCTGATTATCTCCATCAACCAGCTTATCTATTAGTTCAAAAGTTACAGATTTAGTTGATTTAATTATTATCCAATAATAATGTTCAATTATCTAATTTCATAAATTAGATATTTTATCTCACATATCAATGATTAGAAAATTAAATCGATATGATTATTTATTTATAATTTACAAAAAATGAAAAATAATTAATTAATTAATCTCACATAATTATCTCATAATTACGTACTTATCCTAGAATAAAATTCTTTTTGCAATTTAGTCATTTCTCATGTCCCGAAATATTCACTCCCTAGACAGCGTAGTATAGAGGTGACTTGACGACCATAGACCTATAATCTTAAGCTCCAATAAATCAGATTATTAATTAAACTCTTCAGTTAAATAATCTTATTTATTAATTCCATTATTACTCCTCTATAAATATGAAATTGCACTCTTATAGATTATAGAGTGTGTTTACAGAGTATTCTAATGTAGTCCACTGACATAATCATTTCATGTAGTTTTGTCCTCCAATTATTGGTTCGTAAATTAGAGATGGTCTAAATTATCATTTTACCCCTTTAATTACCTCTTAATCCTTAAGTACCGTTAATTCACTAATGATTTGCTATTTTATAATCGTATTATAAATTTGAGCTCAATAACCATTCAGTTTCAGAATTAACACTTAAGAGAACCAATATACGATCCATCAGAAAAACTTGGATTCCAAATCTTGTATGATCATGTTCGCAGCCATCCACATCACTAAATCTCCAAAACAAAAGTTACTAGCCTGTTTTACAAACAAACCTTAACGAGTGAATCAAAAGATCAAGTAGACATGCATAAGAGTTCATGACTACTCAGGATTCAGACTGATCTACATATGATCATCGAATTGATATGTATTAAATCATTATGATAAATGACACATTAATAAAGATATTAATTCACATCGGTCCAATCATATATGATCTTATGATATAAAGTATCTTCACTAAGATGTCTATCTACATCAATGATCCTGATCTAGATCACACGCATTTGTAATGCTTAGTGAACCGTACTAACAAGCATACATTAAAGATTTCATACTTTAATATGTCGCTGACAATTTTATTCATTATCTATGATCTTAATCCTCTTGTACTAATATAAGATCATAGTCTCATTAATGAATATAGAATTTCAGATATTTATATAAATTATTCAACAATAATTTAAAAGAATTTATAAGGGCATTTTACACTCATATTTTAGATAATCTTAACCTTATTTTTATTAGTTCTTTATGATTTATTGATTGATTTATCTATATTTTTGTTTTTATCTTATAAGTTTGATATTCAATTACTTTTGGATTGGTTTGGAAAATTTTTGAAGTAAAAGATGTAATAAAATTGCAAAAAAATGGAACTGGGCTAGAGGGCCAGCGTCTTGACGCTGGCATCCCAGCGTCACGACGCTGGTAGTACAGAACGCCAGTGCCACGGCGCTAGCCTCCAAGCGTCCTGGTGCTGGCGCGGGATGAAATTGTTTTTCTCATTTTTATTCCAAATTTGCCCTTTTCAAACCCTAGTGTATAACTAGACTATCTTTCGGAGAGGAGAACAATAATATTGATCTCATAAACGATTCCAAACTTCAATTCCATCCTCAAAACTAGTTTTACTTCCTTTTTATGTATGTTTATGAATATTTGTAGAAGGTTTTCTTTTTTCATTATATTCTAATTTTCTTATCTAGGGCTATGACGTAGCCAAACCATGATTGTTCATAAATTTTGATTTTTAATTCAATCGATATTGTTCAGTATTATTGATTGTTATAATCCGTTCTTAAAGCTTATGATTGTCTGGTCAACTATTGCATGATTTTAGATTTAATTCTGAAACTGAGAAATGATGACTAAATCTGCTCTTTATTTATAACAACATTAGAATTTCATAAGTGAGAGATGATTATGAATCTAGTGTAGCAACTATAATTTCTTGTGCTTAATGAGTTTCATTATATTAAATCTTGAGTGGGATGTATGATTTGTATTTTTAATTCATTATTATTGATGGTTGAGAAATATTGATAATTATATTAGAAAAATTCGCTATTAATGTTCTGAATAAACATTAACTATTTAAATTTTATCTTTGTCAAATCTTTATCATTTTCGTTTAATTAAAAATCCTAACTTTTCATCATTCTCAAGTATAATTAAGGTTTAGTTAATTTCAATCATCAATATGAATCAATCCTGTAGACGATACTCTATTTTTATAAAAAAATTATTACTTGACGATGATAGTGTACACTTGCACTATAGAATATTCACAACAAGTTTTTGGCTGTGTTACCGAGGATTGATTTTGTTTATTAATATTAGAGTTACATATTTTGAATTTTACTTTGAGTCTTATTTCATTTATTTATAGTTTATTATTTATTATTTTTCTTATTTTCCAGGCATTTTCTAAGGTGTATGAGAAAATTTGGAAGCGAAATTTGACTCCCCTTAATTTGAAAATTGAGAAAACTTGTCGACATAATAGAAAAGTAAGGAGAGAAACTTCTAAACGACCTCAAGAAGCCGTGGAAGTCGTTTGAGAAAATCCTGAAATCGTGAATAACCAGTTGTCAATGAGGCTGCATCAACCATTCAACGCCCTCCTATTAATGCTAAGAATTTTGAGATAAAGCCGGCTACCATTCAAATGGTACAAGCAAATCAGTTCAGTGGTCTACCTAACGATGATCTAAACGTCCACATAGCAACTTTTCTCGAAATTTGTGATAATGTCTCATTTGATGCAATTAGGCAGAGATTATTGCCATTCTCACTTCGGGATAATGCTAAGAGTTAGTTGAACTCTCTGCCAGCTGGATCAATCACTACTTGGAATGGTCTATCTAAGAAATTTTTAGCAACGTTCTTTCCAACGGATAAAATAGCCAAATTGAGGAATGAGATCACCACATTTGCCCAACATGATATGAAGTCTATTTATGAAGCATAAGAGAGGTTTAAAGAGATTTTGAGAGGATGCCCACATCATGGACTACCTGGATGGCTGCAAGTTCAAACTTTTTACAATGGTTTGGGGAATTCAACAATGACGCTAGTGGATGCAACAGAAGGAGTTTTGATGGGGAAAACACATGAGGATGCTTATGTCTTGTTAGAAGAAATGGCTACTAATGTTATCAATGGCCAACTAAGCGTAATGTACTAAGAATGACTAATGGAGTTCATGAAGTAGATGCACTCACTGCCCTCACAGGTCAAGTAGCTACACTTTCAAAGGAATTTAGCTATTTCACTGCCAATGCTAGTGTAATTCATGTGACACAAGAAGTTTATAAACTATGTAATGGACCTCATTCTAGCATTGAATGACAAGATGGAAATCCATTTGCTCCTTCTCAGTCCGAACAATCTAACTTTGTTGGAAACTACAATAGGCAGAATAATCCATTCTCCAACGCCTACAATTAAGGATGAAGAAATCACCCCAATTTCTCGTGGAAGAATAGTCAGATTATGATTAATCCACGAGTTGTAACTCAGCCTCAGAGGCAAGTGACAAGTATTCAGAGGCAAGAAACCAATATTCAGAGTCAACCTGCATCGATTAGGAATTTGGAGCTTCAAATGGGTCAACTTTAAAAAATACTCACATAAAAACTACAAGGTTCTCTGCCTAGCAACACTGAGAAAAATTCAAAAGAGCAAGTAAAGGCCATTACTCTTCGTAATGGGAAGGACTTGGCAGAACCTCAAAAAGTGACTGTTGAAAGTTTTCAGCCAATGGAAGCAGAAACTGAGACAATGGGTGATTAGTTAGAAAAGAGTTCAGAAAAGAAGGAAGATAAACCTAAATCAAAGCTCTTTCCTGATAATCCTCCAGTGTGTATTCCATCTATTCCATACTCTCAGCGATTCCAAAAGGTGAAATCGGACAAGCAGTTTTTTGAGTTTCTTGATGTGTTTAAAAAATTCCACATCAACATCCCCTTGCCGATGCTTTGGAACAAATGCGGAACTATGTAAAATTCATGAAGCAAATTCTCTCAAATAAGAGAAAGTCAGAGGAGTATGAGACAGTTGCACTTATTGGGGAATGCAGTGCAATATTACAGAATAAATTGCCCCCGAAGTTAAAAGATTCTAGGAGTTTTACTGTTCCATGCACCATTGGCAATTCAAATTTTGAAAATGCTTTATGTGATCTTGGAGCTAGTATTAATTTGATGTCTTACTCGGTTTATAAGAAGCTAGGTCTTGGGGAATTGAAGCCCACAACAGTCTCTTTACAGTTAGCAGATCGATCCATTAAATATCCACGGGGAATTGTTGAAGATGTATTGGTAAATGTGGATATCTTTATCTTCCCAGCAGATTTTATTGTGCTTGACATGAATGAAGATAAAACATTCCAATTATTCTTGGTAGACCATTCTTGGCTACAGGGAGAACTCTTAATGATGTGTAGAAATGGCAAATTATTCTGAGAGTACAAGACGAGCAAGTAATTTTCAATGTATTCAAAGCAATGAAATACCTTAATGATGTTGATAGTTTTTTTTGAGTGGATAGTGCAGAGAGATATATCTAAGAAGAAATTCAGAAAAGCTATCCGGTTGAGCTAATGGAAGCACGTCTAGTTGGGGAAATTGATAAGGAAGATCCATAAATTTTGGAGTGTGTGAATCGATTGGAAGCATCTCCACCAATATTCATTAGGAGGTCGTTTCAAGAATTAGGAGAAAGTAAACCTAGACAATTGCCATCCATTGAAAAGTCACCGGTGTTAGAACTCAAGCAATTACCAACCCACCTTCGGTATGCTTATCTAGGAGAAGCCTTTTCTCTTCTTGTCATTATTTCTACTTCGTTAAATGATAAACAAGAAGACAAAGTTTTGAGGGTATTAAGAGAGTACAGAACAACACTAGGGTGGTCAATCTCTGACATAAAAGGAATTAGTCCATCGCTTTGCATGCATAAAATCTTAATGGAGGATAATTTTAGACATTTTGTGGAACACCAACGCCGGTTAAATCCCAATATGAAGGAGTTGGTAAGGGATAAAGTACTGAAACTTCATGATGTAGATATTATCTATCCTATTTCTGACAATGCTTCGGTTAGTCTTGTGCAATTTGTGCCAAAGAAAGGTGGAATGATAGGGGTTTTCAATGAAAAGAATGAATTAATTCTGACGATAACAGTGACCGGTTAGAGAGTATGCATTGATTACAAGAAGCTCAACAGAGTATACCTAATGATCACTTCCACTTCCATTTATTGATCAAATGCTTGAAAGACTGGCCGACCATGCATATTATTTTTTCCTAGATGGTTATTCTGGTTATAATAAAATTTCCATAACATCAGAAGATCAAGAGAAAATGACATTGACTTGCCCATATGGAACATTTGCGTTTAGACAAATATTGTTTGGTTTATGTAACGCACCAGCGTCGTTTTAAAGGTGCATAATGGTAATCTTTTCTTACATGGTGGAGCATTTCATTGAAGTATTTATGGATGACTTCTCAGTCTTTGGTCATTCTTTTTATTCTTGTTTGGCGAATTTATATTTTGTGTTGGAACGATGCAAAGAAATAAATTTGGTTTTCAATTGGGAAAAGTGCCATTTTATGTTACATGAGAGAATTGTTCTTGGTCATCGAATCTCAGCTAAAAGGATTGAAGTAGATCGTGCAAAAGTTAAGACCATTGAGAAGCTTCCACCAGCGACATCAATTAAAGGCATTCGAAGTTTTCTTGGTCATATGGGTTTTACCACCGTTTAATTAAGGATTTTTCCAAGATTACGAAGCCTCTCTATAATTGTAGCACTAGATTAGGATTCACCGTTTTGAGTTGATGTGTGATGCTAGCGATTATGCCGTTGGAGTTATCTTGGGGAAACAAAAGGAAAAGGTTTTTCATGCTATTTATTATGCAAGCCGAACACTCAATGATGCTCAACTCAATTACACCACAACTGAAAAAGAACTACTGGCAGTCGTTTTTGCTTTTGACAAATTCAAATCATACTTGATTGACTAAAGTCATAGTGTTCACCGACCACTCAACCATTAAGTACTTGATTGAGAAGAAGGATGCTAAGCCTCGCTTGATACGATGAGTTTTGTTGTTGCAAGAATTTGACTTGGAGATTCGGGATAAGAAAGGCATGAAGAATCTTGTTACCGATCATTTATCTAGATTGGAACAAGCTAGAGTTAATGTTGAGAACATACCATCGATCATAGAAACTTTCCTGGGGAACAACTCTTCACTGTAAGCACTAGTAATCTTCTTTGGTTTGCTAATTTCACTAATTACTTGGCTAGTAATGTACTCCCTCAATATCAATCTAGCCAACAAAGAAAGAAGTTTTTGTCAGACGTGAAGCAATATTATTGTAAAGACCCTTTTCTTTACAAGCATAGTATGAACTTAATCATTAGGCAGTGTGTTCTAGAGGAAGAGAAAGAAAGCATCCTTCATCATTGTCATTCCTCAGAATATGATGGTCATTTTAGTACTAATCGAACGTTCGCTAAAATTTTTCAATCAGGTTTTTATTGGCCTACTCTTTTCATGGATACTCATGCTTATGTTGCTGCTTGTGATCAATGTCAACGAACTGGAAATATTTCACATCGAAATGAAATGCCTTTAAACAACATCTTGGAGGTAGATTTTTTTATGTATGGGGCATCGACTTCATGGGACCTTTTCCACCATCTTTCAGCAACCTCTATAACTTAGTTGTTGTTGATTACGTCTGCAAGTGGGTGGAAGCAATGGCGCTGCCAACAAATGATTCCAGGGTAGTTGTAAAATTTCTACAAAAAACATATTTTCACCCGTTTTGGAATCCCAAAAGCTAAGAGCTATCATAAGTGATGAAGGTACACATTTTTGCAACAAGCAATTTGAAGCTCTTTTGGAAAAATATGGGGTCCCACATAAAAGTACCACAACTTATCATCCTCAAATGAGTGGTCAAGTAGATATTTCTAACAAGGAATTAAAGTGGATTCTCGAAAAGATGGTAAGTTCTTCAAGAAAAGATTGGTCGAAGAAACTTGATGACGATCTTTGGGCATATCAGACAACCTTTAAAACCCCGATCTATATGTCTCCTTACCGATTAATTTTTGGAAAAGCATGTCATTTACCAGTGGAATTGGAGCATAAAACATTTTGGGTAATTAAGAGACTGAATTTTGACCTACAAGCCGTCAATGTCAAATGACGCCTTCAGCTTAATGAATTAGATGAGTTACGTTAAGGTGCTTCTGAAAATGCTCAGATGTACAAGGAACGTACCAAATAATGGCATGACAAGAGAATCATTCGAAAGGAACTTTCTCATGGCCAAAAAGTATTATTATACAACTCCCGACTCCAGTTATTTCCAGGAAAGCTTAAGCCACGATGGCCAGGCCCATTCATTATAACAAAGGTGTTCCCTCATGGTGCGTAGAGCTTCATCATTCTGAAAAAAGAAATTTTAAGGTCAATGGACAGCAGGTGAAGCCATATATGGATGATTGTATTAATCAGGAAAAGACCAAATTCATGTTGGACTCTCCATGAGCATCGGCATTTCGTCCGGCTGATGACAGTAAAGAAAGCGCTAACGAGAGGCAACCCAAATTTGTGTTTATTTTATTACTAATTTGGTTTATTTAATTTAATTTAATTTTTTATTTAGGTATTGAAAAATATAAATAAAAAGCTGAGCCAGTAGCTCAGCGCCTCGACGCTGAGTCAAGACCCTCTAAGTCACTAAGCCAGCGTTGCAAGGCTGGCTTGCCCACGTTGCAAAGTTGGCACATGAAATCCCCAACCCCTTTTATTTTTTTTAGGTTTTAAACATCCCCACTTCCCTCCTACCTCTATCATATCTCCAACAATCTCTCCCTTCTCCTATTTTATCTCCTCACATCTTAACCTCTCTATTAAATTTTAAGATTTAAACTCTTCATCTCAATAAGTCCAAAGTTTAAAATTTCTACACTTTATCTCATTTTGTTTCCCCTAATCTCTCTGTTTGGGAACCCTATATCTCTTGGCCGGATTTTTTTCCAGAGTTACGCCGAAAACAGAGGTTGGAGCATCGTAAAGGAACCTTGATGCATCAACAACGAAATTCTTCCTCACCTAAGGGTTTGTATTTTCTTCATAACAAAATATTGATGGTACAATATACCCATTTTCACCAGTACCGGTGTTCCTGTCTTTATCACCACTTGGAGATACCATAAGCAATGGGGAGGATAGCGATGTGGATAGGTGATATGAATTCCGGGAAGTCCTCGTTATTTAGTTATTTTATATATTTCATATTTTTTTCATTACGGTCAATGAAAATGTTAGCTTTGGGGGTGGTATTTTCTGAATTAAGTGTTTTCTTTTGTTTCAATTTTATTTTATTTTTTTGGTTCGTTGTCGTAATTTCTATTATATGCTTCATTTTCTTAGTTTTAAAAAATACATTTTTTCCGTAGACAACACTAACACCTATGATGAAACTGGTTTTGATGTATTGATGATTTCTAGAAAAATGATGAATTTGTGCTTCTATGTGTTTGAACCAATTGCTGATTTGCATTGTAGAGAATCCCGACAAATGAATACCTAGCCTTGAAAGTTTGATTTTCTTTATGCTTACAGAAGGTTTATGTGACCTAAGAAATCAAAATGATCTTACTAGAACTCTAGAACTCGTTTGATTGTTACTCGAGGCGAACTTATAGGCTACATTTTACTTAGGACGTGATTTAGGTCATCTTTGAATCGTTTGAGCTTTTCAAGCCAACCTGTGCATAAGTGTTTCCCTAGTCAACCATGTTGAGCTTACATAGCCATTTTTTTATCACCCATGACAACTTTCCAACCTCAAAAAAAATTTCTCCTCTTTAACCCTTTTTTCTCATGGTATTTGAATGTTCTAGGAATATGCTTGGAGCTATGATAATTTGGGTGAATGGGAGAAGTTTTGATATATTAAAAAAATGTGAATAAGGTTGATTTGGTAGCCTCTTGATGTTGAATGACTAAGCTCGAATGGGTGTCTTAACACCTAAATACCCTAAGACCAACTGTTTTGAGAGCTATTGGCTGAAATCTCGTTAAGGAAAAGAGAAGCTTAAGGAAATCAAATTCAAAAAAAGAAAAATGAAAAGAATGGTTGAACATTGTTGAATATTTCAAGAGGTGTAATGACAAGTTTGAGGGTATTACAAGAAGAGTTGAATTAAACTTGTTGATTCCTAAAATACATATTTGACTATGGGTAAAGATTGAGCCAAAATAATATCTTTTATCCTACCAAGAACCCTAGCCATACATTACAAGCCTATGAAAGTCCTAATGATCCTAGGTGATGTGGTTTGCCTACATTGGTAGAGATTGGCATGGTAAATTGGTTATGGAGTTCTAATCTATTTATATATTATTAGAACCGCTTTTACAAGACTTGATTGCATAAACTCATATGGGTTTAAGAGATTTGACAACTTAAAGTGAAACACACACTCGGGACTTTTCAAGTTGTAATGTAAGTTGGTAATTGTGTTAAAGTTTTACATTATCATAATTCAAAAGTTTTTTTTGGGATATCGCTATTTTGAAATCTCTGAGGCAAGTTTAGTTAGTCAAAAACACTATGTCGCTCTTTCTTTAGCTTTTCAAGATTAGTGTTTATTGTTTTTTTGTTTTGTTTAGTCTTGCTCGAGAACTAGCGAAAAGTTAAGTTTGGGGGTATTTGATGAGTGTATTTTACAGTCATATTTTAGATAATCTTAACCTTATTTTTGTTAGTTATTTTAGATTTATTGATTGCTTTATGTATATTTTTGTTTTTATCTTATAGGTTCGATATTCAATTACTTTTGAATTGATTTGGAAGTCAAAAATTTGGAAAAATTATAAAAAGAATGGAATTGGGCAGGACGGCCAGCGTCACGATCAATTGTGTGAAGCACGTAGTTATTGACTAATAAACTTAAAAGAGACAAAAATAAAATAAAAAATCAGAAAACATAGTACTTTATCACATAATAATGTCTTCACTTTGATACTACAATTCGTAATCCGATGTCTTCATTTTAATACTGTTATTTATAATCTGATGTCTTCATTTTAATACTGTTATTCATAATCTGATGTCTTCACTTTGATACTCTAACATTTAATTTGATGCATTCACTATAATGAAATTTTGTATATAAGTGAAGTTTATATAGATGGATAGAAGAGAGTATAATTATATAGAGTTTAAAAAGAATTATGGAGCAATATATTCACTATCACATGTAAAATTTACACACCATGGCTAATCATTGAACCAAAAGCTGACAACCTTAAATTATTAAAGTGAAATTATAAAAATGAAATTATTTAGTGAAAATTATAAAAATAAAATAATTAATATTGACTTTAAAATGACTTACAACATGCATATTATGAGAGCTAAAACAACACACCTAAAAAAGAAACTCTCTACTATCAGGGTTCTCGTTGTTTCCATTCCCATGCTAATGCTCTTTATTTTGTTTCTACTACAAATTTATAGGGAAAAATCATCATAGAAAGCGTTTCATAATAATTTGCATTGAACTTTCCAATTCCAATGTTGAGTCATTAAAAAAAACTCTTAGTACTTTTTCAAGTAAAGACCAATCATACCCCCCCTCTACATGTATCCATTTCACATTTAAATAGAAATAAAGTATTAAAAAACATTTTGATTTTCATTAAACCAATTTATATTAGTCATTAGAGATGGAAAGTTAGACAAGTTTAGTTGCACAGTTGGTTAAACTCTCACACCCATACCTTATAGGTCATGAGTTTAAGTCATATTTTACTTTTTTCTTAAAATTTGTAATGTAACATTGACAAAAAAATAGAGATTGAAAGTTTGATACATATTCTTCCGTTTCCTTTCAACTAAATCAATCACTAATTATTGTATTCTATAAGTTAATTAATATATAAATATTATTATATACTATTATATTATCATTATATTTATTTATTGATATATAATTATTCAACTAATTTGTAGAATATTATGCCTGTCTTGAGAAAAAAATTAAGAGTATGTAATAGAAATCTGTTGTCAATAAATAAAAAGTGACACCATTAGAATTAAAATATTTATTTCATGTTTTACTTTAAACTTGATCTTCACTTTTTTTATTTCTATTGCAACTTTATTTTTTTCATTTATAAAAAGAATTTTGTGTATTGCAACTCTAATTACTAACCTATAAGATATAAAGTAATTAAAGTTTCTAAAAGTGTAAAAAGTAGGCCCACTAGAATAAAAGGCATCGTGGCAGAAAAATTCAGTTGTAACGGTAGGACGTACAATCTGAGTCGAAAGAGGAGAATAAAGTTGGGGGAGAATGGGGGAAGGAGAGTGAGAAGTTGACCCTAAGGTCAAGGGGGAGGTTCAGACAACCTCAGATGTACATTGCACGTAGAGGAGCGGTGAAGAGAAATCACGAAAAAACTTTTTATATTCTATTATATTAAAATATTGTTATTTTATTATTACAATGATAGACATTTATTTATATGCTCAGTTTAGACAATAATTGATTACAAGATGGTTGTCATTCCTTATTTGGAGCTTAAAAGGGGATCATTATTGACATAAGATACTCCTAGTTGAAAGAGTTCTTCTCTAGGATCGATATGACAACTCAAGATGGGGTGGGTTGGGTGATCGTGTTCAAATTAAAAACTTTTTGCACTCAAGTGAAAAATGAAAGTTCAAGAATGAACTTCAATGTTCCATGAATTTAATTCTTGAAAAGATAAATAAGTAATAGATAAAAGTGTTGAAGTAAATAATGCTTGCGATAATATAAATGCGGAAATATAAAGCAAGCAAATAAAATAATTACGGAAACTTAAAGTACAGAAATTAAATTACGAAAATTAAGTGTGAGAAATTTAAGTTGCGGAAAATAAAAGAGAAGAAGGTGAACATGATAGGCACATGATATTTTTTACGTGATTCGGGAAATCCTATCTCTACGTCCATGCTCCAAGCCCCTCCTGGAGATTTTTTATCCCACGATTTTCTTAAGGGTGAAGACCAAACCTTACAAACTCAATTGGTTTTATGGGTGCCAACTAAATCTCGCAAGGTTATGTGTTTCGAAAGTAAGTGACCCCTTAGAATACCTCTCTCAAAATGGTAGAATCTTCAATCTAAGCTCATAAAAAAAATCTTGCTCACTCAAAAAATTTGCAAGTATAAAACTCAAAATATTAAGAGAGATTTAGACGAGTATTGGGAGAGTTTTAAGAGCAAGTCTCTTCGCTATAAATTTGTGTTTTGTAAATAGAAATGAGTTGTATTTATAGATGAGATGAATGTTAGGGTTTAGGAGGGAAATTTTTAAATTTTAAATATAGAGAAAAGAAAGGACACCCATCCTTAATAAGAATGACAAAAAAATTTTGACCAAAAAGGCAATGAAAACTCCTACCCAAAATAACACAATATGGTAAAAAATTATTTGAGTAAGCTCAATCCCTCTTTATCTACTTGAAATTGAAACTTACTTTGTTTGTGTTTTGTCATTATCTCCATCTCATTTATTTTGTCTATTGTGCGAGATAGATTTGATTTTTTGTGTTTAGGCTTTTTATGGATAGAGACTTAATTTAAGGATAGTTATCCCTAAATAAATTGAGTTTTAATAAAATAAAATAAAATAAGTAAGCTCTTAATAAAAATTACATAAAAATAGATATCTTCATGATCTTCAATCTTCATACTTTATTAGCTCATATGAAAATAAATATTTTCACGATCTTCAATTGGAATGTCTTATGATAATTTTTTCAATGGCTTCTGAAAATTTGATTCAATTTATTAGCAACATTAATGTTTTATTATCATCAAAAGTTATCTCATAGAGATATAGGGCTAACATCTTCGACTTGGTTTTCAACTGATTCTGTGATTTTCTCTAACTACTTTATCATATTTCTACTAATCACCATTTGTTGACCGTCGGAAGCCATCCGTAGCGGGGTAAGCCTCCAAGTCAGTACATTTCTGTTATAGGTAATATATTTTCGTGTAGGGAAATATATTTCCGTTCTGCCACTGTTTAATATGTATGTTTTGAGTAAATATATTTGCGGTTTGAGTTAAATATATGTCTGTTCTGAGATAAATATCATCCTATTCTATGGTAAAAGTATTCTTGTTTTGAGTTAAATATTTTTTCATTCTGATGTAAATATACTTTCATTCCAAGGTAAGTATTTTTTTGTTCACCATGTAAATGCATATGTTATCAGTTGTGAGTATATTTCCATTTTCAACTCTTGATGTATGCGCATTCGTAATGCATGGCTGCCTTTTGACCTTTGGTAGAGATAAGCTTTTATCTAAGGTGTATATTTATTCATTTATTGTATAAGAAAAATGTTTGAAATTTCATATTTAACAAAATGTAATTCTAGATTTAGAGTATAAATTTTTAAATAAATAATTTGACCATATCATATTTAATATTACCATGACTCTCATTAGCTTTGATGAGCTATTACAGTGAAGTTTTTGACCTTCCGGAGAGAAATAAGTGAGTGAAGAAATTTCTTTTTCCAAAGGTATACTATTTTCTTTAATATTAGTATGCCCGTGCAATGCATGGGTTACTCATTATTTTTTTTATTAATTCTAATAATATAATCTCATGTTGATATTATGCAATTTTTAACATAATCTTATGTAATTTTTAAAATAATCTTGTGTAAAATACCATACTCAAGAGCCTAGAAAATTACAACACTATTTTTTTTAAATTAACATTTCGTGGAAAATGAACGACTAGAAAATTATAAATCACAACCATACAATTAGTTTGCACCACAAAAAGTATTACTAATGTATGCTAATTAACTTGTTCGTTGTAAGTTTTTTGTTGTCAATTTTTAAGAAAAAGAGAAAAAAAGAAATTGGAAATCACGAAATTCAACTCAGAAAAATTACTTGAAAGGCATAAGAATCAATGATAAATTAAAAAGGAGAAAAAAACTTTCTCAGACGAGTTTTATGGGAGTCTTATCTCTATTCCTTTCTCTTGACACCTGCTTAAAAGAGGGAACGGGAAAGATACTTTGAATGATTATAGGTATAATTAAAAAAGTAAGAAATGAAGAAAACCTTAGAAAGAAGAAACAAGAACAAAAGGGAAAGAAGAAGAAGGAAGAAGACGCAGGAAGGAAGAAACTGATAAAGAACAATATATCGAATATCTTACACACACCAGAAGAGAACAAAGCTTATACAAGAAGCATACCTCTCTTCCTAAAGAGAGAGAAAGACCAAAAGACCCCTTAACAATACTATGCAAAAAATATAAATTATTTACAATAAACCATTTATGTTAACACCCCCCTCAAACTTGTCCGGGGATCAAGGAGAAGTTTGCATTTGAGAAAGGAGAATTGAGGAGTGGAATGAGGTTTTGTAACAAATTAGCTAGTTACTGTTTTGAGGGAACATGTTTGACAATGATGTTCTTTCTGACTACTCTTTCTGGAATGAAGTGGAAATCTATCTCCACGTGTTGTGTACGAGCATGTAGAATTGGGTTCAAGGCAAGAGAGATGGCAAAGGTATTATCGCAATATAAAGTTGGAGGTTAAGATTGATAGACATGGAAATCTGTAAGGATTTGTCTAACCCAGGTTGATTCGGCAGCTGTGTTAACCAAAGCCTTATATTCAGCTTCTATAGACGAGCGAGCCACAGTTGCTTATTTTTTTGCACTCCAAGAGACAACATTGTTTCCAAGAAATATTACGAACCCAGATGTCGATCTCCTATCAGTAGGATCACCAGCCCAATCAACATAGCAAAAGGCCTGCAAATGAAAAGAGCCAGGTGTATATAGAAGACCATGATCAATAGTAGCAATAATATATTTCAATATGCATTTGACGGTAGTAAAGCGAGTAGTAGTGGGTGAGTGCATGAACTAACACACTCTATTTACTGCAAGCTTATATCAGGACAATTGAACGTTAAATACTGCAAAGACCCAACAAGACTTCGGTATAAAGTGACATCAGATAGAGGGGGTCCAATATGACTATAAAGAGGAGACTTTGAAGAGCAAGGAAACTGACATGGCTTTGCATTAAGCATGCCAGCCATCAAAATTAAGTCTCTAGCATACCACAGTTGGTTGACAAAGATACCACTAGAGTTTCGAGTAATTTCTAAGCCTAAGAAATACTTGAGAGTACCAAGATCGGTCATATAAAAAAACATTGCAATTGAGTTACAAGCTGATCAATAAATATATTATTTATTCCACTAACGATAGTATCATCAACATACAATAAAACATAAGTAAGAGAATTAGAAGTAGCACAGACAAAGAGAGAATGATGAGCATGGGAAGCAGAAAAACCAGGATAAAGAAGATGAGTGGTGAACTTCTCAAACCATGCTCGTGGTGCCTGTTTTAAACCATACAAGGACTTGTGTAACTTACACACAAAATCAGGGTGTTGTTTATCAACAAACCCTTGCGGTTGACATATGTAAACCTCCTCAGCTAAAGATCCATGTAAAAAAGTATTTTTGACATCAAGTTGCCTTGACAGCCGCAGCTAAGGAAAATAGAATCAAATTAGTAGGTCGTTTAAGCATAGGGCTAAAAGTTTCATCATAGTCAAACCTAGCTTGTTGGTGATAACCCTTGGCAACCAATCTAGCTTTGTACCTAGAAATGGTGCCATCAGGGTTGTATTTAAGTTTGAAGACCCATTTACAACCTACTAATTTTTTATTGGGGGCAGGGGAACAAGTGTCCATGTTTTTTGAGATTGAGGGCATCATATTCAGTTTGTATGGCTTGGACCTATTCTGTAATTTTAGAAGCAGTAGTAAAACATGTTGGTTCAGAAGGTAAATAAACAGGTAATATACTAGAAGCAACCAAAGCTTTTCTTTTAGAAATTCTTGATTTAGATCTGATTTGCATAGGATGAACAAATTGTGTATTAGTGTGTGTAGATGAACCCGAAGCATGCTGAGAAGAAACAGGCAAGTCAATAAATATTGCAGCAGAAATATCGGGAAGATGATAAGCAGGATGCACAAGATGTTTGTCAGAAGGCAGATTAGAAAGGACTGAAAAGGAAAGACTAGTGTATTCACCACCCCCATCTGTGGGAAAAGTTTTAATTAGTTGAGAACATGTTCTCAACAAGGGCTTTAAACCTTTTAAAAACACATAAGATTTATGAGCAATAGGAAAGAACCAAGTTTACCTAGTCATATCATCAATAAATATTACATAAAACTTATGTAAAAGGAATTCTAGTAATTTTATTCTCTATACAACTAGTACAAATGGATTTGGAAACAGTAGAGGAATTACATGGTAGATGTGCTTTATTCAAAACCTGTCTAGTAATACTGTGTGTGGGATGTCCTAACCTAGAGTGCCAAAGTAAATCAGAGGTTTTAGCACCAAGTAAAGTAACATATGAGGTAGGTGAGCATGATGGAAACGGATAAAGACCATTGATACTAGGTCATTTATACAATATTTGGCTTGTATTTTTGTCCTGGATCCAGAAAAAGTCAGCATCAAATATAAACATACATTTATTATCAAGACAAAATCTGTGAACAGAAAGTAAATTGGAAAATAAAGTAGGAACACAGAAAACTTGACTTAAGGTGAAGGAAAAGGAGAAAGTATGAATGTTACCGGTACCAGTGTGAGTAATTGGCAGAGACTGTCCATTTCCAATGGAAATACTATATTCCTTATGATATTCAGAGGTGGAGAACATGTTGAGATCGAGTGTCAGATGAGAATTAGAACCCGTGTTAGTCAACCATACCTGAGAGTTAGTGGGTTGAGAATGTTGAGACATGACTGTCATGGCTGCGAGATTGGGGGTGGGTTTCTGCCATGATAGGAGAGATTGAGTCTGTGGTAACAGTCAATAGCACTATGCCCCATCTTTTGGCATATGTGACATTGGATTCTGCCATTGTGGGAGTAACCTTGAGTATCTCGATTGTTGTTTGTGTTGTTCCTGAAGGACTGATTACTTTGTGAAGGGGGAGCTCCAAGAACAAATGGTAAAGATTGGGAATTCCAATTAGGATTTCAACCTCCTCGAGTGGAATTGAATCTACCACCACCTATGTTGCCTCTGTAGTTTCGTGAACCTCTTCCTCGATTGGTACCATGATTAGAAAGGGATGCAAGAAGGGTTGTACTTGGAAAGACTGAATCTTGACGCTTTTGTTGAGTTTCTAAGAAATGTTCTTTAAACTTGAGGAGGGCATGTAATTCTTCTAAGGAAAAAGGTTATGCCCGAGTTCTAATCGATGTTCTTATAGAGTTATACTCAGCAGGTAGACCATTGGGCGTGTAAATAAGGAGATCCTCATCATCTACACAAATAGAAACAGCAGCCAATTTATCCTTTACCTCTTTAGTTCTTTGAATGTAAGAATCTATACTTTCAGAAGCCTTCTTTGTGACTGATTGCAAGTCTGATTTTAGTTGGAGAATGTTTGTCCTTGACACGGAAGAGAACCAGCGCTCGATTGAATCCCATAGCTCCTTCGATGTTTTGCACCCAACGACATAGGATAGGGTAATAGGTGTGAGAATAGCATTGATCAAGGTCATAAGAGTTTGTTCTTGTTCAACCCACGAGTCAAAACAGGGATTTCTTAACTCAGAATCGTCATTGCTTTTTATGCATAGAGGAGGACAGCGATTCGATCCATCGACATAGCCATACACCATGTGGGCTTTCAATATCGTCGAGATCTGGTACTTCCATAGCACGAAATTGCTTGAGTCAAGTCTACTTGAAATCAGATTACAAATATTAGAGAGAAGGAAAATTGGCGAGTGAGAAGAAGTTTCAGAGATAGAAGAGGAATTAAGAGCAATAGAAGTGGTTAAAGAAGGAATTTGTGAGGTGGTTTGGGTGGTTTGAGAATCGGCTTGAGACCCAATACCAATAGTCGTGGTTTCCTGGGTTTCTGAGGAGGGATCTTCGGTTTCTGTCATGGATCGTTGATGTGAGTCAAATCTACTCTGATACCATGAAGAAAAACCTTAGAAAGAAGAATCAAGAACATAAAGGGAAAGAAGAAGGAAGAAGATGTAGGAAAGAAGAAACTGATAAAGAACAATACATCGATTATCTTACACAGACTAGAAGAGAACAAAGATTATACAAGAAGCAGACTTCTCTTCCTAAAGAGAGGAAAAGAACAAAAGACCCCTTAACAATAACTATGCAAAAAATATAAATGATTTACAATAAACCCTTTATGTTAACAAGAAAGATGCTTGAAGACATAATATAGAAATCACAACCACTCATGAATAAAGCTAAAAGATATCTTGTAATGTATTTTCAATATGCTTTCATGTAAGAAAACATCTGTAAAAGATCTTAGTGAATTAAAATATATATATNATATATATATAAATGTACAATCAAAGTTATTGTCTATAATCATATAATAAGAAAAAATCCAAAATGAGTTGAACATGCATATTATCCAACGCTAGCTAGTCACAATTTTTATTAGGTTCTTTGTCAATCTTTCCTTCTTCGTGATATTGAGAAGTTTTAGCATTCAGTGTATGAAAATGTATAGTTTCCTACGAAACTCACTGAACAAAAGACTCATACTCGCTAATACTCCTATCATTTCCCCATCATGCCACTTCATTCCACTTCATTTTAGCCAATTTCTGATTCCATAGAACACTTTTACAATGAGCCTTCTACTCATTCTCCTTATGGCTTGTCTTGCAAGATATAGGTTCCTTGACTTATTGATTTCCCTTGATTTTTATAAATGTAGAACAGTAGTAAATGATACAAAGAAGGTGAAAAGTTATAATCGAATATTATGGGTTGAACAAAATTATCAATATCATCTATTGAAATTAGTTTTTTTTTTTGTAGTTATTAGAAAAATGAAACTACACGATTAACGGACAAGTGTATTATCAGTTTCGAATGTAATGTTTTCAATAAATAAACTCAATTAATAGACTTAATAATTATAAAGGGAAAACGTAGTATATTTAATGAAAGACGTTTGAAGTTGATATAAATTAAAGAGAAAAACGTATATGTTATGTTCAACCAAAAAACAAACGTACAATTAAAGTTTCTTTTTCTTTATGTGCGAAGATGGACCACTTTATATATACGATCAAAGCTCGTCCATATTACTTCAGTAGCAAAAAGGAAAAACACATTATTTATTTCAATAATGGCTTTATTTGTTGTGGCAATTATTCATTTTAGTTTGATTTTGTATGGAGTTGAAGTTTCTGGAAGGAATATTTCCACTGAAGAAAGCACGGAGAATATATTCAATAAACAAAATATCATAAAGATTATCCAGGTATAATATAGATGAGTTGATAAAACGGTTAATTCCTCACACTTATATTATAGACTCGTGATTTTGAGTTATAAAATTCTCAAATCCTTATAGAATTACAATTTTAACATAAATAAGTAAAGCCTATATTATTATTATTTTTTTGTAAGGATACCCGTTGTAGAACGTATAAGCATGAGAATTTATCACAAAATTAAATATTTTTTAATTGGTATTTAAAAATTAGCAAACATGCAAAAAAAACGCTAATATTAGTTGGGTTCTCTTACAATATTAATATCATATTCATCTATATTTCATTCTCCTTTTACACATGTAACTTGGTATATGTACTCGCTTTTCCGAGAAGTTTTTTTTTTTTTTTGTTTTGAAATGTCAGATATGAATGTTATTGTTACTCGTTGATATAGTGCTTTATGCATGAACAGCCAATCATTGATCCTCATGACTTTGATTGTGTGGACTTCCACAAGCAACCAGCTTTCGCTCATCCGAAACTTAAAAATCACAAAATCCAGGTACAATATTCAAGTTTGAAGATTTTTTCTATTTGTTATATTTTTCTACTAAGCATTTAACGGTATTTATATTGGAGTTGATTCACCATTAGACAAGTCCTCATATTGTATGGTGAACACCAAAGAAGAAATAGTTTTTTATCGATTCAACTTTCTCGAAATGTGACTATACTTGAGTCTCCTATATGTAGTTTGTATACGTGAAAATAGTTTCATCTTGTTCTCCAAAATAAAGATAATATATTGTTCATATATTTTTAGATGGAGCCATCTTTTTTAGAGAACTTAAAGAAAAATAGAAAAACCTCCAAGTTTTCTTTCGAGGGTGAAGCTTGTCCTCCAGGGAAAGTGCCAATCAAGAGGATGAACGTTAGTTATGACAAAGATGATATCACATTTCGATCTTATAATCAAACCTTTCACGAATTCACTGAGTATAGTCCAGGCCAACATGTAAGTTTTTCTTACTATATATTCATTTATCTTGTCAATTTGACAATGACAATCAACATCTAAACTCTTCATCTTCATCTGAAGTTAGTTCGTGCAATTTTTTATGGGAACATCATATTTTGTGTTCGAATAGTATGCTATAATGGACACACTAGGGGAGCAAATAATCCATGGAGGTCAAGCATTAATTTGCGTATATAGTCTTGCTTTGAAAAAATATCAAATCAGTGCAGCTCAAATTTGGCTTCAAAATGGAGATGGTTCGCAACTTAATAGTGTACAGGCTGGATGGGCAGTATGTATTACACATTTAATGAAGAAATTTTTTTTAAAACAATTATTTTATTTTATTTTATAGATATTTAAAATATCATATGTAATTTACAGGTACATCCAGCTCTTTATGGTGATAGTGTAACGCGTCTAACCATATATTGGACGGTAAGTACAAAGCAATTGTGTTATTCTGTAAACGAAAATAATATATGTTATTATTATGATAACGGACGAGAAAAAAAGAAGAAATAAATGAGAGGATAGAGGTTTTTCTCTCATTTTTCCTCTTCACATTTTTTTCTACTAATTTTTTAGACTAAAATATTTCAATTAAATGATACATTTAAAAATTATGATAATGTTATGGTTATGGATATTGAACAGAGAGACAATTATCAAAGAACGGGTTGTTATAACTTGAATTGTCCTGGTTTTGTCCAAACAAGTCGCAACGCGTATCCGGGTATAAGTTTTGGAGTCAGTTCTGTCATTGGCGGCCGACAAGTCGGCTTTGACCTCTCCATACGTCAGGTAATATCAATAAAGAGTAAGAAAGCATTTCCACTTGCCATTGCATTTATGAACCTTACTATGTTCTTATCATAATTTTTCATCTTTAAATCAACATTCAGATAAAAATAGCCAAAAAGTAATAGATTAATACTCTAAATAAAATTTCAACGTTGAAACGCATTTTAATCAGTAAGGATAAAATTAATTAGGAAATCTCAAATATGTGAATACCAATATTGAAGTAGCAATCATGCATGCTAACAATAGACTCTCTATATTAATTCTTCATTTAGTATAATAATGTTCAAACACAATTTGATATTTTTATGATACAAATATGCAGGACAGTAAAACTGGTAATTGGTGGTTGATTTTTATGAATAAAGCATTGGGGTATTGGCCAAGAGAGATTTTCACTTCCCTATCAAGGGAAGCGAATGTAGTTCGATACGGTGGATGGACATTTAATTCTCCAGATGGGGTGAACCCACCAATGGGAAACGGAAACAAAGCCGGCCGTAATTTTACGAAATCAGCTTTTTTTTCAGAAATTGGATATTTGAATTTGCAATACAGAGTACTTGACATAACTTACGCGGATAGAAGAATGTTTTTTGATCAACCATCTTGTTATGACGCGATGACGTTTGGTTCCCATGATTTCACCTATGGAGGACCTGGGGGTAATAATTGTGGAATTTGAAGTCATTATATACTGTAGAATAAATAATTTTATGTGATAGATAGATATATTTATAGCAAATGCTCCTTGTTTTGTTCTCAATATTGCCAACTCACATTTAAAAATGACCGTTGTGATGATAGAGAATTTCATGACACTAAATACAACATATTAATTAATGTCTTGATTATACAACTTCATCTGAAACTTATAATAATTATTGTCTACAATATGGTTTCCAAAAACTCTTCAAGCATATACATATGTGCGTTAGCTTGCTATGACCCTTTCTTGTATGCATGGGGAACTGTCATGCCCACATTAGCCTTGGCTAAAATGCTGAATATTATGATTAATTATGTTTAATTATTAACATCATACTTATAGCACATTGTTAGTATTAAATTGAAATTCCAAATAAGTTAATGTTACGAGTCTCTTCCTAATCACCTGTATCTCTCTAGGGAATAAACTTTAATCTCATTTCGGTTTGATTGTTGTTGGCAAGTTCATAAGGTTTGGATTATATTCATTATTAATGTCAAAACGAAAAAGAAGAAGAAGATGCAAATGGTCTAAATAAAAGGATTTGTACAACAAAATAAGTCACATATATAATTGAAGTTGAATGAGACAAATTCTGAACATGACAACCCCACCCCTAATTCATCTTGAAACCCTGGCTTTCCCATGGATAGAAACTCGTAAAAATTAATAAGAAGATAGTCTTTAATTTTGGCAATATTTAAATTTTTATCTTTTATTTGGCATTCTAAGGAAAATCTTGTTTCTACCCCTAATTTTAAACTCGTATTGATTAAATCTCCAAATTAATGTGTTGATGTACTGCCTCAATCAGAATTTGTAACTCTAACAAAAAAAATCACCTTTGCATATAATGGCATTAATTGTAGTATCGCCTCATTTCTTAGAAAATATATTTAAAAAGGTTTAATAAGAAGATAAGATTAAGGGCAATACAAAAATACCCAACAATGAAAAATATCAGCAATCTGATCAAATAATAGAATATCATCACTTCACCTAGTCAATGGCTTTCAGCAAGTCTGAGAGATGTTGATCTGCTATGATTTCTCTCATAATAGACAAGGTGAAATGTAACGTTATTAGACTACTGAGTAAGTTAAGTGATAGGGAAAGGTATGTTAATTTCACCTAATTGCTATTATGAGAGAAATCATAGCAGACCAACATCGCTCCTTGCTCATGGTCTCATAGTATGCATATATATATTTTTATGGAATCTTGTTTCTTTTTTGCCATTTGTAGTATCCTTTTGTAGAAGTATGATGATATTCTCAAGCCACGAGAACTTCATTGTTGGTTATTTTTGTAGTATGATGAAACAGTTACAGATATTACAGAAGAAATCAACGAGATACGTGTTGAGTGGGCAGAGTTTGTTGGTAATTATTTGTAGATATAGGTATATTATTGTGCTGGTTGGTGTCTAGTCTAGGCTTGGGGTGATCAGATTTTAATATTGAATTTGTTAAGCAGGAGCTTTCAGCTTTGGTTTCTCTTCTTTTGTTGGAATTGATGATATTCTGTTATTTGGTTGTAATTTGATCAGTGACGAACTGTTCCTAAAAAAATATGATTGCTGATAAAAAAATGCATAGCATGAACAAGGAGCGATGTTGATCTGCTATGATTTCTCTCATAATACCCATAAGGTGAAATGTAACACACTTTTCCCTATGGAGCCATGCAAGAATTTTGAAAGCTAGGTTTAGGAGCTTTCCATTTTCTAGCCCTTATTAGCAAGGTTTAGGAGCTTCCTTTTTCTAGCCCTAATAAATAACGCATTTTGTTGTTATGTACTTTTGATTATGTGATTTTCTGTGGATGATCCTTTTCTGTTAGAAGAAATTCACTAAGTCTCAGTCTAGTATTTGAAGAAATTGAAGCATACTTTAATGGAGATGGAGAGATGAGGAATGAGGGAGAGAGAAAATAACTTTTTTAATGAAGAGAGAGAAATATCTAAAAGTAAAAAAATATTTTTAATAAAGTAAAAATATATAATATATGAGTTGGAGAGAAAAAAATAATATTTTAATGAATGATTGTGCACTTATGAGTCTCACGATTATCACGTTATCACTTAACGTGTTACGTCATTACTTAACGTGTCATCACTAACGCATCATGTCGGCGTCTCCGTTGAACTTAGTCAATGAAGAGCAACAGAATAAACATATTGAGACGTTAAATAAATTAGAATGACTAAATTGAGACATTTTAAAGTACGATTATCAAATTGAAAACTGATGTAAACTATGATTGTCATATTAGTATTTTTCCTAAAAAATATTATACAATATTTAACTTCAAAATTTATCATTATGGATATTTACGTTTATATTTGCATTATGTTACAACACTATTTTATTTTATAAATTATTTTTAAACAAATTATTATTGTACTAAATGAGAAAATATAGAAGAACCCTAAACTGCACTATTGACTTAAATATATAAAAACCCTAGAGCTTGTAGTGTATATCATACAATATTGTATTTATATTTTTATGATCTTTTCTCATGTTATAAGATGTAGCACGCGCATGTCCACTTCCGTAGGGCATAACTTTTGACACGGGTGGAACCACGGGCCCTATAGGATACCAAATTGAAGCTTATTCAGAGGCGACAGGGTTCCCAGATGTCAACTTTCAACTATCTCTGTCTGATTGAAAATCAGAATCAATATATCTAGTGGGGTTCAGGCTTCCACCTGAATAAACAAGCATATATATTCTCGTTCTCCTAAGATACTTGAGAATGTACTTTACTGCAATCCAGTGTTCCAAACCTGGATTTGGTTGATAACGACGGATAATGCCCATTGGATAACAGATGTCCGGTCTGGTACACAACATAACATACATGAGACTTTCAACTATTGAAGCATAAGGAACATTTCTCATATCATCTTCCTCCTTAAATGTCTTAGGACAGATCCACGTCTGGTCGGTTGTTGACCTTTCTTGAAATTCTCTTAGAGAATCTCTCCAGCACCCTATCAATATAAGATGTCTGAGAAAGTGTGAAAATCTTGTTCTTTCTATCTCTTAGGATTTAGATGCTGAGAACATATCTCATTTCTCCTAAATCTTTCATTTGAAATTTCTCAGCTAACCACTTCTTTATATTTGACAAAGTTTCTACATCATTCCCAATGAGTAGAATATGATCAACATAAAGAACTAAGAAAAACCACTATCTTATCTTTGATGTATTTATAAACTCAGGCTTTGCCAACATTTTGCTCGAAGATATAAGACTTTATAATCTCATCAAATGTAAGATTTCAAGATCTAGATGCTTGCTTTAATCTATAAATGGATTTAAACAACTTGCATACTTTCTGATCTTGTCCCTTTTATACGAACCATTCTAGTTGCATTATATAGATGCTTTCTTCAAGAGGGTCATTTAGAAAAGCTGTCTTGACGTCCATTTGTCATATCTCATAGTCAAAACTAGCGGTTATGGACAAAAAGATGCGGATGAATTTTAGCATGACCACATAGTAGAATGTCTCTTCATAATCGACTCACTCCCTTTGTGTATAGCCCTTGGCTACTAACCGTGCCTTGAAAGTCTCTACTTTCTCATATGCATATCTTTTCTTCTTGAAGATCCATTTATATCCAATGGGCCTGACATCTTCAGGTGGATCTACAATTTCCCAGACGGAATTGAAATACATAGATTTCATTTCCTGGTTCACAACATCTTGCCATTTCTCTTTTTCAAACTCATCCATTGCTTCTTCATAAGATAATGGTTCGTCCTTATTAGTATTGACACTAAGACATGTGCCTCTAGTTCGTAGAGAACTGGGACTTAAAACTAGTTGCTCCATTTTTCAACATGACCCTTCTTCTCTCAATCTCTCTTTCATTCTAAGACAGGGAGTTAGGGTTCTCAAAAGTGGGCAATTAAAGTTTCTCGAAGTGCTTCGCCTGAGAAATCGCTCGTGGGTTCGCCTGAGCTCATCGTCATGGCTCCCACTGGTTTTCGCCGTGGGTCTCATCATTATGCTTGGTTCTCATCATCGTGGGTCTCATTTTCTTCGTTTCTTTCAACATGGGTCATTGGTCTTGGTCTGATTTTCTCATATCCATGGTTTTTCTCGCTTTCTTTACCTGAGAGATCGCCGATGGGTTCGATTGGGCTCGTTGTTATGATTGTCACTATTCATCATCGTGAGTCTCGTCACCCTAGCTACACTAAACATTGGTGATGATAAAGAGGATGATGCAGTTTGGGAGGCGATCGATCAGTGGATGGATTCGAGAAGAAAGGACAGATGAGAGGCTAGGTTGAAGCAGAAGGTGTGGAAATATCGAGCTTTGATAAAATTACCGAGATGGCTAAAGCCAAAGTTTATCTTCGCACTTTCGTAAATTTAATGATCAATTTTAACTGTGATTTGGTTACATTTGTTTCTTATTAGTCTTTTTTCATCTTCTTAAGTGAGAAGAATCAAATTCCAAATGCGAGGACCTTGCAGTAGCTTTTCTGTTTCCAGGTTTAGAAAGATTCAATCAGTGAAGAAGTAAGCTTTGCCAATTGTTCTTTTTGTGTTTATGAAATCAATTTTTCATATTAGTTACAGATTTTTTTTATTTAAATGTTAATTATGTAAATTTGAATTACAAAACCTTTTCAATGCAAGCTACTCATCATATAATATTACGTTTTTGCTTCTCTTATTTTTGTTCTTTTACTTCTTTCTTTACTTCAGAAGTCTTTTTCAAATAAGAACATACTATTTCTCCCTAAAGAGTAATGAATCTTTTCTTCTTTCTTGTTGACTTGTAGCATGATTGTTGTTTTCATTCAGGTCAGAATAAAGAGATATTGGAGATGAAATGTGCATATAGATGTCCTTGGAAAAGGTTAAAGATTGGCATGTTATAAGTTAAGTTGGTTGCTCATGCAAAAAGTGGGTATTCATTTTAGAACTCCGTATTTTAACACACTTGGAGTGCTGAATTATGCTTGTTTGAGTTTCATAAATGGAATCAGAGTTAAAATATTTTGGTTTTATCTATTGTGTAGCTTTCTTGATCCCTTTCCTATTTTGTGTCCTAATCACCCAGAACCTCCACATATTTATAATGCGTCTGAATTCTATTAACGAATATTTTTTACAAAAGGAAGGTAGTCAATAATTGTTTTAGTGTTTTGTTAGTTCCATTCGTAAAGACTTTTGCAAAATATGCAAAAGTCCTTGTGTTAGGAGATTCAACTCTACATTCTGTATTGTGTTTTAATTTTAACATCTCAGATATGCAACAACGAAAAATTACATTTTCTAGTACTTCATCTTAGATATGAAATGGACATGTTGGCATTTTCTGGCTATACTCAAGGTTGTAACGATGAATAGGTAGAAAAGTTAGGTGAGCAATTTCTTTTAGCAATCATATTATATGCAAACTTTTTCTCATTCTTACTATGCCAAGTTTTCATATTGTGGATGATATGCATATTTTTATATTATAGTGAATTGAAATGGAAGATTTTTGTCATTGTTTCTCAATGTTTAGCGCATTTTTACACTTATGGGTATTGTATTTAAGTGTTTTATAGGGTTTGTTTGAGGCTACCCCACTGGTTTTATAACAACCTATGTGATTTTGTACTTAAATTTGCATTATTATGGTCTACTTGGATTCTGATTCGGGATCTTGTTATTTATCTCCATTGAAATTATGAGGAGAAACATATTGTTTGTTTGATTCGGGATCTTGTTATTTATCTCTACGTAGATTATAGATCAGAGATCGGAAAGTCTATTCTCAATCTCGAGGGTGTTGCTATTCTCTCTCTTTCTGCCTAATTTTTTCTAGGGAGAGAAAGATGAAAAAAATGAGTGTGATCAAAGTATCATTAGGCTATCATCAGATGAAAAGTGGCCTATTTTAATGAACTAGATATCTAATTTGAAGCCTATGATACTTTAATTTTGATTTATCTTTGGATTTTTTATATCTGATAATGGTGATCTAATCTTTTCCTAGTCTACCCGTCGGTTGCTTTATATTGAACAAGCACCTTCCGCAAAAATGTAGAATGCAAAGAAGAATGTAAGAGAAATAAGAAACCTGCAGAGCTGAATGCATATCTAGTGAAGAATGCAGAGAGAAAAGTAATCAAGTTAATTTGAATGGCTCTCAAAAGACATCCGTCAAACAATTTAATGGAAAGACAAATGGAAACATTGAGAAAGATGGAGAAATATATGCTTTGCAAAAAACTACGAAGAAATAAAAAAATAGTTCAGTTGAGGTATTGTTCTTCTCACCTTCTTCATAAACCAAATCTGTAATCTGTAAGTAATTAAAATGATGCATAGTAAAATATCTTCAGATTGGTGGTTTCTTAAACACAATTCTTATTATTAGAAAATTTCCCAAGACTTGTGTTGTCAATGGTACTTTTAAGAAATAAGTGTGTATATTGGTTATACATGGATAATTCCAACACACGTGTTGGTCCCCAAACAAGTTTGTTGGTCTTTTTGAGGGCCTGGATCGTTCGTTTAAATTTGGCATGGTTGGCTGTTTTGATTAAATACCTTAGAAATTTGTCAATTACTAATGTATTACTCTATGCTGATTTACGAAATGCTAATGTATGTACTTAACGTAGCTAACTTTTAAATACCACTTTAAGAATATGTTTCTGGTTATTTATCTATTTATGTCTGAAGGTGATAGTTGTTACATCTAGGCATATGTTTGTTAAAATCTTATAGTTTGTAATCTTATTAAAATGATAGAGAATTGAATGAAATTCTTGTCATGGATTCTGTTGTTGCAGCCGAAGACTGTTAACATTTTCAAAGGGTAAAAGTTGATCATGTTGTTAAAAGCTTATTTGTATCTCTTCTGCAATTTTGACATTCTGCATTCCTCATTATAGTTTATTCTTTTCTTAATAATATCATTTGGCCATTTCACTCTGTTTTTATGCTTTTGGCCTATTGACTTGAATTACATTAGTTTGTATTTTCTATCTTCCTTTTGCAGCATGATACACCTCTCTAAGCAGCATGATACACCTCTCTAGGTTTTGCAAATGATACACCTCTCTAGGTTTTGAAAACATCAATGCTAGTTATCTAATGTAGAAGGGTTGTGTGTGTATATTTATTTTTCAAGTTGAAGTTGTGTTTTATACTCGTACGTAAAATATAAGTCATTTTTTATAAATGCAGGACAAAGACATTATTTGCCAAGGACTTCTTAAGCTTGAAGAATAGATTGTATTTTTTAAGGTTAACTTGTTTGGGTTGTGAAATTCTTTTTATATTTTTTGTTGATTAGAAATAAGGGTGAAAAAATTGTTACCGAACTGATCAAACCAAACAAAAAATGGTCGGTTCGATCAGTTATATAATGTACCTCAGTTCGGTTCGGTTTAGCAAAAATGCTTAATCGTAGTTTCGGTTCAAACAATTTTGTGTTTTCGAATCGAACTTAATATCCTATGCAAAACGACGTCATTTTATACCCTAGCCCAGTTTCTCTCATATACTCTTTAATACGACGTCGTTTTGAGTCTCTAACCCCATATATAAGCTGAAAATTTAGGGCTTAGGCATTTTCACTTCTTCGACAAAAATTGTAGGCTACTCACTCTCCATTCTCTTAACAAAATTGCAGCTCCTTTTTCGACAAAATTGTAGGCTGCTCCAGTTTCCTTCTCTCGACAAGACGAAGATGACAACCACTCCTACTCTGAGTTATCACCCTTCTGTGATGATTCTTCTCGACAAGATGAAGGCGACAACACTCCTCTCTTTTCTCCACGTTTCTTTGCAAGTTCTTAGATCTGTTCAGTACTAAATCGTCTCTTAATTCTTAGATCTGGAATCGTCTCTTAGATCTGGAATCATCTCTTATGTTTGGCTCTGGAATCGTCTATTATGTTTGGATATGGAATCGTCTCTTAGTTCTTAGATCTGTTAGTATGTTTTTTAAATCTGTTACTGCTATTTGATTTTAGATATGTGAACTGTTTTTGGTGATTCGAAACAGTTTTGTCTCTTATGTTTAGATCTGGAATTGTCTTTTAGTTCATAAATCTGTTAGTATGTTTTTTAGATCTGTTCTGCTCTTCGATTTTAGATATGTGGACTATTTTTTTGTGATTTAAAATGATTTATGCATGTGTTTCACGGTTTTAGATTTGTTTCTCTGTTACTGCTCTTCAGGAGTTCTCTACATGTTCTTCACCATTGTTCTGAGTTCGATCTGTTATTGCTCTTCGCCTAACGGTTCACTTTGGTTCGACATTTGGCCGAACTGAAAGTTTCGGTTCGGTTCATTTATTCCTTAAATAACCGACCAAACTGAACCGTGAATACCCCTAATTAGATTAAGTGTTGCTTGTATGTTTTAATGATAAGTTAGTTAGTTTTTAAGTTAGATTTGTTCGTAGGCTGATCAAATGAATAATGTAAAACTTTGTTGGATTGATATATGTTAATGTTGTCAATTATTATATTGATGTTTTATATGCTGCTTAAAATTATTATTTTGAAATTATTTAATATGAATAAATGACTATAACAATGAAGCTTATGGTATCTCATTTTATAGGATACAAGTATTAAAAACACGAGTTGAATACATTTAAGAGGGTCTGAAAGCCTTATTAAATAACGTTTTACAAGAGTCGAAAAACCTTGTAAAAAGTGAGAGACCACAGGGGTCTTCACAAGAGGCATTGCGCCTTGCGAAAAACGCAGACTTTTAATATGAGAGCCTATCACAGGTGCCGTGAGAACCCTGTGAATTAATTTTCACAGGGTTTTCTACCTCTTGTACAACGTCATATTTTTTGTAGTGTAGATTGGTATATATCCATAAAAACTCCATTCTAAATTGGTGGTCTCTTGGATGAATTCCAACTCCTATTCTGATTGGTGATTGGCCCATCTACTGGAAGAAGTCCACTATATTTTAAACTGAGCTAATGGTTTTTCCCTTAGATGGATAAGCATAAACTTCAATTCTGTCGTTGATGTTATAGCTTGCAATAGCTTAGGTTAGGGTAGAATTAATTTCACTAATTTTTGTTTATCACTAGTTCTATTCGTAGCTTAATTTTATCTGATATTTTTGTACAAGGGAGAGTTTGAAATCTCCTTGTAAAGGAAAAATTTCCTCACATTCGAAAAGAGAAAATAAATGAGAGAGAGAATCAAAGAATTGTATGTGTTATTACTTGATCGATGAATTAAAAAACTTGTTTTGTGACCATTTTAGAGTGATTTATTTTGGTGAGTACTAGTTACAATCATTTTTATATTAATAAAATAATATATTTAGGACAAATAATGAATATGAAAGTTGATCATATGACTTTTTTATAACCATTTTACTAGAAAAACCAAAACTCAGAGTAATTCAATAGTCACTCTTTTATTCTTGAAATCTATTCAATAAATTTGAACGTTTTTGTGCTTATGGTTGTAAGAATGAATAATTGTATCAAAATATTGATTACAAGAACATTGTTATATTGAACATAAAGGGTGAACTGAAAAAAACCACCCAATACATGTGTACAAAAAGGACCAATCTAGAGAGGCCGCGTGGGCTGTTGACGTGGAAAATGGAAAGGTAAGCTAGAAGATATAAGCGGTACAGGCCACTGATGTAGCAAAGGCGTAAAGCAAATGGGAAGGCTAAGCGGGAAAGGAAAGCGGAAAGGAGGAAGTCGCACGGGTTGATGACATGGCAGGATATCAGTGAATGGAGATCCATTTAAGGGTAGTCAAACTGTTACAGCCAAATTCTCCCAAATCTGGGAAGAATATTCTTGTAATTTGTTAATTATGCTTATAAATCCCTCAAATCAAGTTGTAATCTCTCAATTATGGTTTTATTCCCCTAGAATAATGTGAATATTCCTTTTAAGGGATAAATTCCCATTTTAGGAGATATGGAAAGATCACATGAGTAGCCTATAAATAGAGTCTAATTGTAAATCAAATTCAAGCAATACAACCCACAAGCAAGCATATTTTCCTTTGTGCATTCTCTCTCCCCCTTACATAATTTACTTTTGAGTGTGTGTGTAAGAAATATCCTTTACATTTTTTGTGCTGTCATTGAGAGTGAGAAGAAACCTCAAAGATACCCTCCAGAAAACCAAACCACGCCTTGAACCAGATTATACACTGCCCTTAACGAAGGAAATGGGAACGGGGATGAACAATCAATCACCCTGCTCCCTCAACTAAGATGCTTCAAGCTATCCTAAGCCGAATGCAAGAGATGGAGCAACGAAACACTGAGATGTTACAGAACACATGACAGATGATGCAGGAACATATTGACACACTGCAAAAAACTTGTTCCGGATTTTTTATAGTGCAAGTGTACACTATCATCGTCAAGCAATAAAATTCTATGAAATAAAGTATCGTCCACACGATTGATTGATATTAATTATTAGAATTAACTAGATCCTAATTTTAATTGAGAATAACAAAAAATTGAGAGTTTTAATTAAACTAAAATGATAAAGATTTGATAATGATAAAATTTGAATAGTCAAAAGCTCTAGGGTTTTTGATTTCACCAACCCAACCATACTCTAAATTCCAATTCTCAATCAATTAACGTTTATTCAAAACATTGATAGTGAATTTATCTAATATAATTATTAATCTTTCTCAAGTATCGATAATAATGAATAAAAAATATGAATCATACATCTCTGTCAAGATTCAATATATTAAAACTCATTATGCACAAGAAATTATAGTTGTTACACTAGATTCATAATTATCTCTAACTTATGAAATTCTAATGGTGTTATAAACAAAGATTGAATTCTAATCATGCAATAGTTGGCCAGACAATCACAAGCATTAAGAAACGAATTATAACACTCAATAATACTGAATAAACATTGATTCAAGTAAAAATCAAAATTTATGAACAATCATGGTTTGGCTACGTCGTAGCCCTAGATAAAAATATTAGAACATAATGAAATAAGAAAACATTCTACTAATATTCATAAACATATAAAAAGAGAGAAGAAAAACTAGATTTGAGGACAAAATTGAAGTTGAGAATCGTTTCTGAATTTGATCTTCTTGTTCTCCTCTCCAAAAGCCTTCTCCTTTGCCTCCAACATTCCAAAAAACCTCTTCTAAAATCCTAATATATTCTATTTATACACCAGGGCTCGAAAAGGGTAAATTTGGACTAAAAATCAGAAGAAAAAAAAAAATCTTAGGCCAGCGTCGCGTCACTGGCGTTCTGTCTGCCTATACGTCGTACCAACATCGTGACGCTGGGAAGTCAGCGCCATGGCACTGGAGTTCTGTACTGCCAGCATTGCGACGCTGGTCCTCCTACCAAGTTCCGTTCTTTTTGTGATTTTTCAGAATTTTTTACTTCCAAATCAATCCAAATGCAATTTAATATCAAACCTACAAGATAGAAACAAAAATATACATAAATCAATCAATAAATCTAAAAGAACTAACAAAAATAAGGAAAAGGATTATCTAAAATATGAGTGTAAAATACACTTATCAGGATCTCACACAGACACGTGCATAAGTAAGTCAGCATACTCATCAAGAAGTGGGCAGACACGAAGCCAGACGGGAAGACAATGAAAATAGTAGGAATATGCAGAATGAGATGGGGAAGTTCAATCCAAAACCACGAAAAGGAGGCGGCAAGAGAAGTTCGCCAATCAAAGATCATGACGGAAGTCGCCATAGAGGAGATGATGAAAAAAAAGATGATGGAGTTGAGGATTTTAGGAAACAAGGACCTAGCTGGCAGGATGATGCGATTCGCTATCTGAAAAAAGGAATCCTACCGCGAGATAAACTCCATGAAAGGAAAATTCAACAGCAGAGTGTCAGGTATTGCATGATTAATAATGCATTGTATTAACGATCTTTTTCAGGTCTATATCTGAAGTGTCTAAGGGAAAAAGAAGCACAACGAGTGAGTGTATGGGAACCACACCAGGTGCAAATATTTGTTCTACAAAATACTAAATGAAGCATATTTTTGGCTGAAAATGCACCAAGATGTCAAACAATACGTAAGAAAGTTCATCAAGTGTCAACTATTTGCACCCATGGTAAAATTGGCCCCAAGAGAACTCAACACTATGGAAAGTCCTTAGCCATTCATGCAGTGGGCTCTGGACATTGTCGGACCACTCCTAATGGCACTCGCTCAGAAACGCTTCCTTCTGGTTGCCATAGATTACTTCACCAAGTGGATTGATGCGGAGGCCTTTACTAGAATTTGTGAGTAAGAAGTAAAAGGATTTCTATGGAAAAACATAGTATGCATGTACAAAATTCTCGGGTCTTGGTGTCTAACAACAGACTCCAATTTATTGGAAAAATGGTGAGTACATTTTATGAATACCTACGAATTACCAACTAGTTCTCTACACCATATTACCCGTAAGGAAGTAGACAAGCAGAAAGGCCGAACCAGATTATACTTGATAACATGAAGAAGCTCCTAGAGTCAGCAAAAGGAAAATAGATAGAAGAACTGCCTGCAATTCTATAGGCATATTGAACAACTCCTAGAGAGGTGAAGGGCGAGACACCATTTGCCCTAGCCTACAAGACAAGAGCGATGATATCCGTGAAAATTGGAAATCCCAATCTCAGATCAGAACTGACCGAACAACAAAATGAAGATCTCATGAAAGAAAGTATTGATATGTTAGAGGAAACGAGGGAGGCGGCACTTGTGCAAATAGCTCATTACAATCAGAAAAGAAAAGCCTATTTCTAGAGAAGAATTAGTAAGCAGGAATTTCAAAAATGAGATCTAGTTCTAAAAAAATATTTCAAATGGAAGGAAAGTTCAACCCATCTTGGGAAGGACCTTTCATTGTCAAAGCAGTGGGCCGAAGCGGCTACTATCATCTCGCGATGAAAGAAGGAACTTAATTGGCAAAGCCTTGGAAATGCCACTTATCGTAAGAAATATTTTGTTTAAATTGTTAAGCACTATTGCGATGAATAATTTCTACCATTATTTTTTCCTGCAAGGGTTTCCACGTTAAAAAAGTATGTCAACTCACTTTCCCTTATCTTTTAAAATTAAATCTGGAAAGCGAAAAAGGATGACGGCCTATAAGCCTGTGCCTTTGAGTGCAGAAAAAACTTTCTCTCTAAAATGTGAAAAGCAAAAAGGTAGGCGGCCTAGAAGCCTAAGACCTTGAGAGTGGGAAAAACGTTCCCTCTAAAATGTGGAAAGCAAAAAGGTCGGCGTCCTAGAAGCCTAAGCCCTTGAGAGAGCGGAAAAAATCTTCTCTTTAAAATGTGAAAAAAGGAGTAACGATGCTGCCTAAAAGCCTAAGTCACTGAGAGTGGGAAAAAACCTCTCTCTAAAATGAAATCAGGTTGACAGTTTAGAAGTCTAAAGTCTTCAGAGCGAGGATGCCTTCTCTTTAAAAAGAAAAAATCAAACTGAAAGGTCGGGGGCCTAGATGCCTAAGCCCTGTGGAGTGGGAAAAATCTTCTCTCTAAAATGTGGAAAATAAATGAAGAAAGGAAAGGAAAAAGCAAGCAATGGATGAGACAAAGTGCAAGAAAACAAAGAAAGGAAGAATGGTAAAAAGTGATAAGTCCAAAAGAAAGCGGAAGTAGGATATAGAGTCATTACCGCTTTGGAATATCAACACCTTTGAAAGCGGGCAAAAAGGAAAGCCACTTAAAGCACTGTAAGCGTAAATTTTTAAAGTTGTTAAAGTTTTGTTTAAGTGATTGAAAAATTTACTAAAAGACAAATGCCTTAGGGCCAAAAATTGCTATATGCTAAATTAGTAAGGAGAAGGACTAAATATTAAACTACCTAGCAGTTTTCCTTTACTTAAGTGTCTAGAAAAATTGATCAATTGAAACTAAAAAAATCTTTAAGTCCTACTTATTGAGATTTTACCAAGCATGTTGACTGATGAATTTGTACTAAGTGTTAAAAGAAGGAGAAATGACAAAGTATGTTGAAGAAAGTGGTAGGAGTTATGCCCCAAAAATATTTGTATTGACATTATAATATACAATTTAATGGAATTATATTTTTCTTATAATTGTCCTTTTAAATTATTGTTGAATAATTTATGTAAATATCTGAAAATTCTATATCCATTAATGAGACTATCATTTTATATTAGTATAAGAGGATTAAGATCATAGATAATGAATAAAGTTATCAGTAACATATTAAAATATGAAATCTTTAATGAATGGTTGTTAGTACGGTTCACTAAGCATTATGAATGCATATGATCTAGATCTGGATCATTGATATGGATAGACATTATAGTGAATGTACTTTATATAATAAGATTATATATGACATGACTGGTGAGAATTAATTTCTTTATGAACTTGCCATTTATGATGACGATTTAATACACATCAATATGATGGTCATATGTAGATCAATCTAAATCCTGAGTAGTCATGAACTCTTATGCATGTCCTACTAGATCTTTTGATTCACTCGTTAATGTTTATTTGTAAAACATACTAGTGACTTTTATTTTAGAGATACAGTGATATGGATGGCTAAGAACATGATCTTACTAGATTTGGAATCCAAACTTTTCTAAAAGATCATATATTGGTTTTCTTAAGTGTTAATTCTGAAACTGAATGTTTATTAGGTTCAAATTTATAATACGATTATAAATTGGTCATTCACTAGTGAATTAAAAGTACTTAAGGATCAATAGATAATCAGAAGGGTTAAACAGTAATTTTGACCAGCTCTAATTTACGAACCAATAATTGGAGGAAAAAACTACATGAAATGATTATATCAATAGATTACACGAGAATACTCTATAAATATATTATATAATATCTAAGAGTGCAAATCTATATTTATAGTGCAGTAATAATACAAATAATAAATAAAATTATTTAATTAAAGAGTTTAATTAATAATCTAGTTTATTAGAGCTTAAGATTATAGGTCTATGGTCCCTAAGTCACCTCTGTATTACTCAATCTATGATGTGAATATTTCAGGACATAAGAAAAAAATTGACTTGCAAAATGAATTTTTATTTTGGGGTAAGTACGTAATTATGAGATAATTATGTGTGACTAATTAATTAAGAATTAATTAAGTGAGTTATTTATATATAAATCTTGAAAATTATATATATAAATAATTATATCGATTAATTTTTTAATTATCGATAAGTGAGACAGAATATCTAATTTGTGAAGATAGATAATTATAAATTATTATTAAATAATAATTAAATCAACTCAATTAGTTATTTGTGAACTAACATATAAACTAGTTGATAGAGATGATCAGATAAGTTAATTTTGAATGAACTGATATGTAGATATTTATCTGATTAAAATAATTATTTAATTCGTAATAATTACCCCTTGTTAATCATTGATTGAGAATCAGAGATTGACATGAATCTGTGTAGTGCCACATGGCACTACAGTAGTACGCGTGCAATATTGTAGTGTCACACGGTACTGCAGAAGTATCGTGACACACAGTGCCGTGAGACACTGTGATAGCTCACACAACTGCATTACCGTGTGGTACTATAGTTGTGCACAAATTGCAGTGGGTCTAACTGTAATGGTAATTTTGAAATTAAATATTATTTTGAGTACATCCCTTAAAACCTGATGAGCCTATAAATTATATATAGATATTATTCTAATGGCCTTGTTGTTAAATGAGTTGAGAACTCTTGGTTGAATCAGTGTTGAGATCACAGTTGCTATCAATGAGAACTTTCTCTGTGATTAAAAGTTAATCAAAAACTCTGAAAGAATAATCATATATTATGTCAGAGGATTGTCTCACCAAATTAATCTTTTTCTGTAAATCTCTTGATCTTATGTGTTGAGTACATCTACGGACAAAAAAATGTCTTTGAATTATTCCACGTGTCCACACACGTCCAAGTGGGTTTGAGAATTGACTTAGAAAATTTTGGTGTGAATCTCGAAGTTTATTGTTTGTGGGAATGAAGGATCGTTGGTTTGCAAGGACGCTTGATTTTGACTACAAGAGGTATATGATCCTTATCCATGTATGTCTTAGATTTAATATATAGATATATAATGAATCTTAATTGAAAAGAGTTTCAATAAAAGTTTTTATTTTAGTTATCATGACGTTGCGCTTCTTTTTTATAAAAAAAATTAAAAGGCCATACACCCACGCTTCCACCGTGCATGCGTCGTGACAACCAACAGAAAAAAGTCATTCCATTAATAGTTGTGAAAATTACAGAATGATCTCATGAGTATTGGGGAAATAGGAAATACAAGTGCAAAAATAAAAGTACAGGAAAGTTAAAAGAGCTAAGACTCGTCAACAAAAATAACTTCAATAGCAGGGGGTAGGCAGTGGCATGTTCAGCAACGGGAATGCTGGCATCTTCAGCTGTGGGGACATGAGTATCTTCAGCGGCAGGCACACCCTCGGGAGAGGCTTCCATTTCAGCATCGGTAGCTCCTTCAAGAGGAACCTAAGGAGGAAGATTCTCCTTCCTGTCTTTATACCCAGCAAGGTAGACCTCCTTCTCAGCCTTATCAAACAAGGCTTGGTAAAATATCTTAAGTCTTTCTCTCTCTCTGCTCGGCTTCCTCCCGAGCCATCTCAGCAGCAGCCAACCTATCCTCCATAATCTTCAAATTTTCATAAAAGGTGGTCATGCACCTCTTAGACTCCTCGAGAGTTTTCTTGGTGGCCTTCAAGGAATCCTCAAGTTTGGAGAACTCCGTTGCTGCAGCCGCCATGCCTCGGGCTAATTCCTCCATTATTCCTTAGAGCTCAGCCTCCCTCTTCCTTAGCCGTTTAAGCTCTGCCTGTTGAGTCTCAAGGACTCCACAACAGCATTCAATCTATCTTTTCCATTGAGGCACTATTTCTTTGTTGGCAAGGAAGTGCTCTTGAAGGTTTTTGTGGAAGATGATAGCCTACAAAACAAGCAAAATGGTGTGCTTGCAAATGAGAAAATTAAGAAGAGAGGGAGAGGTCTATCACATACTATAGATGTTAGAGTTGCCAGCTTACTCCATGAGCATTGAGTTATTTGGATAAATATACACTTTTCATTTTTTGTTAGAATTTTTATATCCTTTTTCTAAAACTAAGAATTTTATATTCTTAATTCATCATTATCAACATCAAACAATATTATCTACAACTCTATGTTTACTCATCATTTCCTTTACCTTCCCCATGTAAAAGATCAAATCAATCATAGATTATTACTGCAAGTAATATATAATTACTATTAAATATTCAACAAAAAATAAATAATTCAAAAAAAATATATACTATATATAAAATATATAATATATATAGATATTATATAAGCTATTAAAATTTGAAGTAAGTAGCGGAGGTGTCGAAAATTTTTGGAGCACGTGAAGTTCTTTTTTTTTCTAAAGTGTGCCGGTGAATATTTTTATGTTTTTATAATTGTGATCATTTTTATGTTTTTATAATTGACCTGGAAGTTGATTTTTTTAATCATTTTTTATAATATCAAGTAATATAAACAAGTACTCAAATATCAAATAGTAACATTTTCTTTTGCAAAAATATCAGAAAATGACTAAAGTAAATAATTTATTTACCAACAAGTACTCAAATATAAGTAAACTATTTACTTTACGCCAGTGTAATTCGGTATAAAAATTTTCTACTGTGGCTTTTTAAAAAAAAATCTGTCATTTTTACAGTTTGAGCTGGAAAGTTGATCATTTTTACAGTTCTATCTTAATTTTAGGAAAGCTTCGATTTTAAATCTTGTAAAATTATGTTCACAGTCATCCATATCACTGAATCTCCAAAAGAAAAGTCACTAGCCTGTTTTACAAACAAATCTTAACGAGTGAATCAAAAGATCTTGTAGACATGTATATGAGTTCATGACTACTCAGGATTTAGACTGATCTATATATGATCATCAAATTGATGTATATTAAATCTTGGTGATAAATGATATGTTAATAAAGACATTAATTCACATCAGTCTTGTCATATATAATCTTATTATATAAAGTACATTCACTAAGATGTCTATCGATATCAATGATCCGGATCTACATCACATGCTTCATATTGCTTAATGAACCGTACTAGCAACCATTCATTAAAGATTTCATACGTTAATATGTTGCTGACATTTTTATTTATTATCTATGATCTTAATCCTGTGATACTAATACAAGATCATAGTCTCATTAATGAATATGAATTTTTCAGATATTTATATAAATTATTTAATAATAATTTTAAAAAAATAATAAAAAATAAATAAATTTTACATTAAAATATCAATACACATTATTTGTGAGCATAACCCCAACAATATAAATATTAAATATATACGTCATCATAATATATAATATATATTATATCTATATAATATAATTATATAGATATTGTGGACTGGATACACATTTTCCCACATATTCCGTGCCGCTTATTTTGCGCTTTTATTTTATCTTAGCCTATTTTTTTACCTATGACTTACCTATTCTTGATGGTAGCCTATTCTATTGGGAAAATTAGGGACTTAGAACCAAATTTTGCATCTGTTTTGTTAAAGGACCAATTGTTTTTCCAATTTGCAATAATAGTTGAATCTCTAGCTTCTCTTTTTTCCCTCAGCAGCTGCACCTCTCTCTCTCTCTCTATTTCTTTACTGCCTCAACCTTTCCCAAACGGCGTTCCCTGTCTCTTTTTAGCCGGTGTCTTCCGTCCCCACCAAAGTCCGAGCGAGTAAGCTCGAGCCAGTATATGAGCATCGCGCTAGTGTTCTCGTCTGCGAAAATTCTACAAGCAAGCACGCGTCGCGCCTGCACTTCAACGTAGCCAGCGCTACATGTGGGAATGAGAAATATTGGCAGAAAATAAAAAAGAAAGCAAAAAATAAAAAAGAAAGCAAAAAATAAACAAAAATAAGAGCAATTTTCACGGGTTAGGGGAAAGGGAATTCAGAAGATTAATAAAGAAGAATTTAACAAACAAAACAAAATATTGATTATCATAAATATTATATAAAAATATATTACAGTATATTAATAACACATTAAAATATATTATAATATATAAAAATATATCATACATAAGATTTTTATAATTTTATAAAAAACATACAGTTAAAAAAGGATACTTCTTATAAATATAATTTTTTATTATTCTCTTATTTATGTTTTAAAAATTTCCTACTTCCCTAAATAAGTCTTTTCTATTTCAATAGACTTATAGGCTCGGCCCAACTTGTATAGGTTTGTAAAAGGACTACAAGCAATCCACAAGGTCCAGAGATGTTGAAATTTGAAGGTTGACCCAGCCTTTTTGGGATGAAATTAAGCTCAATGTTCTGACTAAACAACCAGGGAAAAAACATCTTGATAAATGATCTTTTGGGATGAAAATTGAGATGCACTTCTTTTTCCTAAAGAGAGTTGTAGTTGTTGGGATCTTTCCCTTCATATTACCCATTCCCTCCTACGATGGCCATTTGATAATAAAAAATAGCCATCCTAATTCTTCAAAGAATAAAATTTCGGTGCCAAAGCTATTCCCCCCAGCCGCCAACAAAATGAAGTTTACATAATTTATACAGTATGTATAAGATATATTGCATTGACCACATATGTATATATAATGTATACTTTATACTATATATAAAATATATATTATATATATAATATGAACTACTAAAATTCGGAACGGGCGTCGAAAAATTTTGGTGCGCGTGATGTTCTTTTTTTTCAAAAGCGTGCCAGTGACTATTTTTTTTATATTTTCAATATTTGTAACCATTTTTACTACTTTAATATTATAGAAAAATATTAAAAAAATCACTTTTTCAACTCAAATTACAAAAATGGCCAGAAACCTTTTCTTTTGCAAAAATGGCTGAAAACGGCTAAAGTAAATATTTTGGTTACAAAAGTTACTCAATAAATTATTTACATTAAGCTAATGTAATTTGGTAAATAATATTTACTACGCTATTTTAAGAAATTCGTCATTTTTGTAGTTTGAACTAAAAACTTAGTCATTTTTTCAATTCTCTCTTAATTTCAACCTACTCTCATGACCCTTTATGGAAAGCTCGTTACCAATTCAGGTGCCTAGTCCACTATGTAGGTAATTCAAGTCTTACTTTCTAGGCTTGCTTTTATCAAACTGCATATCGACTTGAGTGTCGTAGTATATTAGACTGTAAATAGTGAGTCACGTCATTAAGAGTAACGTATCAAAATGAACATGAGGCGTCTAAAGACATGTCCATGTGGCACTTACGTGGAATAACGTTTACCCGTGCATGATAATGACAAAATAACATCTGTAAATGACACTCCTATTTTATAAAGGTGGTCACCCCATTATATGAAATTAAGTATTAAATGTTGTACGTCATCTTTTTGAGTTTAGTGACAAAGATTCGAAGGTTTTTTCTTGTTTGCGAAAATCTTGGAGCTGTGGTCTAGTAGGATTAGTACAAGGTTCGCTGCGCTGGGATGGGAAGATCTCCTTGAAGGATGTAGCCACCTTACAAGTCTTGGAAGTGCCTCCTTTGTGTCATCCCGGAAGAACGCCGAGCGCGGCTCCCCATGCCACTCCGGGGGGAACTCCGAAGGTGGCTCTCCATGCTGCCACGGGGGAACCCTGGGCGCGGCTTCCCATGCTGTCACGGAGAAACCCCGTGCGTAGTTTCCTATGTTATATCATTTTAGGGATGTGACACATTTTAGGCATGATGTCACATTTTTAGTGTGTGACCACGTTTTAAGCGTGACTTTTATTGGTGTCAGTTTCTGTTTGGATGCGCGATCTCCATGTGTTTGAAAGTGACATGTGTGTGGTCCCCACTTGACCTCATTTGTATAAAGGGGTATCTAGCACCATTATTGAGGCAATCAATTGATCTCATCGATACTAAGACCAAATACTGAGAATATTCTCTCCTCGAGTTTAGATGCAGAGCTTAGTTCAAACATGTGTGTGTGTGTGTGTGACCATGTATGCTTAATATACAATCCGTAGCTAATACTGTAGCCTCCACCTCTGAGATAACCGAATTAATTGCATATCAAGATGTAAAAGAAGCCTTAGATAAATGGACTATACCTAAGGTTAAACCTGACACAATTTATAAAATTGGAACCTTTGATTTCACTAGCCGTAAAATCATTAAAACATTTGAATATGCCATTCCATTACAACATAATGATGATGTTTTATATCTGTTACATTTACATTATTTATATCCATTCATGCAAAAATATAAATATGTGCATATAGGATTAGTGCAAATAGCATTAAAACCCTTAACTCTGTTAGGACAGAACACCAGCATACAATGCACCCTTAGAGATGGTAGGTGTCTGAACTGGAAAGCTTTCCTGATGGGAGTCATAGAGACTAGTTTATCTCATGGACCTATTTACTTTAATATTTATCTGAATTTAAGTATTGCTTAATCTGACAGCAATCTAGCCAAAGTACTTGAACTTCGAGTTCAATCCCATGGCTATGATTATCTTCCCGGATCATCTCCCTTTGCTATCCTCTTTAGGATTCATCTTAAGGTTTTAACAACCTTGAATCCTTATACCAGAAAGCAAAGTGAGCAAGGACATACAGTCCTAATAGATACTAATCTATTTAACAGCCAAGTGGCTGTTCCTCGCATGCTTCCCTGGTCTGACATCACCTTTCCTGACACCTGGCAAATTCCCCAGGCTGTCCCTACCAGACCTGTCATCCGACAATCTCTTGATGATGTCATCCAAACTCAAGGTGGCAATGTCTACCTTCGTTTTCAAAGACCACCTCTGCCTCTAACCAGAAGCCCTTCTAGTCTCAGTCACCAAACTATACCCCCCTATCAGGTGGATCTCCCCGAATCTTCTCGGGCCTCTTTCACTGAACCCTCTAGATCAGAAGAATCTGATCATTTTTTCTCCCGGAGGATCAGATTAGAGGAATTCACATCATCGAAAATCAGATTCCTCATGGTGTTTATGAATCCACCATAAACAGAAGGCCTATGAGCCCTACCGCAAGTGACATGCAATTCAACATTTAGATGGATTTTACACCCAATAGCATGTTAAGACAAAGTCTTCACCAAGATTTTATGCAACCAAAATATAAGGATTTCCGAGATTGGTATTTCACCAACCATAATCCTCAACAGCTCTTACATCTGAAGAACCTGTACTACTTCCAATTAGAACAGAATCAATCCCTTCAGTCTTTTCCTGAATGGTATTACCAGCTCACTCAAAGAATCAAAATTAAGGATGACCAACAGTTACAAGTTCTCACCAATATACAAAAAACTTGGATAACCACTACTGGTAGAACTTACCATGCTATTCATCCACCACCTTTATCCTTAGAACTGGCTCCAGGACAAAGTAACCAAAAACCATTGGTCATTAACCCCTATATTGAGGTGCCAGATAAGACCAACCATCAGGACATTGTTAAGGTAAAAGATATTGTACCTGTAACCAAACAGAACAATTACACCAACCTTTTCCTTCAAACTGTAGGAACACAGTTAACTAGGATTGAGGAACAGGTTTCTCAAATCCAGGAAACCCAATCTAAAACTCCTCCTATGGATAAACCCAAATTAACTATTGAACCAGTTACTCTTAAACCTCATTTAGATGTTCAGAATTTTAAATTAAAATCTAGTAAGAAGGAGGAAGNTATATGAAGAAGACTTTCTTCATTCTCAGAAATCTTACCATGGTAAAACCATCTACGAATGGAACATAGATGGTAAAACAGAATATCAGATCTTCGAGACCATTCATCAAATGATCATGTATTCTTCTGTTTGTAAATAGAATGACAATACAAATCACCAGATCTGCAGATTCCTGGTCAACGGTTTCACAGGAATACTGAAAGGCTGGTGGGACAATTGTCTCACTGAAAGTCAACGCCAAAAAATCTTAGACTCTTTCAAAATACATATTGACCCAATTACTGGTACTCATACCAGAACTGAAGATGCTTGTTACACCCTGGCCCAATCCATTATTCACCATTTCCTTGGCCCAGGAATTGTCAATACTGATAGACACCGAGAACTTCTCCAAAACCTGAGATGCCCTTCTCTGACTTACTTCAGATGATATAAAGATGTCTTTTTTATGAAAGTCATACATAGAAGTGATGCAAACAATGAACATTGGAAGGCAAAGTTCATTGATGGCCTCCCAAGTCTTTTTGCTGAAAGAGTAAGAAGAAAACTACGTGATAAGCATGATCAAATGGACATTCCTTATGATCAATATATGTATGGACATCTCATTGCCCTAGTAATAGAAGAAGGACTAGGATTATGCAATGATATGAAACTTCAACATATGATGAAGAATCAGAATCTTGACAACAGAAAAGAATTAGGTGAATTCTGTGATCAATTTGCCTATGATACAAAAATCCATTATCCAACCACTTCTTCTTCATCCAAGCCTCCTAGGATTACCTCAAAACATCCAAAACCGCATAAAAAATACTTTTCCAAAAAGAAATTTAGACATAAAGAATCCAATTATAGACCCCAACCACATCAGAAGTCTCATTACAGCAAAGTCAAAGCCATCTGTTATAAGTGTGGCTTAACTGGACACTTTGCCAACAAATGCCGATCTAAGTTCAAAAGAAAACTTCATGAGTTAGCTCTCGATGAAGAAACAAAACAAAAGATTCTGAACTGCCTCTCTGAAGACAGTTCCACTACTAATTCAGAAGATGACGTTGCATATATTTCTGCATCTGAATCTGATTTTTCTGTCACTTCTGAACAATCTGATCAACCTTGCTGCAGCTCTAAGAACTGCAATGCCATAACAGAAACCAATTATTGGAAGGCAATAGTTGAGATGAACGGTTTAGATCTGAAAGGACCAGGTCTAAATGTATTAACTGATACTCAACGATCTCTTCTTGTCACAGCTGATCAAATCACTGATCCAGAAATGAAACTCAAGTTTTTAGAAACTTGCTACAAAGAATATTCCACTCCTGAGATCAAACCTGTAGAAAATTACAGTATGAAAGAATTATTAAACCGAATTTAACAGGAGTATATACCTCATAGACCCGTAACCATTTCTGATCTGAAAATGGAAATTAATATTATTAAATCTAACATCTAACAGTTAAAAACTGCACATCAAATTCTGTCGCAAGAGCTGAATCTCTTCAAACAGTCTACAGCCAAAGGGAAAGCCCCTGTAGTCTTCCCAGACCTGCCTTCACCAGATCTGCTAGGTCAAAGTCAAAGTCAACCTTTGACTTCACCAGATCAGCCATCTCCTAGTCAAAGTCAAACTTTGACTTCACCAGATCATCCATCTCCTAGTCAAAGTCAAACTTTGACTTCCTCAGATCAGCCTTGTCAGATCTCACCAGATCAGATAAAAGAAAATAATCCGTACCTTTTGCTTCTTAACCAGGTCACTTTTCAGAAATGGTATACAAAGATTACCTTAGTAATCAAACCTGATTTTCTCATTACTGACGCCATTGTCTTAGTAGATAGTGGTGCAGATATGAACTGTATTCATGAAGGATTAATCCCTTTAAAATACTTTCATACAACCACTCAATCTCTCATAAGTGCCAGTGAGAATTCTATGAGAATTCAATATAAAATACCAGAAGCACTTATCTGCAAACAGGGAGTTTGCATACCTGCCTCACTTGTGCTCATTAAGAATATGACACAAAGTATTATCTTAGGCAATTCTTTCCTTAATTCTATTATGCCTATTACCAGAATTGATACCTCTGGTATCCATACAGTGGTTGATACAGTTGATATTTCCTTTGAATTCATTACCAAACCGTACACAAAGGAAGTAGATATCATCAGACATCTGATTGACAATAAGACCAATCAGATCAATTTATTACAAAAAGAAATACATTTCTTAACTGTAAACCAACGTATTCAACAACCTGCACTACAAAAGAGCATTCACACTATTCTTCATGAATTCCAATCTGAAACTTATAGTGATATCCCTAATGCCTTTTGGGATAGAAAGAAACACATTATCTCCTTGCCATATCAGCCTGACTTCAATGAGAAGAATATTCCTACCAAATCGAGACCTAGCCAAATGAAAAAGGAATATTTAGAACTCTGCAAAACTGACATTGAATCTTTATTAACAAAGAAATTAATTAGACCCAGTAAATCTCCCTGGAGTTGTACTGGTTTCTATGTAAACAAAAATGCCGAGATAGAAAGAGGATCACCTAAATTAGTGATCAATTATAAACCATTAAATGATGTTTTACAATGGATTAGATATCCAATCCCGAATAAAAAAGATCTACTAGATAGACTTTATGATGCTGTGATCTTTTCAAAATTTGATCTGAAATCTGAATTCTGGCAAATCCAAATAGCTGAAGCTGACAGGTATAAAACTGCCTTTACTGTACCTTTTGGCCATTTTGAATGGAATGTTTTACCATTTGGAGTTAAAAATGGTCCATCTGAATTTCAGCATATCATGAATGATATTTTTAGTACTTACATTGAATTCATTATTTGTTATATTGATGATGTCTTAATTTTCTCATCATCCATAGACCAGCATTTTAAACATCTTAATATTCTTAAGCATGTAATTATTCGAAATGGTTTAGTATTATCTGCTCCTAAAATGAAATTATTTCAAACAACTGTTAGATTCTTAGGCCATAACATTTCTAATGGCACTATTATCCCTATTAACCGCAGTATAGATTTTGCATCTAAATTTCCAGATGAAATAAAAGACAAAACCCAATTACAACGCTTTCTAGGAAGTTTAAATTATATCCGAGACTTTTATCCCCAATTAGCTCAGGATACTGCTCTGTTAACTCAGAGGCTTCAAAAGAAACCTATATCTTGGACATCAGATCTTACCTTAGCTGAAAAAAATATTAAAGCTAAAATTTTACAATTATACTGTTTAGCTTTACCACATCCGTTATGGAAGAAAATTATAGAAATTGATGCCTCTAACCTAGGTTATGGAGGTATTTTGAAACAATTAAACCCCCAAACTCATAAAGAAGAATTATTAAGATTCACGTCTGGTACTTGGAAAGGACCAGCTCAGAATTATCCAACAATTAAACAAGAATGTTTAGCAATCGTGAAATGTGTATTAAAATTTCAAGATGATCTTTTAAATCAACATTTCCTTATCCGTGTTGATTGCTCTGCTGCAAAACAGATTTTCAAAAAAGATGTTCAAAATCTTGCATCCAAACAAATATTTGCATCATGGCAAAGTATTTTATCTATCTTTGACTTTGATATTGAATATATTAAGAGTGAACAGATTTCTCTTCCTGATTTTCTAACCCGTGAATATTTACAGGAAAAATTCAATCATGAGTAACCGAGGAAGAGGCCGTAGCTCTCGTGGGCGCGGACGTGGCAGAATCAATCAGCAAGATCCGAATGATGAGATTTTATGGCCTTCAGAATTTCTCAGTGTTCAAGAGGCTACTCGTAAGAGTACAAAAGAAGTCCTCTTGACACCTGAACAATATACACTTAACAGAATTTCTGAGGAATTAATTCTCATTATTGAACCGAATGATGAAAAATGGATGGAAGATCCATGGGAGATCAAAAATCGATATCTCTCCACCCAACAGTATCCAACCCTGTTTGAACACTATAGATACATCTATGAGGCTATAGTAGTTCAATCTGGAAGTATGGAAATTAAACATACTTTCCATGATTCTAACCGAAATACCAGCCCAATTACTTTTAGTAAGGCTGTCATCCGAAATTTTATCTCCATTAATCAATGGGGTTTACATCCCCATACTACCAAAACCCTGGAGATACACCAGAAACAGTTAAATAAAGTTATTGGGATTATATTGAATCTTTTACCAATACATTTTATTATCAAAATCCAATTAAAAACCATACATGGTTTATCCGTATTTGTCCTGAGGTATTAGACACAGGATTACCAAATTGGTTCCTTATTTGGTGAGATAAATTTGGCCTTACCTTGAAGACTTTACCAGAAATCTTAAAAGCTGAGTTTAAAGAGTGGCACTCCCAATATGCCATTTTCCAGAAAAATAGTACTGTCTCCAAAGCTTGGATACAGTTTATTATCCGCTTTAATACCCCATGGATATGGAAATGGGATTTGAAATGTGAATACCAGAATGGTATACCAATTTTAAAACGTATCTTTTTGATCAAATGGTGGGACAAAGGTATGAATCCCCATCTACC
>QANY01003051.1:0-13425 GCA_003255025.1 Datisca glomerata | reverse complement strand
AATACTTCTTGATCGTGAATATCTGAATAGGACGAGCCCCTCATGGTTTGCTTCAGGACAAAACAATTAGAATTATGCTCGGTCAACTGGAATGTTTATTATCTGTATAGAGGATCTTTCAATGGAGTAGATCTCTCGACCTGAGACGAAAAGAAATGTCTATCTATTTTATTTAGTTATTCAGTTAAATCAATGATTCATTATTGTAACAGATAGCAACAACCATTTCACTCAGCATGCGTATTTTTTATTTTCAGATGTATTTACATCTTTTATTAATGAGATTTTTCTGATGTAGTAAGTAATAACTCTGGTTGTTCGCTGTTCAATTCCTGTGACACAAACCCATTTTTGACCTATTGGTCCTAGTATCATAGGCGACCGAACGACCGCCCCCTAATTATTAGACCAACCTGCTATAATAATTCCATAAACACCTAGTGAAGCTATGACAAATAAATAAAGTAACCTTATCCTCGGATATGACAATACCATACCATAATCAAAAGGTACAACAACCCAAATGACCATACTTAACATAGATGTAACCACTGGAGCCATTCTAAAAGGGAGAAATTAGCACTACTCGGTGAAATAGGTTCTTTTAGAATCAATTTTAAACCATCTACTAGAGGTTGTAACAATCCGAACGATCCCACTACATCAGGAACCTTTTGACGTTGCACAAAAACCATTACTTTACGTTCAACTAGCACTAAAAAGGTTACTCCTAGTAGAAGTGGTAGAATTATTCCAAGTATTTCCACTGGGACAACTATGTATGTTTTCAACTTTCTATTCACTCATGATCTGGTCTCGTCGACCCGATCATGATATTTCACTCATGATCTGGCTTGGTCAACCAAATCATGATATTAAAGGATCATACATTTTCTCAAAAAATGCCAGATCCCGAGAAGAGTTAAAGATGGTGCAACATCGAATCCTGTTACCTTACTGCGAATGAAATCTTAGAGAATCAAACTGTTCCTGTCTGCTTTTTATTTTTTCCTTTTATGACTAATTGAAATGAAATGGAAAGTGTTTCTTATATGCCCTGTACCTAAAAAATGTCTTTGCTAGATCCTAACACGAATTATGTACACAATGAGGATCACAATCATTGAGATTGTTTGGGTACCAAGCTATCTTCTCAATCTATTTACAAAAAAGCCTTCGATGTAGTGATGGATAAGTACAATTTTCATTTTGGGCAAAATGGCACGACGCTGTTGTACTATATTATGAGATGAAGACCTTGCTATATTCCAGCTACATATACGTTTGATGGAAAAAATTTCAATACACAGAGCAATTTTCCCCGTATTAATGTTGTGAGGTTTAATAAATGTGTTGAAAGAGTTCAACAAATATGTTTCAATGTTTAACAAATGTATTGCAGAGTTCACACAATGAGGGCTCAATAAATTTTGAAGGACTCGACAAATGTGTTAAGAGTTTAACAATGTGTAGGGGTTCAACAAATAGATTGGAGGGGTTCAACAAATGTATGAGGTTTCAACAAAAACATGCAATGCTATATTGGAAAAAAGACCCCGGCATGGTGGTGTGACAAATGTTTGATGGAAAAAAGAATGTTACATATGTCAATAAACTAGGGTAGCGACTGAGATTGTGAGTGAGCAAACGATTGATCTTACCATCATTCAAAAGAATTTTCGTCATCCTACTCTAGGATTCAATCTCGTCTAATTCTCCTTTCTCTCAACAAAAAGAAAATTATTCAAAAATTCATATAAATGCAAAACAACTTTGATGAATAATATAACATCAATCGATGCGCTATTAACATATCATTTGATTAAAAACACATAATAAAATTTTCATCATCCAATGACATAAGAAAGTTAGATTGGATCTGGTCATCTGTTCAGATCTGGACGAAACAGGTCTAGCCGCATTGCTCATTGTGAATTTTTTTTACATTTTATATTTTTTAACTATCAAATTTGAGTCGTTCAAATCTAATTAAAATGACCCTGATTCAACTAAAACTCTATCCTTGCTCAACAATGACAGATGATTCACGTTTTTTGTCAAAGTAATAAATCTACCACAATAAAGATGCTATGACTAACTCACTCTTAGAGTAGTAAATGAGATACTGTGTAGTTAAAATAAATGAATATAACAATAATTAATATGTATAAAGCTAGAAGGCAAGAATTTAGGAATACTTGTTTCTTAAGTCAGGAGTCAGGACACTTTCCGGGTCTTGGTCTTCTTCCAGTAGTGGGCCCACTAAACCTACGTCAAAAATACTCAAAATAGACTTTCTCTCTCCCCCACTCTCTCACTAAACTTAAGCAGAATCAAAGTCTCGACTCTCAAGTCTCAACCGCACCATAGTATCGGACCCATCACCTATTTCTTACGCAATTGCGGACTTCCTTTCACTCTGGCTTCTGTTGGTGAAGTGACACGTTACAAAAAGTCCGAAGAGAAGAAGCGAATCACACTTATTCTGCTAACTAAGCTGATATTTGTTCTACAGAAAGTGTTGCACTCGTCACTGATAGTGTTGATCTTGTGAAAATAATTTGTTTTTACTCCGTGGAACCTCAGGTTCCGGTCATTATGCCCGACGGAGCATCCAATTCTGTGGTGTCCGGTATTACAATGATCGATAGGATTTCGGGTCTCTCTTTGGCAGATGATCAAGCAGAGTCCAGTTCCAGAGAGAAAACAGAGAAAGATCCTAGAAGGATAGCAAGGAAGTAAGTTACTAATTATCATTGTTGGTTGTTCCTCGCGTGGGTTTTTAAAATTTTTGTCTCTCTGGCTTGGAGTTTTTGTTCTTGTTGTTCTTCTACATTGTGCTGATCTGTGCACATGAATTGTTGTCTGTTTGGCTGCAATGGAGCTGAACTGAAAATTATGTTATTTCGTGTCATTTGGAGTTTTTATTCGCTTCTTCGTTCATGATAATTTTGTTGACTCGTTTTCGAAGGTACCAGCTGGAGCTATGCGATAAAGCTTTGGAGGAGAATATAATTGTCTATTTGGGGACAGGTTGCGGGAAGACCCACATTGCTGTTCTATTGATACACGAGCTGTCTCACTTGATAAGGAAACCCCAGAGGAACGTATGTGTATTCCTTGCTCCCACAGTTCCTCTAGTTCAGCAGGTGAGGTCCCGAAGTGCTCATTTTAATTTATAGTTCATGTTTACTATTTGGCATACACGTACTGTTATATGGTTGTCAATGTCCATGGAAACTGTGGTAGACGTATGTTATAACCCTATAGGCAGTGATTGGTGAAGAGGTTCACTGAAGTCCCATTGCCTGTTGACCATTAGTGCTTGGATAGGTCAAACTTCTCCAAAAGTTATTGGTATTTCATATTGCATTATAGATTTATTACTTATCTTAGTCATAACCGCCTTATCTACTTAAGCTATCGGGATTCGGGACAGAACGTAACAATGTGTATCAAGTTTATGAGACATGCATTCTTATTTATTAATGACATATTATTTGTAGTTCCTTTTTGTTATTGTTCATCTAGATTATTCTCTGGCTCCCAGTATTGTTAGCTGGACTTTGCTGGTGGTGGCCTGGTGGGCATAATCAACTAATGTACTAGTTGCATAGGGGATATATTGTTAATCCTGAATTCCTATACCTGCATCTTCATTATGTTTTGAATCACACGTGTTATCTATTTGTCGCATGATGCTAGGTATCTCCATCTTGTTTTCCACTTAATATGGTCTGGAATAAACAATTTTGTTACTCTGCAGCAAGCCAAGGTTATAGAGGACTCAATTGATCTCAAGGTTGGGATACACTATGGAAGTTCCAAACGCTTAAGTAGCCACTGTGATTGGGAAAGAGAGATTGAAGAATACGAGGTATCTGCTGTCTTTACTTGATCTGAACTTACTTTTTTTATCGGTATACTGATCTGAACTTACTTGGAGCACACTTGGTTGTATCTGGAGTTCTTTACCTTTTAACAGATGTAAAGTTATGCTGTTTTTCCAAGTTAGAAGATAAAAACACTGAGCAAAGTTATCCTTGAGGGAAAATCATATAAAGTAGAGAGATTGATGCACATATTTACTCAACTGATGTTATTTATGGTATTTTAGGATAATGAGAAAAAGATGCATGATTTATCTGCTTTTTTGGCTTAATGAAAAAAATGTTATTTCTCTCTGCCAGTGATGATACAGCTTTTTTCTAGCTCTCCATTTTGATTGTGTCTTATGAAAAATCTTTCCATGCAGGTTCTTGTTATGACCCCTCAAATTCTGCTGCGTAATTTATATCACTGCTACATCAAGATGGAGTTGATTACACTTCTGATATTTGATGAGTGTCATCATGCTCAAGTCAAAAGTAATCATCCCTATGCAGAGATCATGAAGGTAAGGGCTTTTATATGCATGTGCACATTCACTGCCACTACGAGTGCTCACATTTGCTCAAAGTGTAGTTTCTTGAAAATTATGCAGGTTTTCTACAAAAGTAATGGCACAAAACTTCCCAGGGTGTTTGGCATGACGGCATCTCCAGTTGTGGGCAAAGGTTATTTCTCCTACAAAATCTTCTATTAGGCACTTAAACCTGATTGTATCAGATGTGTTGTCTGTCCATTCTGTTTTCAAATGCTAGTCAAGGACTCCAGAAAACTAGAAGGTTTACAATTTCTCACATCGACTATACCAATAGTTTATTCACTTCTTATGGTATTTGTGCAGTATTTCTGCCTTTATGTTGACATTGTTGTGTTTCATCGTGATTATCATTGTTGTAAATTGAGAAACAGTCGTCTGCTTAGAGAGTAGGGGTGTTCACGGTTCGATTCAACAAAAGAACCGAACCGAACCGTAAGTTTCGGTTTGGTTCGGTATTATTAATTAAAAAATCATTTTTAAATGATATTATTGAAAAAATAATATAAAATCAAAGTTTTGTTTCGTTTCAGTTCAGTTTTATATGAAATTATATATAAAATATATAAATGAATTTAATGTTTCGGTTCAGTTCGAAAACCACCAAAATTCTGAACCGAACACATATAAAGAACCGACCGAATCGGTCATTTTCGGTTCTGGGCAATTTTGAACACCCCTATTAGAGAGTGCCTTTTGAGGATTTTAAAAAATAGTAGTTTTGAGGTGCTTAGCTTAAGAATGATAGACGTGTTTCATTTATTCAATCTATCTAGATAATGCACTTGAATAATCTACTAGTGTCTTTTTTTTATATGCATCGTGTGGATGGGATTGTAATTCATAGGAGTGTGAATTACCTTCTGTAATATCTGTTGGGGACTTGGGGGTTTGTGTAAAACATAAACTTTGTTCCATCTTAATTTTGAGATGTTCATTCAGTCAATGAGGAAGGTGCTTTTTGTTAATGAAGGAATCCTTGTAGGCTGTAAAAAAATTATCCTACCAGTAGATTTGAGTTCATTAGAAAAAAGGTATATCCCCTAATAGTCCATTTTATAATAGATTTCTTGCGTCAATAATTAAATGTTCAATTTGTTCTTACAAAGTCAAGGAAAACTTGTTAACGGTCTTCGTAATCAATGTCAGTTTACTTGCTTACGGCATGGCCATTGATTGTTCCTACCAATTGCAGCCGCCATCCTCTAGAGGTGTTTTAGAAAAAAAATAGATTTTAAACGATTCAAAGCTGAATTATGGGATAGTCAAGTGATTGCTGATTTCATTATTATATGTACTGAAATATCTCTGGTCCTATTGATGATGAAATTACCATATGCAATGGTATAAACATGCTTTCCGGGGATAGTAATTAAGTTTATGGAATGAAAAAAAAAAGAGTCAATGAATATATGAGTCTTTTTGGAGGGGAATATTTTAGAAATCAGAGTACTCTCACTTTTTTTTTATAATAAAAAGGGTATTGTTAATGTTGGAGGCATTGAACATTATCGAAATTTCATAATTCATACTAACTCATAGAAGATGTTCCTTTATGTTATTGTTGTCTTAAAGCGCCCCCTTGAAGGGGATTTCTAGTTTACCATTTAGAATGGCTTTGCATTCAACGCACTTACACATCTCTGATAGACAATAACTACCATAAATGCTTTTTCTATTTGAAACATAGATTTGACTCCTCTTCCACTTTTAGTTTTCCAGCACACTTAGAATGACAGAAGGCTCTTAAGAAGGAACTATTTGGATATTTCTGCAAGATGCTTTTAAGTCAATAGGCTGAATGAACTTTCCTCCATTTTTATTGCGCTGATGTGGATTGGATGTAAAAATATTGAAAAGTACCCATTTGGCTTTTGCTAACTAAAAAAATCGTAGCAGCTGCTTGGTAGTATTTGGGGTCAATTTCCAACAAAAAATTCATTATGGGACGTATCAGCTGTTAAAGGTTGCATGGCATGTTGCACTTCTGACTTAGTAGCAGAAATATTCAGTGACTTGATTGCCTGATAATTTGAAGTTTGTCCTATGATTAAAAAAATATGGCTTATTTATTTTTACATTTGCAGGTGCTTCTGATCAAGAGAACTTAGCAAAAAGCATTAATAGTCTCGAGAATTTACTGGATGCGAAGGTGAGTTGTAGGAATAGTCAAGTCAAGAGATGATATGGTCATTCGGCCTTTACTTTGTTATATTTTGTGTTTGATATGATATTGTTGTATTGTAATGTCATTCGCTTTTCATCTCATACTAAAGATTTGATTAGTTTCCTTTCCAATATATACTTAGAGATATATAGGCTAAATACCAAATTCAATTTTTTTTTATGACCCCGTTGGATTTCTTTTGGTCGATTTGGTGGGAGAGAAACTCTTGAGCATTTGAACATAAACAAATATATATATTGTAGATTAGAAATTTGAAACAGTAGAATGAGTTCTGACCCTAGTTTCTATCATGTCATTGGTACAGATATATATATTGTAATTACCCCTTTTAGAAGCTCTTTATTTTGTGAATATCATGTACGCTTTTCCGGCAAAAGAAATATAAACACCAAGCACTACAATGATATACTTTGTGCATAATTTGATGCGCTGCAAATGTGATAATTGAACAATAACCAGGTATCTCGCTCCCTTCATCACATTCCAAGCATCTGAAATCTGGGAGCAGTCCAAGTTTTTCCTAGAACTGTGGTGTGTTCAAAATTCTAAGCTTCAACGATAAAAGGAAAAAATTAGCTTCACATGGAGTATCTCGTTTCTTAAGTTTTAAATCGAAGAATTTAAAGTTTTTTGCCGAGCATGGAATAATTCTTTTGACCATCTTTTATTCACTGTTCCTTTGCTCAGTTGTTGTGGTTGAGATGGAGGTCGCAATTTTAGTTGAGCTGGGTCTTCCAAGAGAACGTAGAGGGGCTGATGGGAGAAATCTTTCAGTTGAAAGTTTGTAGGAATCTTAAGACTTTGTTGTGTTTTGGAGCCACCGCTATTTTATGGAGTTTATGGTTGGAACGGAACAAAAGATTTTTTGAAGATGTAGATGCAGTGTGGGATAAGATGCATTTTTCTACTTCTTTTTGGGCGGTTATTTCTAAAGCATTCAAAAATGTTCCTTTGTTCTTACTCCTTTGTAACTGGACAGCAGCTTCTGTAGACTAGTTTTAGTCTTTTGGGGGTTCGGCGAGGAAGCCTTTTCCTCTGAACCTTTTGTACATTTTTCTTCTTCAACACAAATTTCGTTTCCTATAAAAAAAATCTTTTAATTTTTGTTATTTCCCCTATGAATGATAAAAGGAAATCAAATACTAGTGTCTGTATTAAGACTTTCAGAATAACTGGCTCACCGATCTAACTATTTTTTCTGTAACCCTTAACCTATTCTGGCATTTATATTGAATGTGGTTGTTAACACTGGCTGATCAAATGAATCTAACAACAATTATATTTGTCAGTCATAACTTATAGAGCTGTTGTTTTATGTTAGTATTCACAACTCGTCTTTAATGTTTAAAATAAAGTATTCTGAGTTCTTGCCAAGCATTTGAAATTTCTTTGTATTTGCATTGGTTCCCCGAGGAATGATAAAAGGAAATCAAATACTTGTCTGTAAGACTTTTAGAATTATTGGCTCATTGATCTAATTAATTTTTGTTAAATTTTTTAGTGAACCTATTCTTAACATTTACAATGTGGTTGTTGTTAACACTGGCTGATAAAATTATTCAAACGAGTATATTCCTCAGTCATAACTTATGTAGCTGTGGTTCTATGTTGGTATTCAGAACTAATGCTGGTGTTTTTAAAACTCTCCTCACTTGCAGATTTATACAGTGGAAGATAAGGAAGAACTAGACGCCTTTGTTGCATCTCCTGTCGTTAGATTCTATGATTATGGTCCTGTTGCCAATAGTTTAGCGAGCTCCCGTATGACATACATTTGTAAACTCGAGGAGATCAAACACCAGGTATTGTTTTTTAGCATAATTTTATTGGTCAATATTGTTGTTTGCTCAACTAGCTCTCACTTGCTATTTCTTACAACAAGAGCAGTGCATATCAACACTTAGTGGAAATGCAATTGATCACCAAAGTATGCGCAGCACCAAAAGGCTGTTATGCAGAATACATGATAATATCGTGTTTTGTTTGGGAAATCTTGGTCTTTGGGGAGCATTACAAGTAAGCTCTCGTAACACCTAATCATTTATAATTCTGCATATTGAATGTGGCTGTTGTGCGGGGACACAATTAGATTTTGGGAAGATGCATGGTGCTCTAATACTTCTTTGGCTTCTAGGTTTCCTAGACTATATAGGATATCACATCTTCATCACACCCCTGTCAGATTTTTTTGGTCATTCCAAAACTCCTGACATTTTCATTTTTTCAGCAATTTTAATGATAGAGAATCTGTGGACTTTGTTTCTGCACTGAACAATTTAATGCGCGTTTCTGTCTCTAATCATAATCTAGATAGAAGGGTTTGGTTGTTGGATAAATCGGGGTTTTTAGTTGTGAGTTTTTCTTTTCATTCATGACCTCCTCCAACAACTCGGTTGTAGATAATAGAAGTCAGGTTGACCTCCAATTTCGAGAATTTTGGTCATCTAAAACCAAGAAAATCAAATTCTTTTGTTGATATTTAGGTTGTAAGGTCTACTCATGATGTAATTCAAACTAGACATCTGACCATGGCTCTGTCTCTTTCGAGATGTGTGTTATGTGGTAAAAGTGGAGAGAGTCTGGACCATCTCTTCATACATTGCTCTTTTGTGCATGTTCTGTGGTCTAAATGGAGATTTGAGCTTAGTTTTAGAAGGGTTCCTCAGGAGCCCGTGGAGGGCTGTTGGGTGATGTTCTCCAGCTGAAAAAATCCACAAGAAACTTAAAACACTCTTGTGTTTTGGCGCACTTGTATTTCACTTCTTTTTTTGGGTATCCAGCATGAAGAATTTTAAGAATATTCCTTTATTTATGCTTGTTTAGACTAACTATAGTCTTTTGGTGTCCGGTTAGGATTTCTTTTCCTCTAAAGCTTCTTTGTACATTCTCTCTTTTATATAAATAAAATTTCTGCTTCTTATAAAAAATGTGGCTGTTGCGAACACTGGCTGATCAAAATAACTATGTTTTATTGTTGTCATAGTCTGAGATTGTTTGGGAGAGTGATGCATCTCCTCCAGTTTCACTGTCCAAGTTATTGTTAAACGTCGTTTTTTTTATGTCTCCTTATTTTTTAACTGGAAATGGCAGAAAAAAGACAGGTTTTACGGTGGAGTTAAGCAAATAGCCGTTAGGGATTTTTTTATGCAAAAATGACCGAGTTTTCAGAATTCCCACATAAGTCCAGCTCTGGTTCTATGTGTGTTACTAATTTATTCACATCAAACCTCAGCTATTGTCTGACCGTTTTTTCCATTTTTACTGCCCGGCCTTTTACCTAACTTCACCCTAAATTCGGTCATTCCTTATTTCTCCATTTTTTGTTGTCCTATTTGTGACCATCTTGTAGCATTTATTTCTAGAGGAAGCCCCATGCATATAATTTTCACATTCAAATGAACAAAGTTCACTAAGCATCTGAACTCTATTAACTTTTTCAAAGTAAATTTTGGAGCTATTTTGTGTTTTGAATATTATTTTGGGAAAGTTTCTCGTTCCCCCTCCTGTAGTTTGCTTAAATGACATGTACATCCTCTCTAGTTTAAAAAAATGACACAGTCCTCCCTTCGTATTAGGTTTCAATGACATAAAACTCAAAATCATTAAATTTCAAATTAACGCCATTTAAATAACATTGAAATTATTCTAGTTTTTCTTTTTCATTCTGAAAACGTTGAACTCAAATTTTTTATTCAAACCCAAATAGAAGTCTGGAACGGTGTTTTATGAAGGAGGTCTGCCAAAAGGTTATTCAAATTCTTGGTCAGTGGTCTAACTCTTAGGTGTGTGCCTGACAAAAGATAAAATATTCAGAAAGTGTGAAGAATGACTAAAAGTGACAAGTTAAGAGTTCAGAGTTCACAATGCCTGCTGAAGATAGATGGTATCTCGGGAAATATAAGAAAACATCATTCTGCAAAGCAATAGCATAAAAGTCAACTCTCAGTAACAGAATAACCAGTGTTTTTGCAAATTAGAGTCACAAGCACCTAATCCTGTCAAGTATTTAAAGAAACTTCTCCATCTCATATACCTAATGGCCTAAGGACAAGGTTAGAGAAGGTGGTTGATGGGAATCCCAAATCTCCTTAGGGTTCTTTCATTAGCGAGGAAGAACGGGGTTGGTTGTAATTGATTCCAGGTTGGGCTTCGGGTCGGGTGCAATTTATGTTTTGGGTTAAAATTATTTGGTCGGGTCACTTTATATTTCATGTTAGAAAAAAATAGTTGGTTCCGGTCGGTTATGGGGATAACCTTGTCTCTTGGCACCAAAACTTACACATTTATAACAGAATAGACTTCTGTACCTTTTTTTAAACTAGATGGGATTTCCTTGTCATTTAAGCTAACTACGGGAAGTATCAGAAGAATTTTCACACTTGTTTTGGACAATTCTAGTGAGACTCTTAGTCACACGGGTAATACAAGATGGCATTGACTATGATCTGTATCCTTATCCCAGGTTACAGGATCTTAGATTGTTTCGTTTTATCGAAGTAGACAGAAGCATAATTTTGGTTCATCTAGGTGCTGTTTAAAACTTGTGAAAGAGCTCTTCACGCTACTTAATTTGAAAGCTTTTATGTACTTTTGCAGCATTGCTTTGTTTATGCCATGTAACTTTTAAATGAGACAATAAATTAATATGCATTACTGATTGAAAAGGTATAGTCATGTGATAGTCTTTATCATGTTGCATTTAATGTAATATTCTAAGACTGTTGGATACTGGTTCATTTGGTGTCTGGATTTTAGAGAAAGTTTGATATTGTTTACTAAGATACTTCAGGTAAGTGTTGATGAGACAAAATATACAGTTGACCGTTTTCAGAAGACGGGCAAGAGTAGGTCAAGGCTTTTATCCCTCATTCTCAGCCAGACATTTTTTGGTCTTATTGAATTTTGCGCAGCTTTTTGTTTATTCCACCATGCACTGCTGTTTTAAAAGGATTTTTTTCATTAATATGTAAGACGTTGCTGATTAAGAAAATAAAGTCATAAGTTATTTCTTGGGTTATTTAACTAAAAGGTGCTTCTGGAGACAAGTAAATATTAATCTTGATTCTTTTTTTTTATTAGTCTGATACATATCATCATCATCTGTCTAGATACCTAACTCGTGTAATTTAGTTATTCAGTGCTATCAGGCTTTGAAATGTTTTTCCTGCTTTGTCATTATCTACTCTCCTAGGCTAGCCACGTTCTTTTGAGCGGTGATCACACTGAGTGGAGTGAATTAATAGAGGCTGATGGAAACCAGAGTGATGGCTCTTTATGTGATAGATACCTAGCACAAGCTGCTCAAGTCTTTGGTTCTGATTGTAGGACAGGTACTTAATTTTGCTAAAACTTTTCAGCGTTTTTCTTGCCATTTTCTTCGTTCTTGTGATAACGGACAGTAGTCAGTAAACATTTATTATCTTTGGAGTTAATTATCAATGGATCAAAGTCACATTTGAATGTTTTGTTATTGTCTGTTTTATGCTCCATTAGTTGGAACCTGATATTAAGATGAAGCGACAAATTTCTGCATTTGGCAATGTGATTTTAGGTATATTTAATCATTTATGCTGTAGATGGACGTTCATTAGATCTATCTCGTGTAGACATTTTAAAGGAGCCATTTTTCTCAAAAAAGCTCTTGCGGCTTATTGGAATTCTTTCCTCCTTCAGGTTAGTGTTTGACGTTTGTTGATTCGTTTACAAGCATGTTCTTCAGAAGGTACCATGGAACACTTGAGGCTTCCACGTCCTCAAAAAAAGAAGAGAAAAAATAAAGTAAAGAAAGTAATGAAAAAAGGGAAATAAAATTATGCTTAATTTCTTTTGAAGTCATTTGTATGCTTCTATGTGATGTTTCTTTAATGTTAACTTTGATCTTTGAATATACTTCTAAATCAAGTCTCTCGTTCTTCGTATCATTGTCAAATTTTATATAAGAGTTGATGAAGAAATTGTTTATTTTGATAAGACTTTCTTTTATCTTTGTTAATACCTTCAATTTCAGGCATCAACCAAGTATGAAATGTATCATATTTGTAAATAGAATTGTTACTGCAAGATCCTTGTCCTACATACTGCAGCACCTTAAGTTTCTGGCAAATTGGAAGTGTAATTTTCTTATAGGAATCCACTCTGGACTGAAGAGTATGTCACGGAAGACCATGAACATAATTCTCGAAAAGTTTCGGTCTGGAGAGGTAACTTCATGCATTTCTTGGCATACCAGGGCATGTCAGACTATAATTTAGATATTTTTCTCTTGAAGTAATATCTTGTAAGTGGCCTTGGTTACTTAAAAGGTTGAAGCTGTTTGTTAATCCTGTAGCTCATGATATGACAGTTAAATCTATTGGTGGCAACGAAGGTGGGTGAAGAGGGACTTGATATCCAGACATGTAGCCTTGTTATTCGGTTTGATCTTCCTGAAACTGTAGCTAGCTTTATACAATCAAGGGGTCGCGCACGAATGCCTCAGTCTGAATATGCATTTCTGGTTGATAGGTGCTTTTCTAACCATAAGTTTGACAACTAATATTTGGTTAGTTTCCTTTTCTGATAACTTTTCATTCTAAATTGCAGTGGCAACCCAAAGGAGCAAGATTTGATAGAAAACTTCAGAAAAGACGAGGATCAAATGAACAAAGAAATTTGTTCACGGTCGTTGAGTGTGACTGAGTCCTTTGTAGGTTCTGAAGAAAGCATCTATAAAGTTGAGTCAACCGGTGCATCAACCAATTCTGGATATAGCATCTCATTACTACACCACTACTGCTCCAAATTACCACATGATGAGTAAGCCTTGCTAATGAAT
>QANY01003043.1:1203119-1275752 GCA_003255025.1 Datisca glomerata | reverse complement strand
GTTTGAAAAAAGAATTAACGAGAGATGTTGGGTATGAAGATAACCACTCAATTTTAGGAGGTATCAAAATACCCTCAAATGAGTGTATCTTTATATTTAACTGTCCCTTTCCACGTTACTTTTAGAATTTGTTTAGGTGGATCTTCTAAAGGCTTATGACAATGTTAGTTGGTTTTTCCTTGGGAGAGTCCTTCAAGGCTTTGGGTTTCCTAACAGATTCACTAATTGGATCATGGAATGTGTTACTTCTCCAAGCTACTCCATCAGTATTAATAGCAGTCAAGACAACTGAAAAAGATTAATCCGTAGAGGATAAACTTCAAGAAGAAATTCAATCAGCAAAGAAAAGGCTTTTAGATCTTAAAGCTGCCTTTAAGGGAAAAGGTGGACTTAGGAGCTCTTCCAAGCATTAAGAGTTGTTGGACTGCTACAACATCCTACAACAGTATCAGAGATGTTCCTTTCCAGCCTCTACTTTTTATCTTGCTTGTTGTTTCTATCTTCTTTCTGGTTTTTAGTAATATTTGATTATGGTTTCTGCGATTTGGTTTAAACATTGAAAATTTATTTTTCTAGTCTTTAGTTATCATTTTTCTATTGCAGTGGGGACACTGCAAATCTTGAGTTTTGGGGAGGGGCCTATACCCTTTTCTTTGGATTTATATTTGAAAGTTCTGTTGGTGTTTCTCAAATTGTTTAGGTTGTTAATTCTATTTTTCCTTGTGAGTTCTTAATTTTAGCTTGTCGTCAGTCTGCTCAGTCAATAAAAAGTAAAAGCATATTGAAAAAATGAAATAAAGGATGATAAAATGTTAGTTATTCTCAAATCACGTTGATTTTAGAGTGTTAGACTAGTTCCCTTTCCCATTTGCACTTAAAAGTGAAGTTACTTGTTTTTGGAAAGTTTAGAATACTTTAAATCCGAGTAAGGCTTAATATTCTAGTTGGGCGCCTAGAGCATCTAGTAGGCAGTGTTGTAGCTGTTCATCATAAAAAATATTCAAGTTTAGGGGATTTATGTTAAAATTGTTTTGTATGTAGTATTGCTGCTTTGTTTGGTTTCAAAGAAAAATTATCATGAATAAAAGAGGTTAGAGAAGCTCATATGTCTTAGGTTGTTGAGCAACCAGGTGCCTTCATCGCAATGTTATCATTCACATCAAAAGGCAGCCAGAGATATGAGCTGGCTATACCATTATTAAAAGAAATAGTAAATCTAAGAGATATCAACCTTGCTTGTTTTATTGTTGAGTAACCGGGTATCTTCACCACAAGTGTTGAATATTCATGTAAGAAGGCAGTGTAACATAAGAGGTATTCTAATCTTAAAAAAAAAGAAGAAGCCAATAATATAAAAAAGGTATGCAACTCAGTGTACATGATTCACTTGTGTTCTTCATGTAATTGCTTGTCCCCTTTTCTTTGAGATCTTCTTGCTGCATGTTGTTCGCTGTTGAGATAGGTTGCCTAGGTAGAATGCACAATTTAATTCTATGATCTTGGTTTAAAGTATCTTAAGAATTCTAATTGAGCAGGTCTAGCTTCTAGTACACACACACACTTAAGGGAATTAGGATATCATCTCAATTCAGTATGAGAATGATAATTAAGTTGCTTTTTTCATTTGTGCATTAAAGTGTTGAGCAAATTGGTTATTGGGCTTGGATTTCTAGCTTGCATGGAAAAGAAGAGTTGGATAAAGTCTAGGGTTACTTCTTTTGAGAGTCTTTTTGTGTTGGTTATCATCACTCGAGGATGAGTAATGCCCTAAGTTTGGGGGTGTGATGACTAAGATTTTAGAGTTTTCCTTGCATTTTTAAGCCTTATGTATTGCTTATCTTAGAAAGTTATAGCACTCTGCTTAGTTTGTGTCATTTCTTTTTAGTTTTGCTCTTTGTTTGGTTTTTCTGTCTAGCTAGATTCTTAAAGTCTTTTGAGCAGTTTTGTGCATAATATTGTGTTGTCTAGATGGCCTTGGAAGCTTGGTGGATGGAGTTGATTTTGTTGCTACTATAGCAATGCTCATGCACACTTGGTAGGAGGATTTTCCACGTAGTCCAACTGACACTAAAAAGAGAGAAGATGCCCGTGCCCTCAGAGTCAGTTATCCACCTAGAATTAACCCTTTTTTCACGGTCCCCGCTTTGTAGCTTCTCAACATGTGCTGTTGCTAGGAGAATGAAGCCCTAATTATGATGCTCTTTAAATAGAAAGTACATCCATTTTGAGGAGAGAGCCGACATTCTTGCTGAAAATAAGGAGACAGTTTGCAGAGCAAGGATGCAAGGAGAAGGATAGAAAAAGAAGCAAAACATTGAGGAAGAAGACAAAGAAGAGGATATTCATTTATTCCCTTTGCTCTTTCTTCTTTCTTAGCTTTATTTTACTTATAGTATTTCTGCATCTTAGTTAATTTTATATGAGATAACAATGGAAATGGTTGTATTTAAATCTGTTCAAAAGCTCATTATGTGCTAAACTCTTTAAGCTAGTATGGGGAATGAACCTTGGAGTTGTTGTTTCTGGTTAATGAAGTTTTTGTTGCTTATTAGCATTTCATTCAAGGTGTTTAATGTTCAAATTTTATTGTTCACTGGCCATCTTTAGTAAAATGCAAGTTAGATTAAATACTGGAAATGTTTGATTTAATGGAAATAGCTTGAATGATACTTGGGTACTTAAATTATGTAGATCTAAGCATGTAGTGTGTGGTATAGGCATATATGCTCACCTTATAAATCAATCGGCTGGAACTAATGAGAGGAAACTCTAATCTATCTTAGACTTAGGAATAAGTTAATGAAGTGTAAAGTTAGAGATTGCAAAGATGGAAATCTATTGTGCTTATAAGCTCAGGTTAATGCTATTAAAATGATGTAGCAACAAGAGCATATTTAACCAGAAATATTAATGGATAGGGAATTTAACCATGCTAGCTTTCTTTGTCATTAAATACACCATTAGTATTAAACTTAATCTTATATTCTGCAAGTGTCACTCTAAGCTATTTTATTAGCATTATCATTTCAACCTTAATTTTGAGTCACTTGAAATCAATCATTGTTTTTACTCTGTTTTTCAATTAGATTTAGTTTGGTATGTTTTATTCTTATTTCTTATCAGTCCCTCTGGATATTGACACTCACTTATCACTTTGGTTCATGACATGTGTACTTGAATATAGATATCAGACAACACCCCATTTCATGACAACCTCCTCTCTTGCTCACCATCTAAGATCCCTCAAAACTAAAGAGGGTTAAGCTCTAAGCAGTAATGGTTGTCGCACAAGATATAGGCTGTGTTTATTTGATTGCGCTGTTATTAAACTCATATTGTCATCTTAGATAAAAACACATATTATGATTATTTATATTCCATAATTTTTTTTTCGAATAAGAAAAAAATGTTTACGATAAAAATCTGACTTTTTTTTTATAAAAATAGGGAATTTTTAAAATTTCAGTACATAGTGAAAACGAATTGAGGTTTTGGAATCCAAACAAAAGATTTTGAACCAAATCTCTTTAGGGTAGATTCGTAACATATTGAAACACGTATTGTAGAAAAATTAGGTTAAATTTGGATCCCTGTGATTTTGTTTTATTATTTTGGAAATTTCTATTTAGTACATGGGAAAATAGTTTTTCGATATCCAAGTTTAGGGTTGCTACTATATTGAGATCACCTTAGTTTAACCAAAAACATTTACGGTAATATTCTAAGAGTATCTTTAGTAATTCCGTGAAATTTCAGAATTTTTCAACATGGTTTGCTTACTAAAACATTTTTTTGAATGATACTGTTGTACATGAAAAAAAAAAAAGTTTTATGTGACGAGCTAGTTTTCACGTTTTAACAACCCAATCCACCTTGGAAGATTATGAAATTAATTATGTAAAGCTCTGATATATTTGAGTTCAGCCAATAAAATATAAAGAATTTTTAGGAAACTCTAGTTTAAGTTGTGTCAATTTTTACCAAAGTTAGCACTTAGTGTTAGTTTCCATTTTAGCTAACCGTATCATTGTGAGTAGTATAGTTCTATTTGTTTCAGGAGTTTCACTTTTGTATTTTATTTACCGGGAGATCAGGTAGCTGAAATCTTACATAGGTAAATGCGTCCTTGCTTTGGTGGTCTGAAAATCGTAGAATAAATTTTGGTTTTTTTCCTTATTTGGGTATTGTTTTGTGATGTATTCATTGTGTTGTTATGCTTTATTCTGAATGATAATGAATTGTATGATCACATAACGTAAAATACCGTGTGCCGTTAGAGTCACGTACCCACCAACTCTGTTATTGGTTGCCTTGTCCTTTAGAAAGGTTTATGTAATACCCAAGTTTTTATTAAAGGGCATTTTTGTAATTTAGAAATCACTCACACAATATACGCACATACACCCTAAGCCACCCTATTTGTTTTCTTTGTGTTCTCTCTTAACAATTTTCCCTCAAATCTCTCTTTTGTTATCTCAAGCTAATCCTTGTAACCACCTAAAACACTCTCCCCTTTTTATATGATTGCACATCTCTACTTCATCTAGTTTCATCTTCATGAATTATCCTCCATTAATCAAGGTATGATTTCTTGTCTCTCTCTCTCTCTCCCTCTTCTTCGTCTCCCTTTTCTGTTTCCCCCCTCTTTGTGCGTCTCCCTCTCTCCCCCTCTCTGTTCTGTCTCTCTCTCCCCCCTCTCTGTTCCATCTCTCTCTCTTCCCCTCGCTGTTCTGTCTCTCTCACTCCCCCCTTTCTATTCTGTTTGTCTTTCTCTCCCCCTCTTTGTTCTGTCTCTCTCTCTTTCCCCCTCTCTGTTCTCTCTCTCTCTCTCTCTCTCCCTCCCTCTCTCTTTTTCCCCACTCTGTTCTGCCTCTCTCTCTTTCCCCCTCTCTATTCTGTCTGTCTCTCTCTCCCCCTCTCTGTTCTGTCTCTCTCTCCCCCTCTCTGTGCGTTTCTCTCTCCCTCTTCTTCGTCTCCTTCCCCCTATCTATTCTATCTCTCTCTCCTTTGTCTTCCCCTATCTATTCTATCTCTCTCTCCCCCCTCTCCGTTCTGTCTCTCTCTCTCTCTTTCCCCCTTTCTGTTCTGTCTCTCTCTCTTCCCCCTCTCTGTGTGTCTCTCTCTCTCCCACTTCTTTGTTTCCTTCCCCTCTCTGTTATGTCTCTCTCTCCTTCATCTCCCCCTCTCTTGGATGTTTTTCCTGATGATTTGCCAGGACTTCCTCCTCCTCCTCGAGAGATTTTCATATTGAGTTGGTATCAGGCACTGCCCCTATATCTAAAGCTTTGTATCGTATGGCTCCTGCAGAATTGAAAGAACTTAAAGATCAACTTCAAGAATGACTGGATAAGGGTTTCATAAGACCCAGTATTTCACCTTGGGGTGCTCCAGTGTTATTTGTTAAAAAGAAAGATGGATCAGTGAGGCTATACATTGACTACAGGGAATTGAATAAAGTCACTATCAAGAATAAGTATCCGTTACCGTGCATTAATGATTTGTTCGATCAACTTCAGGGAGCATCAGTATTCTCTAAGATTGATTTAAGATCAGGATACCATCATATCAGGAGTCAAAATGAGGATATTTCTAAGACAGCGTTTCGCACTCGTTACCACCATTACGAGTTTGTAGTGATGTCGGTTGGATTAACTAACGCTCCGGCAGCCTTAATGGATTTAATGAACAGGGTGTTCAAGGAGTACCTGGATTCTTTTGTGATTGTCTTTATTGATGATATTCTGGTGTACTCTAGATCAGAGCCGAACATATGAATCATCTCAGGATTATTTTGCAAACATTAAGGACACACTAGTTATATGCCAAATTCCAGAAGTGTGAGGTTTGGCTTCAGAAAGTGTCATTCCTTGGTCATGTGGTATCTCAAGATGGAATCTCAGTTGACCCGTCTAAAATTGAAGCAGTGCTTAACTGGCCTCAACCGATAAATGTTGGGGAAGTTCATAGTTTTCTGGGTTTAGCAGGATACTACAGAAGGTTTGTTGAAGGTTTTTCAAAGATTGTTGTCCCACTTACTCAGCTGACCAGGAAGAATGCCACATTTTCCTGGATTGCCGAGTGTGAGAAATGTTTTCAGAGCCTTAAACAAATATTAGTGACAACACTAGTGTTGACCATTCTAGATGGAAAGAGCGACTTTGTGATTTACAGTGATGCTTCTAAAAGAGGTTTGGGTTGCGTTTTGATGCAACAGAGAAAGGTCATAGGATATGCATCTCGTTAGCTCAAGCCCTATGAACAGAATTATCCTACTCATGATTTGGAGTTGGCTGCTGTTGTTTTTGCCCTCATGATCTGGAGACATTATTTGTATGGCTGTAAGTGTCAGATTTACATAGATCATAAGAGCCTTAAGTACCTTTTCACTCAGAAAGAACTTAGCATGAGTCAACGGCGTTGGTTGGAATTGGTGAATGATTATGACTCCGAGATCATTTATCACCCAGGAAAGGCAAATATAGTGGTTGATGCCTTAAGTTGAAAATCAGCTCATTCAGCAGCTCTTATTACTTCTCAAGGACATATCTTGAAGGATTTGGAACGTGTTAAGATGCAAGTGTTGCTGAAGGATACTACAGCACAACTAGCCTAGCTCACAGTTCAACCATCATTACAGCAACGTATTATTGATGCACAGAACTCAGACTCAGAGTTGCTTCTGAATCGTAGTGAAGTGGGTTCAGACAAAAGACAAGGGTTTGAAATTAGTGACGATTCAGCTCTTCACTTTCATGGGAGACTGTGTGTTTCTAAACATGCACTCATTAGGCAGGAATTGCTCACGGAGGCTCATAGTTCACCATACACTGTCCACCCTTGTAGTACTAAGATGTATCAAGATTTAAAGTTACATTATTGGTGGAATGGTATGAAGCGTGACATTGCTGAGTTCGTTAGTAAGTGTTTGGTGTGTCAGCAGATCAAGGCTCAAAGACAGCGACCATCTGGGGTTTTAAAACCTTTAAGTATTCGTGAATGGAAGTGGGAACACGTAACTATGGATTTCGTTTTGGGGCTACCCAGAATGGTAAAGGGTTTTAACTCCATTTGGGTTGTGGTGGATCGTCTTACCAAGTCTGCACACTTTTTGCCTGGTAAGACTACTCTTTCAGTTGAGGATTGGGCTCGGTTATATGTTCACGAGATTGTTCGACTTCATGGGGTTCCAGTGTCTATAATGTCAGATCGGGATCCACGGTTCACTTCAAACTTTTGGCGTAGTCTAAAAAAGCTTTGGGAACACAGTTGAATTTCAGTACAGCTTTTCATCCACAATCTGTTGGGCAATCTGAGTGAATAATTCATACATTAGAAGATATGCTTCGAGCTTGTGTCTTGGATTTCTCTGGTAGTTGGGACGCACACTTGGCACTCGTGGAGTTTGCTTATAATAAGTGTTATCAGGCGACAATTGGTATGGCTCCGTTTGAGACACTTTATGGAAAGAAATGTCGGTCACTGGTTCATTGGGATGAAGTTGGCGAACGAAAGTTTTTGGACCCTGACTTGGTTTAGTCCATGAATGAAGCTATTCAGAAAATCAGAGATAGAATGAAGACCGCTCAGAGTAGGCAAGAGAGTTACGCAGATGTCAGGAGGAATGATCTCGAATTTGAAGTGGGTGATCATATGTTTCTCAAAGTTGCCCCATCCAAAATCTCGAATTTGGTCTCAAGGGGAAGCTGAGTCCCAGATTTATTGGCCCGTATGAGATTTTGGATCGTATTGGTACTTTGGCATACCGACTCACTTTACCACAACCTCTTTCAAATGTTCATAATGTGTTTCACGTCTAGATGCTTTGCAAATACGTGTCTGACCAAACGCATGTAATTGATTTTAAACCTCTGCAAGTTCTTGGTGATCTCACTTATGAGGAGAATCCAATCAGAGTTTTAGAGTGCAGGAAACAAACTCTTCATAATAGAACGGTTCAACTAGTCAAGATTTTTTGGAGAAATCATCGGATCGGGGAAGCAACATGGGAACGAGAAGCTGAGATACGTATCAAGTGTCCAGAGTTATTTCTGTAAGGTATTTTCCTTACAGGGATGAAAGTTCTTAAGGAGGGGACAATGTAATACCTAAGTTTTTAATAAAGGATATTTTTGTAATTTAGAACTCACTCACACCATATATGCACTTACACCTTAAGCCACCCTTTTTTGTTTCCTTTGTGTTCTCTCTTAACAATTTTTCCCCAAATCTCTCTTTTGCTATCTCAAGCTAATCCTTGTAACCACCTATAACTCTCTCTCCCCTTTTTATATCATTGCACATCTCTACTTCATCTAGTTTCTTCTTCATCAATTATCCTCCATTAATCAAGGTATGATTTCTCCTCTTTCTCTCTCTCTCTCTCTCCCCCTCTTCTTCATCTCCCTTTTCTGTTTTTCCCCCTCTCTGTCCGTCCCCCTCTTTCCCCCTCTTTGTTCTATCTTTCTCTCCCCCTCTCTGTTTTGTCTCTCTCTCTCCCCCTCTCTGTTTTGTCTCTCTCTCTCCCCCTCTCTGTTCTGTCACTTTTTCTCTCCCCCCTCTGTTCTATCTCTCTCTCTCTCTCTTTCCCCCTCTCTATTCTCTCTCTCTCTTTTCCCCCCTTTGTTCTGTCTCTCTCTCTTTCCCCCTCTCTGTTTTGTCCGTCTCTCTCTCTCCTTCCCCCTCTCTGTTCTATCTCTCTCTCCCTCTTCTTCATCTCCTTCCCCCTCTCTGTTCTATCTCTCACTCTCCCCTCTTTCTGTTTTGTCTCTCTCTCTTCCCCCCTCACTATTCTGTCTCTCTCTCCCTCTTCTTCGTCTCTTTCCCCTCTCTGTTATGTCTCTCTCTCCTTCGTCTCCCCCTCTCTGTTCTGTCTCTCTCTCCCCCCTCTCTTTGTTCTATCTCTCTCTCTCTCCCTCTATGTGCGTGTCTTTCTCTCCCTCTTCTTCCTCTCCCTCCCCCTCTCTATTATGTTTCTCTCTCTCTCCTATGTTCCCCCTTTTGCGTCTCTCTCTCCCTCTTCTTCATCTTCCTTTTCTATTTTTTTCCTTCTTTTGAACCGGTTCAGTCAGACCAGACCAGGCCAAACCGGTTCAATCAGACTGAACCGACTCAATCAGACTAGACCAGTTCAACCAGACCAGACCGAACTGGCCCAAAACAGCAAAACCGAATCAATTCAGACCACCCGAACCTTGTTGAACCATTTTAAACCATTTGACAATTTCACCCGATGTGGTTTCCATCTGTTCCCAACCTCGCTTAGTTATTTAAATAATTGTAGATATTATATGAATTTGTTGTGACCTGGAATCCTTAGATTGCAGGTCATTAGTTGCTGAATTTGAATCGTAGCGAATCCAGGTAAGTGGATTTACATAATAATTCGGTTCATATGTTCTAAGTGTAGAATATATAATGTGAAATTGTTTTTATTATTTCTTTATGTTCAAAGATCAAGTATTTTATTTGTTTTCCATATTATAATGAAATTTTGTACCATGTTATGTATGATTATATTTTGATTTATACATGTATTAGTTATGAGTTTATGTTCATGAACAAGTTATATGTTTACTTATGTATATGTGATAGCGTGAAATATGAATATTAATTCAAGTAAAAAGTGATAAGTAAACAAGAAGTAGACTTAGTCATGTCCCTTGGTTATCAAGTAATCAGATTGTTCACGTCATATTATCAAGGTATACAGTTGGGTGTCACCATGTTCATGTTAACATCCTTGATGTTCAGATAACCTTAAGTGATATCAAGTTTCAGGACACCCAATCTGTCATGTTCACGTTACCAGTTCAAGTTCAAGTTGTGGAACAGTTCTGATTAGGTTGTTAATCGAGAGATATGCCTAGTCGAATTATGATCAAGCAAGTATAAGTATTGGCATGTATAAGTACAAGTTCAAGTTATATGTTAATCATGAAATCAATGTGTTTTTACAAGTATTTTATGTGACATGTGAACGTGTGAAATAAATTTGCATGAGTTATATGTTTACATTTATGTCATGTGAATTCATTACTATGTGAATTTACTTATTGGGTATTTTTAATACTCACCCCCCATAGATGATTGTGTTGCAGATGATGGTGAGTAGCAAGAGTGAGGGACTGCCATAGCAAACACGATTATGATTTCTAAGTTTAATTATGACTTCAGTTGACTTCAGTTATTTCATATATTAATGAATATTTATGTTTAATCTTTCAGGTCATATGAATTTTCGTGCTTCATTTTATTACAGTTTAATGAATCATTTATTTTAGTTTAATGAGTTAATATTATTTCAAAATAATTTTTATGCTTATGCTATTTAAGGTTAAAAATTAGGGGAAAATTAGGGTTTATAATTTGGGGATTTTCTCAAATTAGAGTTTTAATTGAATTGGAGAATTTTTAAATCTTGAAATTTCAAGTATGTTTAACCCTCGGGAATCGGGGCGTTACAGTTTATGTGTTACCTCATCCTTCAGGAGAGGGTATGTGGATCTGATATGGTTAGTCTTATAGGAATGCATTATTACAATTGGTTCCACTTTCTCAAATGTGCAAAATTTTACTCGTGAGAAATGTCACTTGTACGTACCTTACAAACTAATGAATCTTACTGACGGTTAATTCTTTTTTGATATGGGTGTGTGGTGAACTCTAACAGAAGTTAGACAACATCTCTGTAAGGAAAGATATGAATTATTTGAATGACTGATAAGTTTTCACATAAAACTCTATAAAATGAAATGACACGCCTTGTATGTGAGTGCTTTATGTGTTGTTATGTATGTACGGTTTTACTTACTAAGTATATTTTTATACTCACTCTATTTTATTTTAAAATTATCAGATGAGCAAGATGCTTTCATTTTGGATGAAGTCTAGAGTCTCTGACACGTGACTAAAGTCAAAGTCATTTTGGAAACATTAAAAGCTTTATTTTCTTTTGTTAAATTTTGACTACCTTTATTTAGTTTCTTTCATTAAACAATTGACATAATCTGACATTATATGATGTTTTAATTTTTTTCTTAATAAATCAAACTTTGTAAACATATTAATTTTACTCTTGATTATTTATAAAAAAAATTGAACTAGCTTCCGCGAGTTTTAATTGCATAAATTATTAAAGAAAATTATGGATAAATTTTTGGCTTGTTATAGTTGGTATCAAAGCTCAAAGCAAATAAGATCTGTAGACAAATGTGTTTACTAAAAAGTTTTTTGAATTTTGAGTTAGTTGACGAAATTATTTTTGGGAAATTTTTCTGAATTTTAAGAGTCCGTGCCATAATTTAGGGTTGTGATATGTTTGTGCCTAGGAACCAATGATGATTTATTGGTATGTGACATTGATTGAATCGTGTGATCGACTTAGTTATGAATTTTTCAAACGACTCTAGATCGACTGTTAGTGACAGAGAATTTTCTCACGTAGGGTCCAATTTTTGCCCACTCTCTATGAGATTTACAAGAAGAATGGTTATTGGACTCAAATCGTAAACGTCCAATGATAGTATGAAATCCACGGATTGTCAGGAGGGGAACACATAATCATGCTTCAACACCTAGTGTAGTGAGGCAATATCCTCCGATAGCTAGAGTTTTTCTGGATGAGTCGGTTAGCTCTAACGATGAGGAGGTTACCTAACACTTACGTGAAGCTCCTAGATGACCACAAGCATGGGTTTCTTCTGTTAGGGACTTTCCATCTGGCTGTGGCCGCAATGCACACATTATCCCTAGTGTCTCTGAACCAGAGGAAGAACCAAAGGGAGATCCAGAGGAAGATCCAGAAGAGGATCCCAAATGAAGATTTTCACAGATTTATTTTGATTTCCATGGATAGTATGGACTAAGGATCCCAAATGAAGATTTCCACTAATTTATTTTGATTTCCTAGATGACCACTAGCATGGGTTTTTACTGTTAGGGACTTTCCATCTTGCTGCGGCCACAATGCACACATTAGCCCTAGTGTCTCTGAACCAGAGGAAGAACCAAAGGGAGATCCAGAGGAAGATCCAGAAGAGGATCCCAAATGAAGATTTCCATGGATAGTATGGACTAAGGATTTTATTTTTTTATCTACCTAGGCATGAATGATATTGTTAATTTTGATTAGTACGTATATTTTACCGTCAAGTGTTTTTGAACACTACGGTAGTAACTTTGAAATTTTTCTTTAAAAAAAAGAATAAAATGAATCTATAATAATAATAATAACTATATTTTTTTAACTATGTCTTTTTTATGTACTGCAAAAATACATATGTTTGTTTATGCTCACCCTAGATAGGCATTTATTTAGTATGACACCACCAAGGAAGGAATGACGTTTCGATGCGGAACAAGAGGCTATCGAGACCATTTGTGGTCTTCAAGAGCTTAGGAGCTCCACATCAAGAGTGTCGTGCTAGGAACGTCGCCCATATTGTGGAGTAATTTTGAAAACTGCACCCAACATCCTTTGATAAAACTTCGACTGATCCTTTGTTGGTGAAGGAAAGGATTGAGGAAATTAAGACTACTTTCTCCTTATTGGATTTCACTAACGAACAAAAGATCTCTTGTGCCACTTTCATGCTAAAGAAGGATGTTTGTTGGTGGTGGGCGATGACTCAATGGACATGAGATTTTAATGGGAATCAAATGGCGTGGCCTTGTTTCAAGGAATCATTCTACAAGAAGTATTTTCCTATCACTGTGAGGCAAACAAAGGAGGGGGGTTCATAGAGCTGACGCATGGTACTATGACTCTCATGTAGTATGAGAGGAAATTCGAGGACTTGTCACATTTTGCTCCACATCTCATTTATACCGAGGAATGTAAGGCCCAACAATTTGAGCATGGTCTTCGGTGAGATGAGCGCAAGCATGTTTGGTTGCTTAAGCTTAAGACTTATGTAGAAGTGCTACAAGCTTCACAAGTCCTACCTGAGAATAGTGGACCTTCAAACCCTGCTGATTACCATAACTCAAACCCCCATAAGAAAAAGCTTTAAGGGAGTTCTAGTGAGAAGAAGGATCAGTCCAAGAAGTTTTAGACCAAGATGGAGGTTCGCACTTGTGATACATGTGGGAAGAATCATGTAGGGCAATGTTTTAAAGTGATTGGGGCTTGTTTCTGTTATGGAAATACCGGGCATTTTCTAAAGGACTACCCTGAGGTGAGGGACAATTCTAACGGTCAAAGGGCCATGATTGGACCCAAAGCACAAGGGAAGGTCTACGCCATGACTAAGGCTGATTTAGAAAAAACTTCAAATGTGGGGTCAGGTACACTTCTCATTATGGAGTTGAAGCATTTGTGTTGTTTGATTCTGACTCTACCCATTTGTTTATTTCTGCTAAGTTCTCTAGGAAATTGACTGTGGAGATCTCTTGAGGTTGAGCTTGAGTCCACCCCTTCAGGTGGTATTCTATGTACATACAAGGCCATCAAGTCATGTTTTGTAGTGATTCTTGATAGAATGTTGGAGGCTACTCTTACTCTATTGATTATGCATGACTTCGATGTTGTTTTTAGTATGGATTGGCTAGCTTCTAAATACGCCAATATCATTTTTCATGAACGGGGGGTAATGTTTAACCTCCTGGAAAATCAAACTTCAAATTTAAAATATCGCATTTGCACGCGCTACCTCAGATCATCTTATCCTTCCGAGGTCGATAATTGATCAACAATAGTTGTGTGGGCTATGGGTCTGCGTGTTGGACACATAAAAATTGGAGTTAGAACTGAATGATATAAAGGTGGTTAAAGACTTCCCGGATGTTTTTCCTGAGACGTTGCCATGCGTACCGCTCGTTAGAGAAGTGGATTTCAACATTGAGTTAATTCTCAGAACAACCCCTATATATAAGGCCACATACCGTATGACACATTCGAAGATGAAAGAGCTTAAGGAACAACTGCAAGAGTTATTGGACAAGGGATTTATTCACCCTAGTGTCTCACCCTAGGGAGCACCCGTTCTTTTTGTGAAGAAGAAAGATGGATCCATGAGGCTCTGTATCAGCTATAGGGAGTTGAACAAAGTTATCATTAACAATAAATACCCTCTACCTCAAATAGAAGGTATGTTTGATAAACTTCCGAGAGCTTGTGTTTTCTCGAAAATTGATTTACGATCTACGTATCATCATCTAAGGATAAAGAAGGAGGACATACGAAAGACTTCTTTTCGTACTCGGTATGGATATTAATGAGTTTTTGGTCAGGCCTTTTGGGTTCACCAATGCTCCGGCCGCATTCATGGACTTGATGAGTTGGGGTTTTCATGATTTTTGGGATAAGTTTATCGTTGCTTTCATAGATGACATTCTAATCTACTCTAAGTCTGATGAAGAACATGAGGAACATCTCAGAACCACACTTCAAATTTTAAAGGACTAAGTAAGCCAAGTTTAGTAAGGTTGAGTTTTGGTTATCTAAGATTGCCTTTTTGGGACACGTAGTTTCTAAAGAGGGTACATCAATAGATCCGGCAAAGATAGAGCAATAATGAATTGGAATCGTCCAACTAGTCTTAAGGAGATTAAGGGTTTCTTAGGTTTGACAAGATATTATTGAAGATTTGTGGAGGGATTCTGTAAGATTTCTGCACTGTTGGCTAAGTTGATGAGAAAGAATGCACAATACCTATGGCTAGAAGACTGTGAAAAGAGTTTCTAAGAACTTAAACATAGATTGGTATCGACCCTAGTCCTTACTGTGCCCTCTGGGAATGATGGATTTGTCATCTATAGTGATGCCTCATGACTGGGCTTAGGTTGTTTAGAGGCAGCATGGGAAGGTTGTAGCCTATGCGTCCCGACAATTGAAAAGTTACAAACAAAACTACTCCATGATTTGGACCTCGTAGCAGTAGTTTTTTCTCTGAAATACCTTTTCATGCCAAATGAGCTTAATATGAGGCAGCATAGATGGTTGGAGTTGGTTAAGGACTATGATTGTGTTATTAACTACCATCCTGGAAAAGCAAACGTGATAGCAAATGCACTAAGTAGGAAATCAAATTCTCTGTCAGCCCACATTTCCACTCAGAAATTCATTCAGGATGACTTAGAATGTTTGGAGTTGGAAATCTTGGGCTAGAATGCTTCGGCTATTCTTGCTCAACTGACGGTGTGACTGACACTTTGGGATATGGTACGTGATGCACATAATGAGGATTTGTCCTTAGTAAAGTTCAAATCTAAGAATATGAGTGCAAAGAGGAAAGGTTTCTCAATGTCTCGAGATGGGATACTCAAATTCAACAATAGATTTGCCATACCTCAGAATGAGGAGCTAAAAAGAGAAATTCTTGTAGAAGCCCACTCCATACCCTACTCAATTCACTCGGGTAGTACAAAGATGTATCTGGACTTACATAAGCAATTTTGGTGGAATAACATGAAAAGAGACGTGGAAAAATTTGTAGAGCGATGTCTTACATGACAATAAGTGAAGGCCCAAAACCATCGCCCTTCCAGTCTCTTACAGCCTTTAGAAATTTTAAAATGGAAATGTGAGCATATATTGATGGACTTTCTAGTAGGTCTACCAAAGATGACGAGAGGATTTGATGTCATTTGGGTTATACATTAGGAAGATTGTTAGACTCCATGGGGTACCATTATCTATAGTATCAGACCGGGATCCAAAATTCACTTCTAGATTTTGGCGAAGTTTTCAAGAAGCTTTGGGTACCCGACTAAGTTTTAGTATGAATTTTCACGCTTACACAGATGGAAAGATAGAATGGACCATCCAAACTCTCGAGGATATGCTCTGGGGTGACAAGTTGTGACTAATCAAGTTTTCGTACAATAATAGTTATCAAGTAATAATTGAGATGGCACATTTTGAAGCTTTATATGGAAGAAAGTGTTGATCTCTAATTCATTAGGAAGAAGTTGGCGATAGGAAGATTCTAGGTCCAAAAATGATCCAACAAGCTAATGAAGATATTGGCAAGATTCGAAAAAGGATCCAAATCGCTTAGAGTCGCCATACGAGTTATGCGGCTGTACGTAGGAAAAGCCTAGAATTTACAGTCGAAGACATGACGTTGATCAAGATTGTCCCAATAAAAGGAGTTATGAGATTTTGAAAGAAGGGTAAGCTTAGTCCTTGTTTCATAGGACCTTTCGAGATCTTGGAATGGATTGAAGTTGTCGCATATTGTGTAGCCATACCCCTAGCCCTTGCAGGAGTACAAGATGGTTTTCATGTGTCTATGTTACGGAAGTACATTCCCGACCTGTGACACATCCTAAGTTATGAGCTGCTCACTACTATAATTTTGACCTTAGATGACACCCACATATATACTACAATGATAACTATGTAAATTCTGTCAAAGGAATAGAGGCGGTAATGGAAGATGTTTAACTTTTTGAGATAAGATGACAGTTATTTAATAAACTGTCATCGATCATTTACCTATTATGATAGTGATTTGCTTATTGACATTTTTGGTCGGTCAAAGAAAGAGGCGCTTGTGATTTTTTTATTGACATATTGCTTATAAATTTTATTTATTTACAAAAATGCCATGCATTTTAACCCTATTCCTTAATCTTAAATAATTTGCTTCAATTCAGACATGAGGAAGAGGACAACAACTCCTTGGAGATTAAGGTTTCTCTCTCCCTCTTTCTTTCACGTTTTTTATCTGAAAAATATAGTCTCGCATTTTTAGATCTAGAAGATATAGTCTCTCTCACTCTCTCTCTCTATTTTTACTGAGAAGCCCCAATCACGTGATGAAGAAGAAGGTCATCATCTTCAAGCCAAATGGATAAATCAAAACCGCGACAACGAGGTATCAAGCCAGACGAAGAAATCAAAACCGCGACCCTGAGGTAGCGAGCCCCTACCTATGAACGTGAAGGGAAGTGTCTCGATCTTCCCCACCCTCTTAATCATCAACTCGTCGTCACTAGAAGAAGCTCACGGTCACCATAATCTCCATCTCTCTCCATAATCCTTTCCAGGTACATTTAGGGTTTTGATTTCCCTTGAGGCCTTTCACTTTGTTTTTAATTTATGGTTTAGGGTTTTGATTTATAGAGCTTGAGCTTCGGTACATGAAGTAACCTTGTGTTTCCTTGCAGAAAAGGTGTTTGTTTGTCGGCTATGCCCTTGTTAGAAGTCTCTGCCTTCGCAAATTGTTCTGTATTGCAGCTTTTCTCTTAATGTTTTGGACTTGTTTTGACTTAATTTTTAGGTGGGTCTTCTTGGTTTTTATTTAATGCCATCTGCTCTGAGTATCATTGGTAATGAAATTATAACTTGGCATTCACCTCATGAAGATTCAGTTCTTTTTTCAGTTTTGCTTGCATCTACAAATGTTGAAAGAATCGCATTTTGCAGATATTGAGGGATTTCTTGCTATGGGTAAAGCATGATCTGAGTCCTTGGGGTCGAATCATTTTGTATGTCATCTAAGAGCCAAAATTTGACAGAAATTCATCTTTTTTATTTAAAGTGCATATTGCTTCTATATTTTTTGGAGCTCGAGTTGGATTTCTTATCAACTGAGCCTCTCCTTGTAGTTATCTCTTAATATATATATATATATATAGTTTCTTATAGAAAAATGCATATTCCTTATGTTTACCCCTTGGGTAGTTTAATTGGTGCATGAACTCAACAGATAAATGGAGGTATTCTTTTAGCTCAAACTTTCAAGGCCACCTCCCCTCATATGTCCCTAGAGCATTTAGATTGAGGGGTCTACATGGTCCCTTTGGAATTCAAAGACATTTGAATGCTTTGAGTTATTAGTAAAAGATATCTATAGAGAAAAAATATATGGAACTATCGATTGATGGCATACCATCTCTTTTATTCCATGATGAAAAAAGATTTTTCTTTCTTTTTTGTAATTAATTCTAGCTCTATTGATGTTGCTAAGTTTACATAATTTTGTTTCAGTAAAATCAAGTATTCCCTTTAGTTGTCTAGATGTTCCTTTCTGCTCACACCTAGGATCACTCTAAGTTTTAACTGAAGACTTTTAACACGTTATTCTGAATATGTAGGTCTATGCATATATTCCTCTAACTATGTTGACATTTCCAGCTTCAGTACTCACGATATTTTTTAGAGCAACGACTTTTTCTCTATTTTAATTAGTGAAGTAATACACATTTAATGGTGGTTCAGTAATCTGGAAAGATGTGAATGTTAGTCAAATTTGACACCCGTGAAGGTTATTAGAATATGTCATACTTGCATGATGTACCAAATTAATAAGCTAATATCTGGATTGGAGAGAAATTACCTTAGCTTACCATTTGTGTATGTCTTTTTTTTGTTGATGTGCATTCCAGCTTGGAGGCGGGTACCTATTTGGGTTGCCTTTAGGATTTATTGCTGACTCTATTACTGATACAATAGGTGCAACAACTACATTTATTCTTGGAAAAATATTAAGTTTGTTTAAGCATTTATGTCGGTACAGGAAGTAACCTTGTGCGTCCTTACATGTGAATCTAAAGATATTGCTTTTGGCTGAATTTTAGCAATGTAAGCATGATTTAAGGGAAACCCTAAAGATTAGCTCTTTAGTTAACTCTTCATAGTGAACTCTTCATAGATGTGAGAGGGTAATGTCCAGTAGTGGATTATCCTAAAGATTATAACTTTGGTTCTCTTAATACAGTTAGTTCTATTTATGTCTTTATCACCCACAATTATCCCTCTTTAGTTTTGGGGATTGCGGTGATTCCATCTAATTTTCTTCCTTAATATTTTCTCTCTCCTAATCTTCTTCCCTATTTGCTTCAAAATGACTGTAAGGCATTTACAATGTCCATTATGTATTTCTTATCCTAATATATGGTTATTGCTTCAGGTTGGCATGGCTATCAATATTCCTCCTCATAATCTTGGGGAGTTGGTAGATGTTCTCTACGTTCTAACTCATAATCCATAAGCTACAATGAGAACTCAAATTTTCAGATCTTGTGTAGATTAACCCTTTTTTTATTTCTAGTCGATTTTAATGAGCAACATGCCATGTACCATTATTAGTGATGCTATAGATATTGTTATTTTTTTACCCGTTTATACAACCAACCTAATAAATTGGCTAGATAAAGTCTCTATTATTAGAACCCAAGCTTAGCTGATTCAGGTTGTTGTTTTGTAGTTACTTCATTTTGAATGGGCTTGAGAGAGTTGTTCGGATTCTAATAATGTCAATGATAAATTATGTAATTGATAACTTCTTTGGTTACTAATCTAGGTAGTATTGCTAGATTTGCACCATGATGATGAAAACTCATACTACATTTCTGTCCATTTTACTTTGTTATTATACCCTTCGTTCATTTTACTTTGTTATTAGCTCTTCGTTCATTTTACTTTGTTTAGTTCAATTTCGAGCATTCTAATCTTATTTCGTTGTCATAAATATATCTTTTCCTTATGTAAGATAGAGTTACTTAGATTGAATTGAATTATAGTTGCTTGTTTCTTTAAATTTAGAAGCTTCATTTTACGTGAAAATTGAATTCATTAAGTTGTCATGGAAAGGCATTTGTTTTGCCTATCTATGACTTCAAATTTTTTTTATATAATCTATTTAATAAATAGCTATGTCTGATCTTTTTTCACTATAAATGTTTATAATTGCTAGGTAAAGATTATTCGTGTGTAAAATGTGTCATGAGAAGGTAGTTTTTGCCTTTCCATGACATGTTTTTTTTTTGTTTGCCTTTCCATGAGATGGTGCTTTCTTTTGGCGTAATTATCTTTTAGTTCGGATCCATTATCCATTGTGAGATTGTTGAACTAATAATCACTTTCTCATCTATCTCTTGCTTTCTTGGATATATGAAGTCTTGGATATCATCATACGCCTTTCTATCTATGAGGGCTACAATCATGAATCTGTCATATAAACATTTTATGGTTTCTGAATATGCAGCCAACACTTGGTATTTTATCAATTAGTAGTTTTTCAAGAGGATTTATGATTTATATTATTGGCTGGGACCATAAGAGATTTTATGATTTATATTATTGTTGGGAACCATCTGGGATCAATATTATGTAGCTGTAGAAATTTAATTAAATAAAAGCTTTTATTTTTTTCTTTTCTTGAATTTTAGATGACGAGGATTCCCCGTCATCTATTGCTTTATGTAGTAACTAAGATGATGGGGATCCCTGTCATATATGCTTTTGTTAGCACTTAAGATGACGGGGATCAACCGTCATCTATGTTCTTTTGGCGGCAACTAAGATGACGGGGATTCCCCGTCATCTAAAATTTACGTGGAGTAACTTTAGATGACGGGGAATCCTCATCATCTATATTCTTTTTGTGGCGACTAAGATGACGGGAATTCCCCGTCATCTATCTACTTTTTGCGGTACTTACAATGATAAGGATTCCCCGTCGCCGTACCCCTTATAATGATGGTTGTTTGTAAATGCCTAAAGATGACAGCCAAGTAGATGACAATTGGTCAATCGTCAATAGAGGTTATAATTATGAGTTTTACCCGTCATCTATCCTCCTTTTGTAGTAGTGGCTCTAGTTACGGGAAGATCTAACTTACAAAGAAATTCAGATTCAAATCCTAGATCGGAAGACGCAAGTGTTATGCACTAAGGAGATTCCCTTGTCAGAGTACTTTCCGAAAATCACCAAATTGAATAAGCCACTTGGTAAAGAGAGGAAGAGATTCAAGCACTATACCTAGATCTCTTCTAAGATCAAACTCCAACAAATTTTCGAGGATGAAAATTCATTTAAGGAGTGGAGGATGTAACAGCCTTACCTGGTGGCCGATTGGGATGAAAGCATTTTTATTTTTATGTCTTGGGATCACAACTTTAGCCATTATATTTTATCTTGATGTGAGATTATATTTTAATAACGTGATATATAATATTTTTTATATTTTAGGGGTCCCTTCGTGAATTTTGAAAAAATAATTTTTTAGGAAACAAAGCGTAATTTTTGTCTCCCACTATATCCCTCCCACGCCTAATTCTATGTGTATAATGCATGTGCATTTTATTGATGTCATGTGCATGTTATTTAGTTTAATTTTATGTTATTTAGGTTATAGTAATTTTGGGGAATTTATTTTTATACCATTTTATTTTGATTTTTATCAGCCTATTATGGAGACAATAAAATTAGGGTTTAACCTCCCTTTCCCCCATTGCTTGGCCAACACCCCCTTCCCCACCTTAGGAAATATAATTTTTCTTTCCTAAACATAGATCCTTATTGCATGATTTAGGTTATAGTTTTAGTAAGTTTCCTTAGTGTTTGATCTAGTATATTTGGTTTCTTTTTCTCTTTGCCTCAATGTCACCTATCTCCCCTTTCTTTTGGTTGGACGGCACACCTCTCTCTCCCCTGTCTTGTGTGTTGTGCGGCACTTATCTCCCTCCTCCACTTGTGTGAGACAACCAACTTGTCTTTCCCCCTCATTTGTACGACATCTTTCTCTCCCTCGTTCTTGTGCAAACACCGCCACCCTTTGCACGAAAACCTCTTCTCTTGCTCACCATCTAAGCACCCTAAAAACTAAGGAGGGTTAAGCTCCAGGGAGTGGTCGTTGTGACACAATACCTTGTCCTTTTTTTAACATAAATTATATTGTTTTGTTTGACATGTTTTTATAAATATTTCTGAATAAGAATTAGATTAAAAACATATTATGATTATGTATATTCCATATATTGTTTTGGAATAAGAAGAAAAAACATATTTGATAAAAAATTGATTTTTCATAAAAAATGGGATTTTCAAAACTTCTGTACACAGTGATGTTATGTATGCATTGTTTTACTTACTGAGTATATTTTTATACTGACTCTATTTTATTTTTATAATTTCACATGAGAAAGATGTTTTCATTTCGTATGAAGTCTAGAGTTTCTGGCACGAGACTAAAGTAAAAGTCATTTTGGAAACATTAGAAGTTTTATGTTGTTTTGTTAAAGTTTAAATACATTTATTTATTTTCTTTTGTTAGAAAATTATGATGTAGTAATATAATATATATTAATTTTACTCTTGATTAGTTTAAAAAAAATTCCTAGCTTCTGCAAGTTTTATTTGCTTTAATTATTATTGGAAATTTTGGATAAATTTTCGGGTCGTTACAACTATAAAAAAGATCACTGGCCTTCCTTTGTTCACAGTTAGATATGATAATTCCTCTGGAATGGGTCAAAATAGCCATCATGCTTTTCTCATCCACTAGAGTGATACTATTTGTTCATTCCCACCAAGGTCGATGTCCCTATCGAACACAGGCCACTAGTTCTTGGACATGTAACTAGAAAGATCTCATACGTAAGGACGATGCATAATGTTCTGAAATCTTTCAATGCTCATTTGGAAATCGACTACTTTAAACGTTAATATGAAGCTCCATGACCACGTTTGTGGCATGTGATCAAACTCTAGATAAGATGAAATTTTGACTCTTGCCGACACACACCTGGGGTGATGTCCCGACGTGAACATATGCAAAGATGCACCGTCAACAAAGGGTAAAAGATCATGACATTCAAGTGATCACTTTGAGTTATGGTGTACCTAATCAATGAAGCAATACAGATTGCCAAAGAATATGTGAGCTAAAAGTGACTTTGTGTCATTTTGCCAATCTAGGTGGCATCACAAACACGCAATCATTCATCATCTTGAGGGGTGAGAGTTCAAGTTCCCATATGATGGGTGTTCGTTTTCATTTTCTTCATAGATCTACTTCCACCGCTCTCTTCTTTATCGCTTCTTAGTCACATCTGGGTACTCTCGACGCGAGAAAGGCTTCGTTTTGGTTTTCTTCAGGCTTCTTCTTCTAATATGGTGAGTCTCAATTTCACTGTTTCCTATATGGTTTTGTTCTTGGTCTCATTTTGGTTTTCTTCAGGCTTCGTCTTCCTTTCTAGTGAGTCTCAATTTCACCGTTTCCTTTTTTCCATCTAAGCTCATGGGGGATGGATCCAACTATTTCGGCTTTGTTGATCTAGGGCTTGCTTCGTGTCTTCAGATGCGATTCGGTGTGTCTCGTCATTGGGTGGTGGTTACAACAGTTCAACGTTCTCTCAGTCTCAGGTTTTAATCTCGCCACTAACTCTCTATCTTAGATTTGTTCTTGTAAGTTTGATTATTTTGGGAAACCTGTAATTTGAATTCATCTATAATAAGAAAAAAAGGGGTTTGATTGTATTCATCATTTTTTTAATTTTTTGTTGAGTTGTGGTAGTTATATTTGTCAAGATGCTAAGTACATTACTATCTCAAAATTTCTCAAACTGCTGAGTTATTGTTTTCACAAGGTTGATGGGATCTAAGGTGTTGCTGCAAATCCAATGTGCTTGCATAGAATCCTCTTCACAATGCTCTGGATAGTTGGTTTGCTTCAATTTTCATGTGAAGAGGAATATAGTGGATGGGTTCTTGATGTTTCGGCGAGTTATAGCAAGGCCAATTGCAGTAGGCTTTGCCAAGTTGAATCTTGCTCAAGAGAAGACGCTTCATGTTTGTTGTGACAATGGTAAGAACGCACTTTGTCTTTGAAGGAATAGTTTTATGTTTGAGTATGCTTTTGCTGTGCTGATTAAACATGGACTACCATAGAGGCAGTGAACTCATTTCTGAGTGTTAGATATGTTTTTAATTACAAGAAATACATTCAAAATCTATGGATGAGTTAAGTTTTCTTAAGTAATGTTTCCAATAATAATAAGCGAAATATAATGGAATATGTTTAAGTTATATTTCTAGTTGTCTAAACACTGCTTAAACTTTCCTAACATATTTATCTGTACAACTTATCTTTGCAGGGGAAGATATTGGCATATGTGTTTGTCTTGTGATTTTGACTTCATTATTTGATTAAAGATGTCCACCACCTAATTCAAACCATCAAGTTACATGGTAGGAGAAGATGACTTAATTTCAAAAATGTCTCTCTAAAGCCTGAGAAGTTAGAGAAAAGATGTGTCTTTACATTATGATGTGGCCTCATTTAGTTATCAAGATGGGTGGAACAAGGTTTACCGTCCCTCACGAAGCTTACTCAGAGACGTACATGTGTGACAGGGTTTACTGTCGCACCCCAGTTTTGGGTCCAAAAAACAAGGATTGTGCAGCTTTAGAATTGCTGTGATAGACGGATCGTCGCACGCACATGTCAACTTCTGTAGGTCATAACTTTTGACATGGTGGAACTACGTGGCCTGTAAGATATCAAATTGAAGATTATTCAGAAACCTATAGGTACGATAGGGTGTATCCATCACAGCCTTATTTTGAGTCCAAAAAACATAGACTGTGCAGCTTTAGAATTACAATAATAGACGGATCGTGGCACTTGCATGTCAACTTCCGTAGGACATAACTTTTGACATGGGTGGAACCACGTGACTTGTAATATATCAAATCGAAGCTTATTCAAAGATCTACAGGTACAACTATATTTCCATCTTGAAAACTATGACAGAAAGGGAAAAAATGTATTGACAATACGATAATGGTTTACACGCAACATGTGACAATAACAATGCAATGAACATAACGAGAGGTGACATTACCTTGAAGCATGTAGAGTGATAACTACAGATAAATAAGTCCAATTAGTTCCACCTTCATTAAGTCCAGTTGGTTCCACCTTCTCGTTCCCTAAGTCTGGGAATGTTTGAAACTTCCACTACTTCGCTACTTTATTAGTCAAAGTATGAGTGTCTTGAAGAAACGAAAATGATGTAGTCCGCCCACTCTCGCCACCCGGACACTACTTGATATGATTCCTAATGGTAATGGGAGATATGGGGAGGTCACCACGCACATTTTGTATGAGTGATGTTGAATCTGCACCTATGTATTCCAAGATCCTACTTTATGCTCTAATAATGAAGTAGGGTAAAAAACATATATCATCCTCGACGGTTATCTCTACACCGTGAATCAAACCAACGCTCAGCGTAGGTGTTGCATTTTGGCATAAAAAATAGCTCATAGTGACAATAATACTCGCACCAGTTTCACCAACCTAAAAGCTACAATAGGTTAGTCTATTTTGTGAGTTTGAAGGTCCTGCACCTTGATTGCTCCAAGAGAAATTAGGGTGTCATCTCTTGCAAGGATTGTAAATCTTAGAGTATGGGTTATTATTCCTGTTCAAATTCCCTACATAATTAACATATGCTAGATTCCCTGGGCAACTTTCAAATAAATGCTCTTCACCACAATAGACACAAGATACCTCTATCACTTGATTCACATATTGTTGCATGCCTTGATTCTGATCTTGATTTGTTGTAAAAGTCATACTTAGAGTTTGATGATGTTTGTCAAAGAAGGCACTTGAGCTATTAAGGCTGTCATAGCATCTCATTCATGTATCCTTACAATCCTTTTACTTGTTATAGCTCTAGCAGTTGGCTATTGGTAATTGGTACTCGCTATCCTTTCCAGAATTTTATAAACCTCATTGTAAGACTTAGAAAAAATGGTTCCACTGGCTGAAGCATCAACCATCGATCTTGTAGAAGAATTCAGTCCATTATAAAAGGTTTCCATTTGAATGAAATGTGGAATCCCATGATGTGAACACTTCCTTAGAATCTCCTTAAATCGTTCTCATGCCTCATATAGAGAGATTCATCCTCTAGCTGGTGAAGGGAAGTAATCTCATTGCTTAATTTGGCATTCTTTGTTGGTGGAAAATACTTCATAAAAAACTTCTCTGCAAGATCATTCCAAGTAGTAATGGAATATGGAGGTAATGAGTTCAACCAAGTTCTAACTCTATCCCTTAAGGAATAAGGAAATAGCCTTATCCTTAGAGCATCTTCTGAAGCTTCATGTATCTTGAAAAGCATCACTATCATCCATGAAAATTCATAAGTGTAAGTCAATTCGATTAAACTAAGTCCTTTAGGATCTTAATCTAACTTGTATCATAATAGAAATTAACTTTAAGCATACTTAATCGAAATACTAAAGAGAGCTTAACAACGGGAACAACATTAATAAGATAAAGAAAAATCCAAGTTCATATTACCTTACTAGCCACAAAGTGTTTAGCTCATAATGAGCTCAAATGTAAGAACTGATATCCCATTTCCATTGTTTTCCAGCAAAATAAGAAATAGAATGAAGATAGAATAAAGAGAGAAATGAGTTAAATAAAAGAGAGAAAAGAAGAATATAAACGAGTTATTCTAAGCCTTTATTTTCTTCCTTGATGCCTTCTTTTCTTCTATTGTCTTCTTCCTCTTCCCTTTTTACGCGAGGTATCTTTTATACTAAGCAATTGTTGGCTATTTTTTGGCTATGCCCAACCTCCTTCTAAAAATGGATGTACTTCCCTTTTATAGCTACCTCAAGATTAGGGTTTCTCCTTAACACTAGGACACGTGTCGAGCTTTCAAGAGTTATGGACCACGAAAAGTAGGTGCTGCAAACACCTAGCATAACGGTTTTGATGCCTAGGAATCTCCCTTTTTACTTTTAGCACCAACTGGACCACGTGCATGACCACTCACCAAGCTTGCAATGTATGGCAATAGCTATAGTAGCATCAGGAACTGCTACAACATCGAAAGATATCAATCTCTGCAACCAGCCATGCACAAAAGAAACCCTAATGCATAAAATTTCTTTAAAAAAATTAAGAAGGCTAGCATAGTAACAAATCTAACCCTAGAATTAAATAAACAACAAATAACTAACACTAAGCATTAAAATCACTAAATCACCCTAAAACAAGCAACAATTTAGACCTAGGAATGCTAAGTTAACTCTAAATTCTTGGAGTTATCAATGTTCATGAGACAATTTGACTAGCTTGAATGTCTTTGCTACCTAAGTCATTTGACACGGTCCTTATAAGGCCATTGTGTTAGTGTGAATATTTCAACTACTTTGACCTTGTGTGTCATGGGCGTTGTAGAGGGGCCTAAATTGTATTGTTCCTTCGTACTCCTTCCTTGGGCTGGAAGCCTATAGAACTTCCAAAATAGAGGGGTCCATAGAAGGAAAAATGCCCATGAGGGCCCAAAAACTAAGAACGTGCTCACAACACACTCAATGGTAAGGATCAAGATGGGGATGATCGAGATGTATGCCTTGACCACATCATCGCCACCTTGATAAGACTGTCGGTTACATATGCCTTATCCATTTTGTCTCCCCCATAGAAGATAGAACAAGAAACTTCACCAAACTTGGTACCCTAGCCAAATGGTCGGGGCACGTTTCTCCTAACGTGGCGGTTTCGCCCAATAGGGAAAGACCAAGGCCATTCAACTATCAGATGGACCATAGCTAAACGGATGATCACTAGTTGACCAGAAGAGTGAGGTCTGACTCATTCTTATCAGAGACCTGAGCCTCCCACGACGCTGTCTTTTCTCCTCCAGTTATTCGTCCTTATCTCTTTATTAACATTGTGTGATAGAGTTAGCCTCGTAGAATCTTGGTATAGGGAACAAAATATGGGTTCAAATACTTATGAAGATATATTGGAATATATCACTGAATGTTTTTTTCCTATTCTCACTATTCACCAAATAAGGAATTTGACACTCCTAAAAGACCTACAAATAAATGTGTCGCCTATTCACTTTGGTACATAAAATATCTCTAAGAACCTACCAACATTTTGTCAAAATATTAACTTGATGATCAGAGTGTGAGAGCTTGGGTGCCTCCCCTTATGATCAGACCTAATAAATTTAACGATGTTTTTATCTTGTAGGCACGTATGTTATACCGATAAGAAACATATAGAAAAACTTCTATGGACAATGTAGATATGTGACGTGAGATTCTGTATATCCCTAGTTTGGTGCAACCTATGTGGAACACTTATTATTATTGTATTCATTTTCCATATATTTAATCTTCCCCCATTTGAATGGTGAACACATGCACAACATTGAAAACCCCGATGACGGACCTCCGTAGCCAACACCATCCAAAACCTGGCTACCTTTGTCAACCGCCACTATAGAAGGGACACTCCTCTAGCTCGGCCACTGGTTGATCCCATCATGCATTGCTTTAAAGGATGAAACGCATGGCCAAGGAAATTGATGAAATTATGTAGTAAAATGTAGAACGCCCAGAGGACAAAACTATGGCGATAATGATCACTAACGTCTGAGTAGAAGCACGCAGAGATAATCCCATCATTAGTATAGCCGCAGTCCCCGAAAGGATCATCAAGCAATGATCCACATTTCTCGAGAACTAACTCATCAAAGATTGCCAGGAGAAGGACCTCGCTAAATAAGGGAATGAGCCTAAGGAGAAGAACATGTCCTCACCACTCTTATTCTCACCATTCTCACTCTCATCGCTCTTACCACTCACCCACAAAATTCATTTTTGTTGTTGAAAAAAATCGACGACCATTGCTGACTTGTTGTCTTAAAGGTCACCGTAGTAAATAAAACATCCATGATGATAGTTGATTTGACACGACGGTGTTTCTAGGAACCGTGGTCCCTGACCTAACATCGACGATGATTTTTAGTTTTGTAGAGTGTGTATGTGTAGAGGAACAAATACATGACGATTAATGGAGCAACCATCATGGATTTAAGATGACGGTTCCTCTAAGAACCATCGTGAAGTAGACAAATGGTTCTTCCAAGACAATTCACATTATCGATGACAATTTGCTTATGCACCATTAGTGTAATATGTAATATTTATTTTAATTTATTGTTGAATCATTAAGCCAACATAATAAAATTGCACATTAAACGATACAGAAAATGACACAAATATCTTAGTAGACAGTATAACTCTTCATTGCAAACAATATGAGTATCTTCAAAAATTCAAACATTGTAGACAAAAAGGAATAAATACCAAATTTAATTACAAAAATCTTGAAGCTAATGAACTTTGATTCTTACTTTTTAGTTTTTCTAGTTGCTCCAATAATATTCTTCTTAGTTGTTGAACTTGCATAATAACAAAGATAAAATTAAACCCATGAATTTATTGAATTATAAAGTAAAGTGAAAGTGTATTGAAAGTTATCATATGTACGTGTTAGGTGACTTGATATTACTGCTTCTTTTATACACTCATGTGTTTCATTATAGATTGTTAGTTTAACCCTGAATAAAAGGATAAAAGAATACAAAGTTACACAAAACATAAACACAACAAGATCATATTTACTATAAACATAGTTACTTGTAATACCTTCAATAATCATAGAGTCTTCACTATTTGGTCGAACATAAGTAACCTTGTTTTCACCATCTACTTCAAATGTTTCAACATTCTCTTTTGCAAACAAATAAAATCTATTCATAAATCACTTAAATCATCATCAGCAATACTTTTACGATATTCTCTTTGAATGGAAGATAAGACAACTTACCAACTTTGATCTTGTGGATCTTCGATATAAAAAACTTGTTTTTCTTGCAAAGACAAAATGAAATAATCATGTTTGTGACTTAATCTTGCAAGCTCAACTAATGTTAATCCAAGATCATCAACTTTGATCTCATTGCTTTTCTCAATCCAGTCACACTTAAACACCAGAGCCTAAACATATTATAATTAAGCTCCAAAATATCTTGAATCACTTCATAAAAGGATAAGTCTGAATATATAGGATTGTTCTCCTTAGCACATGTAATTCGCATTGTCTATGCCACTACACTAACTTCACTATTCTGGTAACATCGATCGTTATCACGATATTTTGTATGAAATCTATAGCCATTTATGCTATAACCAAAATATTTAATTACCTCATAAGATGGGCCATGTGCTATCCACCTCAGTGTATTTGATGAATTTTTATTGATAGAGACATTAATATTATTTTCAACCTACATTAACAATCCATGGTTAAGTATTTTATAAATTCACCCAGCCAATAAATAAATTCATATGTTCCCTATATAGCAGCAAAAAACAAAAATTCAAATAGAGTATGCAATAAAGAAGCATGATAAAAAACATTGAGCACAATAAAAAATGAAAGATTAGATTATTTTAACTCGATATAGGGTTGAACTTTATTGAGTTTTTAATATATAATGATGTGCTTGCTTCCATTGTTCGTGATCAATTTCGATTTTTTTTCTATATTTTAGCCTAATAGAAAATGTAACTCGTGCACAAATTGGACAAGCATAATAGTCTTTAACAATACATCCGCCCAAGTTTCTATATGTAGGAAAATCATTGAGCATCCACATTAAGGCTGCTCTTTAAGTAAAACTCACTTCCCGATGTGCATCATACGCCTCAATTCCCACTTCCCACAGAACTTTAAGATCATAAAATAAAAGTGTAAAATAAACATCAATATCGTTCCCTAGTTGCCTAGGACCAGCTATGAACAATGTAAACATCATGTATTTTCTTTTCATGCACAACCGTGGAGGGAGATTATATATCACCATAATAACATGCCAAAAACTATATTTACTAGTAAGAGAACTAAATGATTTATCCCATTTTCTGCAATATGCTGGGGGTTATGCCCTCAAAGTATGTGTATTGACATTTTGATATGAAATTTAATGAGGATTACATTTTTCTTATAATTGTTCTTTTAAATTATTTTTGATAATTTATATAAATATCTGAAATTTCATATTCATTAATGAGACTATGATCTTGTATTAGTATAAGAGGATTAAGATAATATATAATGAATAAAATTGTCAGCAACATATTAAAGTACATAATTTTTAATGAATGGTTGCTAGTACAGTTCACTTAACATTATGAATGTGTGTGATCTAGATCCGGATCATTGATGTGGATAGACATCTTAGTGAATGTACTTTATATAATAAGATTATATATGACTGGACTGATGTGAATTAATATCTTTATCAACGTGTCGTTTATCATAAAGATTTAATACAAATCAATTCGATGATCATATGTAGCCAATCTGACTCTTGAGTAGTCATTAAATCCTATGCATGTCTACTGGATCTTTCGTTTCACTCGTTAAGGTTTGTTTGTAAAATAAGCTAGTGACTTCTGTTTTAGATATTTAGTGAAGATGACTGGGAACATGATCTTACAAGATTTGGAATCCAATCTTTCCTAACGGATCGTATATTGGTTCTTATAAGTGTTAATTATGGAATGAATGGTTATTAAGCTCAAATTTATAATAAGATTATAAATTAGTCATTCACTAGTGGATTAATAGTACTTAAGGATCAAGAGATATATAGAGGGGTAAAATGGTAATTTTGACCAGCTCTAATTTACGAACCAATAATTGGAGGATAAAAGTACATTAAATGATTAAATCAATGGACTACATGAGAATACTCTATAAATATATTCTACAATCTCTAAGAGTGCAATTTCATATTTATGGTGGAGTAATAATGAAATTAATAAATTAGATTATTTAAGTAAAAAGTTTAATTAATAATCTGGTTTATTGGAGCCTAGGATTATAGGTTCATGGTCTCCAAGTCACCTATGTACTACATAGTCTAGGGTGTGAATATTTCAGGACATGAGAAAAGGACTCATTTACAAAATGAATTTTTATTCTAGGGCAAGTACATAATTATGAGATAATTATATATGATTAATTAATTAATTAAATTATATATATATATATAATTTTCGAAATTATATATAAATAATTATCAATTATTTTTTAATTATCAATAAGTGGGACATAATATCTAATTTGTGCAATTAGATCATTAAATTAATAAATTGAATCGAATAAATCTGTTATTTGCAAAAGAATAGATAAGTCAGTTACTAGGGATAATCAAATATGTTAATTTTGAATGACATGGACTACTGTAGTACCACGTGGCACTACAGTAGTGGGGGTGCAATATTGTGGTGCTTCATGGCACTATAGTGGTGTCGTGAGGCACGTTGCAGTTGTGCATAATTACAGTGAGTCCCACTGTGATTGGTAATTTTATAATTAAATATTATTTTAGTTTATCCCTAAAAATTTGATATACCATTATCTAAAAAATATATAGATATTATCCTAATGGCCTCAGTTGATGAATCAGTTCATTAATTCATTAGTTCATCAGTTCATCAGTTCATCAATCAAGAATTGAAATCAGAACACAATTGGTGCCAGACTGATTTTCTCTACTATTCAAAGTTATCAAATCTCTAAAAGAAAAATCATCGTCTTCTATTAGAGAATCGTCTCATTAAAGTAATTTTCAGTAAATCTCTAAATCTCATGTGTTGAGTACATCTAGAAACTGAAAAAATGTCTTGTAATATTCTATGTGCCCACACACGTCCTAGTGCGCTGAGGATTGACTTGAAAGATCTTTGTGTGAATCTTAGAATCAATTGATCATTGGAATGGTTTCATGGGATGGAGGATCGATCAGTTTTGCAAGGACGCTTGATATAGACTACAAGAGGTATATGATTCCTAACCTTGTATGTTGTAGATTTAATGTATGAATATATAATGAAACCTACCTGATTAAAAATGAGTTTTCAATTAAAAAATATTATTTGGTTATTGTGGCGTTGCGTAAGTTTTGTTTTATTAAAAAATTTGATCTTTATTAAAAGTTTAATTTCTAAATGACCTAGCGCCACACGCTTCTGCCTCACACCCGCCGCAGCAACCCAACACAATAGCTAGTCAAATGTGTCTTGGCTCAGTAGTGAAATCCGGCCACTTGAAGTCTATAAGATTCCAAGATTGAGAATTGGTTGAGTGACGTAATTTACCATCCATTTCCCTATCATAAGCATACCATGTCAAGTTTTCAGCGATATGACTATGACAAGTTCTTCGATGGTTTCCATCTCGAGACACCACACACAAGACATACAGCTTCTTCTGCATGCTCATTTCTATATAAATTGTAATCAGTAGGACAATGTCATAATTCAACCCCAATGACATAATTTTTTTATGTTCTATCTATAAATATCCATGATTTATACATCATGAGAATTCAAAAAGATATGTAAAATACATTATCACCCTAAATCGTTGCTTCAGTAAGCAAGTTTAAATTATATTATTATGATTATATAAGAAACTAAAACAAGGAATTAACATAATTCAATTTCATCTTTAAAGAGGGAGAAAAATGCAAAAACATACCTTCCAAATTGATTGCAAGTGGAGGGCACAAAGAAGAAACCAAATAAGGTAAATGTGATCGTGAGTTGAGGGCGACGAAGAAAGAAATGAAGAAGAAAGAAAGAAGAAAGAAAGAAGAAAGAGAGAAAGAAAGAAGAAAGCAAGAAAGAAAGAAACAAAGAAACAAAGAAACAAAGAAAGAAAGAAAGAAACGAGGAGGAAGAATGAGATGCAGACAATATCGATAGGTTAGAAACAGTGGAGAAAATAAGACAAAGAAGATGCGTGGTTATTTTTAGGGCTAATATTTAACGATTCAAAATGACCGTCATAAATGTGCATCACTCTCACGTGCAAAACCTAAAAAATGGTGGAACGTGGGCTTAGGTAGTATATAAATGATGGGTAATCTACTACCTATCATCCTTTATGCTTATAATACGAAGGGTAGCTGATTACTCGTCCTTTTAAATGCATCACAAAAGCGGCGGGTAGTAGATAACCCATCGTTGAAATGTAGCACAAAAATGACAGGTGATCTAGCACCTGTCATTCTCTATTCTTATAATACGACGGGTAGTTGATTACCCGTCATTTTAAATGCATCACCAAAGCAATAGATAACCCATCGTTGAAATGTAGCACAAAAATGATGGGTGATCTACCACCCGTCATTTTAAATGTAGTGGTCGTACTTTTCTACACCATGTGTTCCATTAATGAACAAATATGATGGTGTGTGTATGCAACATCGTCTTAGGAAAAAATCTATCAATATTCGATTTATTTTATCATTATCCCAATCCTGCAATCTGACAACACAAAATGTTTACTAGAAATCTACCCCACAAGTCCACATGTTTGAGATTATTCAGAATAAGTTCTAATGTTAAAACGTAGTGGTATAAAAGTTTGTAAATCACTTCTAGCATTTAAAATCCGTACTCTACTATAATGAAAGGCTTCATTTTACACCAAATAACGTATTTACGATCATAAAAATTAAAATGTAATCAAAAGCTATGACAACTGGCACATATATTCAGTGAAATGATCGGCCCATTCAAACCATACTTCATTAATCTCATCTTATGTATATGTTGTTTTATCCTTGAGCTCCCATAAAAAAGTAACAATTATGTTAATCAACTATTATACTATACGATAGAATTAAATATAGTGAAACAATAACTATTGTACGTACAATTTTAGTCATATGCTTGTGATGATTCTCGATTATATCTATCATGAAACACATAACAAAAATGTCACATTCAACGCTCCCATTAATTTATATATTAATTAAATAGATTAATATTTCAAACACATTAGCATACACAAAATAAATGTATAAATCAATACATGCGGTTTTAGCCATATCATGGATTTCCCAATTGTACTTCCTTGCATAGTTCTAGCGATATTTAAAGCCCTACATAATATATTTTGACTCTTAATTATAGCTTCACAGTAATGCATAATACATTTTTATTCTTAAATTATAAAATAAAACTTACCTCGAAACAACTTCTTTTGGGTCTATGATTATAACTAGAAATAGAGTCGAAGCAGTATCCATTATTCTCGTGAACATCGATGATGACCACTATCCAATGATGGGAGAACTAAATGGAGCAACAACATATTGCTCAGGTTGCGTGGCTCTTAAAACATCGGCAACGTAACATGCTCGCTCATCCGTCATGCCCCATGCTACACTTATGAGCGATAGATCGTCAAAGAAAAATAAGTTGCCGATGTCTTGCCCTTGAAACTTGCAATAAATGGAACTACAAGAAATAAAACTCCAAAATATAACCAATGAGCAATATCTTGTAAGGGGTTGGTTAATCAATACGGTAGTGGATTGCTAACGTAGAAGAAAGAAGACCAAAGAGGATGATGTAGAGGCATACTTAAGAAGACAAAGTAAAAGAAGTATGTTGTGGTGGTCAAAGAAGAATCAGAACTGATAGTAGCAATTACCTTTATCTCCGCTATTTGATCAACGGTCATAGTCACATTAGATATTTTTATATTTTAACGGTTGTAAATGACCATTGAGGAAAAGGCCAATAAATATATCCATTTAATTCAAAGAAAGAAAAATTTGATTAAATATAAAAAGCTCACTCCCTTTCTCTCTCTTATTCTCTCAATTGTCGAATTTCTATTTACGTTATGTTCCTAGAATATAGTAGAGGAATAAATTCATTTACATTATTATTGTTACAATATGCTTGCAATCAGATTCCACCTCTGTTTCATATGAACTATAACTCCTTGCCATATTAAGCATTCATCAATGAGAGCCAATTCAATCTGCATAGTTTATACAATTCAGTATTTTTTTTAAGGAAACTAGACTTCTCACTTCTATTATCCCTTATTTTTATGACGTTTTACAAATGATACATCACAATTTAACTTGAAAACATCCCTTGAATAAGGATGTCGTTGATTATTAGAAAAAGTTGAATTCAAATTATTCAAAGGGTTCTCTTCTCTCAATTAAAATGAAAACATCACCAAGCATTTTCACTCCTCTTGTAACTGAACTACAAATGTCCCACTCTTGACAAAAAAAACTACAAATGACCCACTAATTTTTCTTTATTATTGGTTGATATATGTTTTATTAAGGATTGATGGATGGGTATAAGGACCGGAATAATGAACAAACTACACGAAGAACCATTAGACATTGGATTAAAATATAGGAAAAGATATTGTTGGACATACTTGATGATGTAGTTATAGGAAGTATTTATTATGATAATGACTCTTTTAAATCTTGTACTCTAACGCTTATTGAAAAAGGTCTCAATGAAAATGTTGTTCCCACTCAGGGCTAAAGGCTAGCTCACATATTAAGTCAAAGTTTAGAAAATGGAAAATATGTGACTTTACCAAAAATACATAAGATCAAAAATTTAAAAAAAAAAGAGGTAAAATACAAAACACTTTACCACAAATTTATTATGTCAGCAAATTCATATTAAATTGGATTAAATTATAATGAATGGACTATGATTATATGTTGAACATCATAATATAATTGTGCAACTAAGTCATTCATTTTGTCATTTGGTAAAAATTTCCTCACATCGTCCTTTACAATCTACATATTCAAAACGGTTGCATCTCTTCCATTTACCTTGTCAAGAAACATTTATCAAAAAAATTGTTCGGATTCTACTTGAACATGATTGATAATGAAAATATGCTTGTAAGATGGAGGCTTAGACCTTTTGAACTTTGTTCTTTTGGTTTGTTCTTAATAAACATGTTTATCCAACACTATCAAGAGTGAGGGCAAGTCAACTAACTATAATACTTCAATAAATTTGAGTTCACAAATAAGTAATTCATCATCTAATTAATGTCATCATCCTTCCCACTTTTCACCTCTTAATTTTCCTACTTATTTCTCAAAAGAAAAAACATAAATATTATATATATTCTCCTTGTGTTTGAAGAATTTTCTTTTACCCAATATAACAATTACATAATTAAAATTCAGAAATTCAACTATTAAGAGTAAGGGCAAGTAAGCTAATTAATAATGCCTCAATGACTTAGAGTTCATAAAAGAATAATTATCCTTTCACACATCTAATTGATTCATCATTCTAGCCACATTTTACCTCCTAATTTTCCAAATCATTTCTCAAAATATAAAAGAATAAAAGATGACCAAAATCAGAATTAAGAAGAAACTAAAAAAGAAATCAAACATGAGTTAAATGGTGTAGCCCACCTTAGAATGAGACATTCATAGTGTATCAGAGGACCAAAATCAAACTAGTTGTAAAAGTTATCTGATAGTGGGTTCAAAGAATGAAAATTTTATAGATCCATAGGCAAAAAGAAATGTCTCGTGAAGAAAGATTAGGTGGGAGAACAAGATGGCTCAGAAGGAAAACCCTAAATGGTGCCTCACAAAATGTATTGTTATAGCGCATCTATGACTTAGAGACGTTTCCATGGTTATGGGGGAAGGCGATCTTAAGAGCCACGCCTAAATTTATAAGAGATCTAAATACAAATTAAACAGATATACAAAGAATGACAGAAATTTTTAGGAGAGAGATAAAAAGTGAAAGAAACCCTAGAAAACCACAGTGGATAAAGGGGCAGATGAGGTCACTTATATATCCATCTCTTCACGCGAGCGTATTACTGTATCTCTCTCTCTCTCTCTCTCTCTCTCTCTCTATATATATATATATATATATATATCCCTCCCCGATATATACCTGGATGATGAAGTTTATTTCTGGGCTTTCCTTTTGGTCCTAAGTTCAGATTATAGAAATGGAGGCTCGATTTACAAAAATGGCCGAGAAAAATGTATTTTTTCCTAAAGGAGAACCCTAAGGAATATCTATACGGGGTGTAAGGATTCGGTTAGATGCAGTTTAGGGAGTTTTTGACAAACTTAACTGTAGATGCGATTTTTCATGAAAAGAAATCGAGCCGAACAGAATAAAATGTAAAACCGAATCGAGCCGAGCCATCAAAATAAAGTAAAAAATTGGACCGAGCTGTCAAAATAAAGTTGTAAATGTTCATAGAGGAAATGGTCGAAAATACCTCTATATGTATCAAAGAAAGAATAATACGATTGAATACAAAAGCTCACTCTCTTTTTCTCTCAATTCTTAATTTCCCTTTACATTCAGTTCTCAAAATATAGAGGAAGAAAGTCAATTCCACTATTGACAATAGGCTTGCAATCAGACTCCACCTCTGTTTTGTATGAACTATAACTCCTTCCCATATTAAGCATTCATCAATGGCAACCAACTTAATGTGCATAGTCTATACAAATTCAGTATTCTTTTCAAGGAAATGAGCATTTCACCAATGAAGTCTAATCACTTTTATTCTCCCTTATTTATTTTAACAGTTTACACACGATACATCACAATTTAACTTAAAAACATCCCTTAAAGGAGGATGTCATTCGCTAGTAGAAAAAAATATGAGGGTTCTCTTTTCTGAATTAAAATGAAGACATCACCAAGCATTTTCACTCCACTTGCAACTTAACTACAAATGACCCACTCTTGACAAAAAGACTACAAATGCCCCACTGATTTTCGTTATTATTGATTGAGATATGTTTTATTAAGGATGGATGGATGGGGATAAGGACCGGAATAATGAGCAAACTATACAAAGAATCATTAGACGTTGGACCAAAATGGAAGAAGAGACGTTATTGGACATAGTTGATGATATACTTGTTGGAAGCATTTATTATGACTAGTAAAATCACATGTGCTATGCACGCGATAATAACATGTGTCAAAATAATTCAATTTTTCACGACATATCTTCATAATTTGGGAACATACTCCTTCCAGTCATATAGAAGAAAAATAATCCTAGAGCATGCATATTATCATTGTTGTGTCAATATTAAATAAAGGTGAAAATAAAAGAAATTTAATTATTGAATCGATTTTTGAAAACTTTTACATGCCAAGATCTTCCTATAAATAGAAAATGACTGTGGACAATGTACCTAACAAAACATGAAATATAATATTTAAACTAATGTTAGTACCTACACAAAGAACTCCATTCGAAATGGTGATGAAAGACTAAGCAATCGCACTTCGTACACAACAACATGCATGATTATTATTATTTTTATTAAGATTACCTTATTATTATTTTGATTAAGATTACCTTCTACTAAATGTAGTGTACATTCATAATTTTTTTTAAATCATTAGGTGGTGACTAGATCTCAAAGGCCAAAACTACATGTTTTTTCTAAAAGAATTTTACAATATGAAAAAGTAATTAACTAATTATTAAGCACTACATGTATATTGGAAGGTCAATTTAAGGATAGTAAGAATAAGAAATGGACAAAAGTGTTAAAAATAGTTTCTCCTTTCCATCTCTATTTATATTTTATTCTAATAATTTACGTGCAAAATTGTTAAAAAAGTCAAACCTAAATTTAGGTATTGATATATGGGAAAATATAAAAATCATTTAAGTAATTTACATTTATGATTAAAGTTACATTTATTTGTGCAAGGGTCTCTAATTGTTGGTCTCATTGATAAGACTAGATTGAATATCAACCGTAAATTCAGTCTCAATACATCATTCATTTTATAAGTTATTTATGAATTTATGTACTAATTTAATTTTTGATGGAGTAGTAATATCAATTTGAACTAATTAGTTTGCTAATTAAAAATATTCATATTGACATTAAAAATAGAAAGACTTAAATATTTACTACAATTGGAGTGTACCTAATGAATAAATAAGTTATTATTTACAATTAATTGTATAATAATACTATATCCATGGCAATGAACACATATATGTTTTTGTTCCCTTCATATATTACGAATAAAATAATATATACGTACATAAATGACTGTAGACCTAAAATTGGCCTAAAATGCCATGGTTCGAACTCTCTAGAAGAGGGTAAAAATTAGCCTAAAAAGCCAATCCAACTACCCAGCCCCTCCAGACTCCACTATGAAAAAAGAAGTTATTGTAGAATTTAATCAGCATATATTTAACTTTAATGTTTCATCTTCCATTATGTTTTGTCTCTTCTCCTTTCTCCCGTTTCCTAAACCTAAAAAAATGAACGGGTACAACATAGATAAAGAGAGGCAAGAGAGAAAATGGAATAAAAGCAGTGTAGACGATTTAGAAAGTCTCTCTCTTTCAATTTTGTTTTTCTCACTCTTGATCTCCCTCCTCTTTCTCCTTGCCTCTCTCTGCCTCTTTTGTTTGTTTAGTTGTTCACAAATGCATCAAATATGCACATCGATATCAACCCATCTTCAATTTTCCGAAAAGACGTGGCTAACTATGCAAGGCAATATAATACACCACTGAAAACAAATTGAAAAAATTAAAAAAAAAATACTCAAATGTTAATCAGAATTATGCAATATTAAAGGAGTTGTGCTATGAAATACTAAATGAGGGTATTTGATAATTAATTAGAATTAAAAGGTGAGTGAAAGAGTGATAGAAACATGAATTGGAAGAGACTAATTGAGTTACAAAACATTAATTGAGGAGTGGGTTGACATGAAGTAAAAAAGTTAATTGGATTATTGAGACTAAGTAAACTGAAAAATTATAGTAGTTAAACAAATACATTATAAAATTTCGTTCGAAAACAAAATTGTATAACTAAACAACATAAATCATATTCATAGATATTTGGGAGAACTGCATATAGGGCCTACTTGAACTACCTCCTTAGCTAAATGTCTGATTAATTTTTTTTTATAGCAAAAATGCCCATCAGTGTAATGACGATCAAAAAATGGCTGAGAAATTTACAAAACTGCCCCGTTCAACATATAAGTTTCGCAAAGAGAAAAATCAAAATGAAAAGAGTAATTCTAGAGTGATTAAGTAATTGATTAAGTTTTAAGTGATCAAGTGATATGACAATCATTTATCGGTTGGTGTTTGATGACTCATTAAAATTGTTTGATGACTCGTTAAAATGATTTGATGATTCATTAAAATGATTTGATGAAATAACCAATAAACGATAGACACGTCACTTGATCACTTAAAATTTAATCAATTATTTAGTCTGCATAGAAAGACTCAAATGAAAAACAGGCAAATAAACCATGCAGTCACAAAGGCCTGAAAAACCCACAAGTTGCTCTCGATGCCAATAAACCAAAAATTGCCAAGAAAAAATGCCATTTCCATCCGAGCTAGAACTTCAAGCAACGCAGTCCCTTAATCTCGCCTCATTTTGCCTGAAGCGATGAACACATTGAATCGCGATAGAAGCGCTTGCCTAAGGATAAAGTTTGAGGCACGCTTCATACCAGACGATTGATTAAGTGGAGGAAACGAAGGGAAAAAACGAACGAAGAGGGAAATGAGAAGACAAAGAGAGAAGTTTCATGCTGGATTGAGGAGTGATCTCAGAATTGAGGTTTTCAAGAGCTCACCATCCTGCACAATTTTTCTGTTATGTTAGCTTCAGAAATGCGTCAGTGGTAGTGGGTTGGGAAGATGGAGAGAGAGAGGATGGGGGTGGGGTGGGTCTAGAAGACAGAGGCTTTAAATTCAGAGAAATAGAGGGTTTGTTCGGGGTTGGAGAAACTATTTAATTACACTTTCTAAACAATTTAGTTACATCACGAGAGTGGAGATTCTATAACACTTTAAACTATTTTATGTAACTAATTTAATTACACTATTTAAAAAGTTTCGTTACATCACGGAATTGTTAATTCCAAAATATCAATAAGGTATACCTACAGTATATAATTTAGCTACTACTAATTATATCAAGAAATCAAGATTGTAGGTTGAAAATCGTTTGAAGGGACAATCAAGAGAATCTAAAGCTTAGAATGAGATAGAAAATCACGAACTGACTCTCACATGACCCACGGACTGCAAAATAGTTGAAATTGAAAATTATAAACTGAAATCAGATTAGCATATAGTAAAATAAAATTATTAAGTACAAAACATAGTTACTGATGTCGTTTGGGTTATTATTTCATAAATTTTGATGTAACAAAAAAATGTACACCAGGTAATAAGTTTATTTACCGACTAAAACAGTGTATGGTAAAACCTTTTTCTATACCTTATACCTTGTAAGAAAAGACAAAAACCAAAATCAACATATCCAAAACATATATATATCTTGTATATTCGGATGTAAATAAATAATTTACATCATATGACCTTTTGTACCAAATTACACTGCTTATATTTCCCAACAAAAAGAAAAACACAGCATTGCTCGTCTTTAATGCGCAAACTAGGGGAAGAAATCCAAATTCCCTTTGTTTGATGATAGTACACGTCTTCAGCAGGTTTTAGGAAGGAGATGACAGCTTTCCCACTTGTCTCTTCTTTCAAAGCTTTTGGGTGAGTGGAGATTCTGGAGAATATCGACTCTCCAAATTGGAGTCACGTGCCTGCAGAGTTGTCCTAGTTAAGGCTTGTGTGCTATAACTTCTATAACATAAAAAAATTTCAGCTGCTTAAGCTGAATTTTCAGACATTGCGACTATGTTGCATTTTACTGCAGATGATTTCCAGCTCCTATGAGTTGGCTTCGTCATTCGCTTGGCTCTCGAGCCTTCTTTTCTAAGTTGAATTTCAACTTAATTTATTTGCTTGGCTCCTAAGCTGTCTCTTCTCCAGCTTGAAAGCTCTAAAATGCAAATAGAGATTTTACACTACAAACCACGAAACAGACGACCACGCGAGGAAGAAGATAGCAGATCCAAAACTCCAATGGTGATGAATACTAAGATGCGAGGAAGAGGATAAGAAATGAAGTTGCAGGACTCAGAGAGAAAATCAAGCTTAAACAAAATTTTAATGGAAACCAAAACGAGATGAACCTCCAAATAGAGCCTTAATGAATGCCCACAACTATCCATTAAAGCTCACATCAAAGCTTCAAAAAGCACAAGCAAAACACGGAAATAGAACAAAATAATGCACAGACCAAACCCAAATTTGATAAAATCACACCAATGAATTCTGACATTTCCTCTAGATACTTTAATAAGAAATCAGATTTTAACCACAAATCATATTCTAAAGAAATTCTATGAATTATTGATTTCAACCACAGTTACTCATATTTGAGAGAGTGAGCCTAACCTTGTTGGCTGCGTGACTAGGGGATATCTCAAATTATAGAATCGGTAAAGTAGGTAAGAGGATTGAATTAGGGATTTTAAGTAAAAAGGTTGAAACTAAATAAAATACAATGAGAGTAAAGCCAATATAAAAACAACTTAAACTTAAACATTTTAGCATAAAATTTCAGTGCGTCAAAATTGAAAAAAATATTGAAAAAGAAAAATATGCTTACTAGAAGTTAAAAAAAATTAGTGGTCACATAACCCCACTGGAGGACACTGGCCTTGCCCTTTGGCTCGAACTTACAATCACTTGATAGTAATGAATCTTAGATTTTGTTCATTGGTAGTAATTAATAAATCTTTATTTTGACAAAAAAAACTAAGATCTTTATAATGTAGTTGTAGATTGTAAACTAATCGTCAACTATGTAGAACTCATCTCATCTTTAATTCAAACTATATTAGACATGCATATTAAATAATACAAATTATCAAATCAAGCGCGATGATTTTTTATGCTTATAAGCCACTTGGTATGTGACATTTAGCCGCTTGGTAATTTAAGTGAAAACTTTGTACGTTAATCAATGAATTGACTGTCACGTCACCTAATATTAAAGTCAAGAACCAATTAGATGAAAGAGGATAGATGGTCAATAGGGCAAAGGAATCACGACTATTGGATAGAGCGCGATGAACCAGATTGCTTCATGAGTCAGACAAGGAACTGAATCTCCTTATTTCAAAACTTTCATTATTTCATGACTGTAAATAAGTTAGGAGAATCAAAATTTTTTATGTAACACGAATGTACTCCTTAAATCGTATATAAATAGGAGCCTATGTAACCCTAAGGGCAAGCAATACATAAATGACATAGTTTAATCTGTATTCTCTCTCTTTCTCACTCTCGTGTTTATTCTTAATTTTGTAATGTAAAATTTCTTTATGGTTTGGCGCTTTCGTTGAGAGACGAGAACTAGACTCAAGAATGTAAGACAGAATACCTCAAACTAGATTAAACATGGTGCACGGCAACGACAATGAGATAAATCATGTTGATCAACCTCAGTAGCCCATGAAAATACGTGGAAGATATAGACCATACTAACAAGCATGCAAAGTATGGAGAACCGTAACAATGAGGCCCTCTAAGTGTGTGGCAAGTTGTGCATGAACAGATTGTAGCGGAATATGGAAGAAACTCATACATAAGTAAGTCAACGTACCATTGTTGCAGAACATGAGAATCTGACAAACTCTCATGCTACAGGACGGGACAATCAACCCATTGAGCGGCTCAAGTCATGTGCAAGCCATAACGCTTAACATGATGATGAAAAAGTCAAATCCAAAGACAACGACAATGAGGCAAGAGGAGAAAGTAGAATGCAAAGGATGTTGACGGAACAAGCCATAGAGAAGATGCTAGAAAACAATATGATGGAGATGCGGAGGAACACTGGTGTGGAAGATCTAGAGACAATGACTCTCCCTGTCATAGCTCGAGATCCTCACTGCCCCGATCCTAAAGAAGCTTGTATCTCTAAAGTTGAAGTGTTATGAAAGGAAGATAGATCACCTCATTCATCTGCTACACCCATCGCTTCAAATATGAGGGCTAAATTTGAAAAATATGATGATAGGGTGGCAATGCTACCATTCAGACGTGGCTTGTACCTCAATTTTCCTCCCTTTGATGTGGTTGAGCAACATGGATAAGTATTTCCCATACCATATAAGCAATAACCATTAGACAAATGATTATTTTTAATTAAAAACAAACATTTCATTGAAGAGTTAGTTAAGAAAGGTTATCACGAGTAGTATGTAGTGAAAGATGAACGTAAAAAGGCGTGAAAAAAAGTGAAACAACCCAAAGCTAGGGAACTTTTACGAATCGTTATGACCATTTCTTTAATGGAAAAGGAGCGAACAACTTGGAGGGAACGGAAAATGTACAATAAGAAATCCACGAGGGGTGAAACAGTGAACGGGAAATTGATCTATGATCCTCAAAGAGTTTGCTACTTATTTTTGATGACTTAGACTTCAAGAGCCAAGGAAACAAAGAGACAACTTGGTAATTGTAATACATGTTGGGAATTTTCTGATGAGAAGGGTCCTAGTCAATGACCAAAGTTTCATTAATGCCTAATGTCGGTTGACAATTGATAAAACGTCGATAGGAACCTTAAATTTAAAATGAGATAAACATCGGTTGGCTTCAACAGGACAATTACATGTTCAGAGGAAATCCTCTCACTCCCATTACACACAGCCCATACAATCATATGATGGAACTTATAGTAGTGGACACACCAACTCTATATGATGTTATTCTTGGGAGAGTCTTGTTGCACAAAATGAGAATTGTACTCACGACGTACTATTAAGTGTTGAAATATCCCTCACCAAATGGGATCAAGGTAATCGAGGGGGATCAAGTTTAATCCTGATGGTGTCTCATCTTTAGATTTGAGCGCCATTAAGAATACAACTACGTGAAAAGGAAAGTAGACAGTCAAAATGTAGAAATAACAATCAATGAATGGTGACATGAAGAGCCATCAAGCTTGGGTGCGAGATAGTAGAGCAACAAACTCTTGTACCTAGAGGAGAAAATGAAAAGATGACCAAGATAGGCGCATGATTTAGCAAAACAGAAACATCAAAGTTAATAGAATTTTTAAGGAAAAACATAGATGTGTTCACAATTCTGGCGGAGGAGATGTCAGCTACTAAGGAAACTTTTATTTTCCATAAACCAACATAGATCTTGCTATTAAACTTGTGAAACAAAGAAAATGTACTTTTGCTTCAAAATGGAATGATGCCATAAAAGACAAAGTGGAAAAGCTCTTGCACGCCAACTTCATCAAAGAAGTAAATTACTCGGAGTGGTTGATGATTTGATCGTGAAAATAATGAATGGAAAATAGAGAAAATGTGTGATTTTACAGATTTAATTAAGGCATGCCCAAGGGATGAACCTGTTGCCACTGGTAGTCTAGATAATGGATGCAACTTTGGGGCATAAGCATATGAGCTTCATGGACGCAAATGTCGAATATAACTAGATGAAAATTTTCAAACCCAGCAAGAGACAACATCTTTCATAGCTAAATAAGAAATTTTATGTTATAAAGTAATGCCGTTTGGTTTTAGAAAACTATAGGTGCAACCTATCAGAGGTTGGTGAACAAGATTTTTCAAAACTAAGTCTTTCAAAACCAGGCCGAAATCACAACAAAAGTTTATATGGATGACATGCTTTGTAAAAAGCGAATGGAAAAAGGAACATATACGCCACCTAGATGAAGCATTTTCTATTTTAGAAGCAAGTGATGAAATGGAAAAGCCTGCTACTTGGAGAGACTTGTGTATGTGGAGATATAAACAAATTAATTGAAGAAAGAGAAAAGTACATTAAAGTCATTTAAAATTAATGGTTTTGATCTCTAAAGAATCAGGTAGAGGGTCCACTAGTTCAGATCTGGAAACACAGGTTCAAGGAGGCATCTGGCAGGAATATGAGCGATGCCTTCACGATATCCTAGGATGTAAACAGTTTTCTCAGCCTCATTAAAAGCCTCGTAAAATTTGATCTCAACATGTTTTTCCTTCTCCTTAATGGCAAGGGCCTTAACCTCCTCAGAGAACTTCAAACTTTCAAGAAATTCAAAGTTTTTCTACTTTTAGAATGACGATATCTTCATCTTGTTTCTCTGTTATTTCCTGGAGCTCAACCTCAGCCCTCCTCAATTCCTTCACTAATGGAAGATTCAATTTAGAGCCTTTATAAAACTCAGTCGCTACTTGCTCGCTTAGACTGTAATACTTTTAGAGAGCATTTTAATGTATAGCGGCTAGAGAAAATGAGAATGAAAATATTAGTAAAACAAAAGAAGAGGAAAAAATTCTAAGTACAAGGAAGCGACTAACCTTTTCACCAAGTCATGATTCAAAGTGACAGAAAGGGATTGAAAGTCTTATTAGTGGTGAAGACCGTGACTGTTTCATAGGTGATACTACATATGAGGGTATGAGCCGCCTGCTAATCATCAAAGAAGCTGACAGAAATGAGAAATAGAGGTCGCTTGTTTAATGATTTAGGTCCCAAAAAACGAATTCATTGAAGTTAGTTGTCATTTAGAGAGGAGCCTCTTCAGAAAGATCAACACCCGGAGTACGCAAGGGTGAAGTAGGGGATGTGCAAGGAATCACCATCTTTTTAGTGTTTGGAATGGATGAAGAGTTGGATGGGTCGTCCTCTGGCGGACATTCCTCCCGCCCACGTCCCCATTCATCATCCTCAGCCTACTCATTGCGTCTTGACAAGATTGAAGAGGTTAGGAGTCTTCTTTTTCTTCTCTTTTCCTTATCTGTATAAGTCAAGGAGGTGGAGCTTTCTTCTGCTACTAACTCTAAGGACAAATGACAATTAGGAAAATAGAAGGAGTAGGAATCTCGATAGTAGGATCAACAAGAATAGAAACATGTTGAGATATTTCCCTCGGCGATTGTAGTCACTTCTCTCCTTAGGTTGATAACAATAGCACATCAACACGCTCTATAATGGCTCAAGTGGAGTGGCTTCGTGTTCGCCTATTTATCTGCAAAAAAAAAATCAAAAATTGGTTATAGTATTAAAAACTGAGTTAGAGGTAAAGTGGTGCTCAAGCTAGAAAACTTATTGAAAATTCCCCAGGATGGGGGTATAGCCAGGAGGCCATCACCCATCCACTATCTCTAAATGTTAATGACATATTTGTCTCATCCTTTGTCTCCCTTTGGGAGATTCTTTATTAAGGCACACCACACTACAATAAATATGATATTTTATAGGGCTAAAGTAAAGGGTTCATAGTCTCCTCCTGTAAAAAACTTAAAACAATAAGATTCTTTACGAACCATATAAAAAAGTACAGGTTAAAACTTAAAAAACTAAGCGGCGGGAACGAATTTTAAGATAAGCGGGACTTAGAAAAAAAGCGTGGGAGTGAAAGTTTTACTTACGAGGCTCTCGATTATGCCCAAATCCTTCCCTCTTCAGTCTTCTCTCTCAATTTCTTCTCGAGAAGCTTCATTTCTTCTCGAGAAGTTTCCCTCTTGTTGCACTAGATAACAAACTAGAGGCTTTTACAATCTACGCTCTCACTCGTGATCTCTGATCTTTCCTTACCTTTCACCTCACTTGTCTCAATCCTTGGAGATTACTCCTCAATTGCCTCTTGCTCTGTTTCTCCATCATTTTCCACTCTCCTGTGACTCCTCTCTCTCTTTCAAGCACATGTCTTCAACCTATCTTTGTTCTTGGGGTTTCTAAGTTTCTGAATCTTTCAAAATACTTAGGGTTTCTAAGTTTCTGAATCTTTTGAAACACTTAGGATTTCTAAGTATTGTGAACCAATTTCTTAGGGTTTGTAAATCTAGTTTGTTTTTTTTATTTGAATTTGTTGGGTTTTGTCGGGTTGTGGATTTTGATTTTGTTTGAGACATTTTTCCATTCAATAGAGGGTTTACAATTTTTTGCTAGAGGGTTTACAGGTAAGAAACACATCGATAACATGTTTTTGTTGTTCTTCTAGTTCGAGACCTTTTTCCATTTGATTTTTCAATTGTTCTTGTTGCTTTTGTTTCGATATTATTTTTCTGTTCTTACCAGGCAGCGGAACATCAGCTTCATGACTACTTGTAAGATATATTGTAGTGCATTAACTTTATTATATAGAGTGACTTACCTAGGGCACTGGCGGAGTGCCTAGTTAATGTGTTAGTGCATTTGGAATGCAGTGAATGAACTAATGAGTTTGATTTTCAGTAAAAGTACTATCATTAGAAAATTATAACTCATTACTGTTATATTATGAGTTCTTTATCTTGAGAGAGTTATGAACACATAAAACAAGTATAATTACGCTTATGGACTTTGTATAAGAATGTATTGCATATAATATCAGTATAAGCTATTTACTATTAATCAAAATTAAATGTCTCATAAAATACAATAGAATTTCAGTGATTTTGAAGATGGATATTATACATCAACAGCTTCTAGTTGTTGAGTATAATAGGGGCAATTTTACAGGAATCAATGGGTTGGTCGTGAGGTCACCTAAAATAAAGCCAAGTATCAATCAAACGAAAGAGGGTGGATGGTCAACGGGGCAAGGCCATCATAACCATTAGATAGAGCGTGATGGACCAGATTGCTTCAGGACTCGATGAAAGAATTGAATCTCCTTCTTTAACGTCTTTCCTTATTACATGGCTATATATAAATTAGTAAAATCAGATCTTATGTAACAGAAAAATACGCATTGTTTTGTATATAGATTAGAAGCCAATGTAACCTTAAGGGAAAGCAATACAAAATGACATACTAAAGTCTATATTCTCTCCCTCACACTTGTGTTTATTCTTAATGTTGTATTGTAAAATTCATTTACCAATTGAATTAATGAAAAAATATGATTGACATATTTAGTTGTGTATATAGTGGATCTATAAAACTACTTAGGCAATTCATAAAATAATGACACTTTAGCATGATATATTTCATGTGTATAATTTAGTGATAAATCTAAGTAATTTTGGAGGTAATGCAATTATCTCTTCAGATTGTTTTGTCTTGATAAATTTCATTTGCCATCTTTTCAGAAGGCAATTCAATTGCTTCTTGAGGAGGTAAATTAAGATCACCAGCAAAATTAAGATTGCTGTTAATTTTAAATATTACTCTAAACAAACAAGGTAATTAAACTATCTGAGGATATTACCAAAACTGCTGCTAAGATAACGACATCAGATGGAACTTAAAGATTTCTAATGAATGATCAACATTTAATAACAAGAATAGTAAAGGACATAAAACAATTCCCGACTTTTGTACTAAAAATATATAGGTGATGAAAGTTGATTTGGATATAGTAGCAATAGTGGGGATTTGAGAGACGGCTAGGTACGGGATCCCACCTTAGATCACTATAAACAAACCAGGTAATTAAACTATCTGAGAGTATTACCAAAACTGCAGCTAAGATAGCGGCATCAGATGTAACTTAAAGACTTCTAATGAATTATCAACATTTAATAACAAGAATAGTAAAGGAGATAAAAGAATTCCTGAAATTTTGTACTAAATTTCATGCACCCAAATGAGTGCAATGTGGGGTGATTCAATGGTACGTTCACCGCTACTCATATCTAATTGGAATGAGACCACCTCCAGTTGAAGAATTTTAACAGGACTGGATGTTCAATGGATTTTCAATGGTAGGCTCACCGCTACTCAAATTCATAAAAGAATTGCCTCATAGTTATTCAGGCGATGCTGATCCTATCTAATTAACTATTTTGGAATAGTTGCTGTGCATAAACAGTTTCCATGGGAGCTTCTGATTGCATGCTCCCTGGATTAGAACAGTAGAAGCCAACTGAAGCATCAAAGAACAGATCTGTACAGCAATTTCTAATCTATCTAGGAGAGGCATTACCAACAAGAATCAAAATTCATTCTCAAATCAGATTAAAGATGGATCAATCAAGTCTTTTCACTATTTCAGGGTATATTTGAAGGGGAAAATGAAAACGGTTGCTCAAGTGTAATACATATGAAAACTTGGAAGTTTTCTCTGTCGTTGTTAAGCTCAGGTTTTCCTGTGGCCAATTTATAGATATACTTCAGGTATATAAAAGATATTTTAGTACAACCTTCGAACGGTGCAAAAACCTTTACTAAGCCCAGATCTTTACCATGTGAGTGAACGATATATCACTTTCTATTTCGTATTCAATCATTACGTGGGAGAACAAGCTTCCAGCTTTGGAAGAAGACTCCGCCAAGCGTCAGCAATACCATTTGCCAGACGAGCTTTCCCTTTCGCGAATTCATGGAAAGCATGTCCCATGTCTAAGGCTTTCCGTTCCTGAAATCGCACAATCTCGTCGTTCATGAGTCTTACAATAGTCTCAAATCTTCTTGTCGCTTCTTCACTCTCCGCCTTCAACTGCATAACAAAACCAAGTCTCTGGTCAAAATAATAAATTTCTAAAACTTCACCACTGATAATATAAATACTATGTTTGGATCTTAACAACCAGTAGGGAAGAAAGGAATGAAAACGGTGGAGGATTCCTTTTTTCAGTTTTTAGAGTATTTGAAATATGTAGAGGAAACTAGTTATATAATTGAGCTTTTACTATATCCATAACTTCATTCAGTTTTCCTCTAATTCCGCTTTATTTTCCTCTCATTTTTCATTCCCTCCTACTTTCCAAGGTCCAAAATAAGTAAAGTGAATTACCTCCTTGTATTCGGTCTCAGCTTCTCCTACTTTATCAGATCTTGTTAGCATGAGTTTGTCCGTACAACCATAAGTTAACCGGTAAAGTAATAAAAAATAGACTAGGGAGTGGGTATGGACAGTAGGAACTTGACAAGTGGGAAGTAAAACAAAATTTGAACCGATCTCCGCCTTATATCACTTATTACAAGCTCTTTGATGCGATAGAAATTAGTACAAAAATAAATTTAATGCATGGGAAAGACTGAATGAATTGAGAAATTCTTTCATAACGGAGAGACCACCCAAGAACAAAGAAAAAGCAGAGCTCAGGGATGTATTATGTGATAGATGCATCTAAGAACACAATTCATAGATACGAATATGTAGCAGTAAAATTAGAGCACACAATCACCCAGCTCATGTTTAAACTCGTAGTAAGTTTTTTTTTGAATGATTTATGATAAAAATATTCACATGTAATTTTCTGAGAGAGAGAAAAGACCAGACAAATAACAGAATTGTCGTAACTTAATACTGAAACATAGATCAGATCTATACAGGTTTATCTCCAACTTCATTGTCTCAGCAAGTTCACATTGTTGCCTAAAGGCATTAGCTCTCTCTGCTATGGTGGCCTGTTTTTAGACAGAGAAGAATGATCAGATTCTGTAACAGAGTAAGCACAAGGAAGAAACTAGGGAAAAATGTTCCCTTGAATTACAATCTTTAAAAGATCTTCCCAACATTTTAAACTGTTGTGATATAAGATATTTAAGCGAAAAAATGGGAGTTGTGCTAATGACGAAAGACATTACGCCATTGTAGAATAGATGTTGAAGATTTGTTTCAACAATCAACACCAACTCTCCTTAATAGATTGCACTGAACACAATCTTTCAAATGTTCCTCAAAATTCATCAGGAGTTGCTGGGCCTGAAAATTCATACAAACACTATATCACCATAACTATAACACATTAAATTCTTCGATCCTATGGTTCTAAACTAGTTCACGTAAGAACTAAAAAGAAAGGCCCAAGATGAACACGCTATTTAAAAATCAGGATTTATTTGAAAATCAGGATTTAACTAAACACAACCTTCTTTTGTAGCTTGGCTGATAATATTTCTGACTTTCCCCCAAGCTACAAAAAATGCCTTCCCAACAGCATTTCCTTCACAGTCACCAAGAAGTTTAGCAGCCTTCCCAAAATCTGACAAAGCTTGTCCCAACTCTGTAAAAGAGACATAAACATATGTAATGCAGTTAGAATTACGGACAATGGAAGAAGAATAGAAGTGAACTACAGAAATTTATTTAATACTTAAATGACTTGACAACTAAATCTTAAACCGTACAAGATCCTGGAGTCACCTCTGTGTCTCTTCACAAGACGATATGCATGCCTCTAGGCTTCAGCCAAGTGACTCTCGAGCTAAAAAATGTAGTGTTTTAGACTCTCATATTCAGGGTTTCACTCTTCCACCGGCTTTTCCTTCCCAAGTACAATGTCACTCACTTTAGACTGTACATCCTGTTACGTAACCAGAAAGTTACGACTAGTTACTGATAAAAAGCAGCTACAGGTCTTACGACTAGATCAGATTGTCTCCCTAGATAGAAGGAACGTCAGCTAACTAGAGCATTTAGTCTAAAAGTCAGTAAACACATAAGCCAAGTCAGTAAACACATAAGTTGATCTAAGCAAAGCTGATAAAAGCTACCTTGATACTTGTAAACAAAACAAATAGCACAGTGCAGCAGTCACAAATCCACAGGTCATATGAAGTGGGATACAAGTCCATACTAATAATTAATGAACAATCAAACATCTTTGATAAGGCATATAAGAAACATATAGCTCCAGAAAGATGAACAACTGCAACGTGATCAATAATTTATAGTTTTAACCAACTGCATTCTTCTCTGGCAGGGGACGCCTAAAAAATGCCTTTGTAGTTCTCAAAGAGACGATCATATAACCAAACAAAATCACCATACCGTCGAATAACAATTTTCTCTGGTCCTTGGTATTCGGGTAAATTTGTCTGCCAAAACCGAAAGCGATATGGCTCAGAAATCAAATATTAACTAATCATGTAAATTGCATTGTCGTTAAAAAGTTTAACATTTCAGCATGGAACTTTAAAGCTAATAAAATGGTAACTACAAAAAGAGGAATTATCCAAAAATAGGCAAGAATACAGAAATTTGTACAACAAAAAATTATCAGACAGTAATGCCATTTATAAGTCTGTTTAGCTGTTCACAAATATATCAAATATGCACTTCGATATCAACCAATCTTCAATTTTTCGAGAAGACGTGGCTAACTATCCAAGGCAAAATAAGACACCACTGAAAACAACCATCTTACTCAAGAAAATTGTTAGTCGAAACAATCCAAATCGCAGCCAAACTTCTCAAGGTGCAAACTAATAAAGTACCCCGGTGATGACGCGGCAGGAGATATAGGCCTCGCCATTGCCAATTTGACTGGATCAGTCACCGAGACAGACAGATAAGGTTGCAAAGATGGAGATCTAGAGGGCTCTGAGACGACCTCTGCTGCTCCATGCGTTAGCAGTTCACGGAAGATTGAAATGAAAACTTTCGTAATTGAAGTCACAGTGACGACCTTTCTGCGACAAGAAGAAGAAGATTAACGAGCTAATTGAAACTTCAATTATATGAAGATTTAGTTTGGTAAAATTAAATAATTTTTTCAAACCTGTTATCATAAATTTTTAGTTAGATTTGAGATTTAACTCGTCAACTCAATTTATCAATAAAATAAAATAATTGAAGTTTAGTTTAATAAACTGAACTGAATTGAATTTTTAATTTTTTTTCAGGTAATTTCATATCATACCTAATCCAACTAAAACGAACTAAAATCTTATAATATTATTTTTTAGTAACTTTATTTGGGGTTTTTTAAATATCATTACTAGAATCAAACCGACTCGAAACTTTTGATATGTTCAGTTTGATTCTTTTTTTCATAACCGGTTCATTTATGGATCGACAATATTATCAAACCAAATTTTTAAGGTGGGTTTGATTTTTAAAAAAAAAAATTTAAGGAAATATGTATATTTACCTCTACCAATCTGTTTTTCTTTTTTTATCGAATTACAAATTTCAAAAGACAAAAAATAGAACAATTAAGTAGGGTATCTAGACTTTTTTCACTGCAAGCTGAATGTGTGCTTAATTGTTTTTGTCAAACAATGAAATTATATGTCAATATCTAATTAATATATAAACGAACTCTAAGTTACTTCCATTAACTTTGAAGATATATTTTTTCCTAAAAATAAAAAAGAAAATAAAGTTCTCTTGTTAATATATGACTTTTATAATGCTATGTTGTAGATTACATAATAAGAACGTAAGTAAAATTATTGTTTCATTAAAAAGTAAAATATTGTTTAAGTCTATATTATATTAACGTAGAATACATGAAATATTGAGTAATTATATTAACTCATAACACACATTTTACTTCTTTTTTTCATTTTTAAGATGGATCATGCTTGCATAAAATAATATATTATTTATAAAAATTAAATAATTAAATTTCATAAGATTAATGGATACAACTCATCTATAAGTTTGTAAATAGAATTAATTGCATAAAGTAATAAACCAAGAAATTACAGTTGCATAACATAATATTGACAATACACATATGAAAAATTATCTAAACTTATAAACTTATAATTTACATTGCAACCCATAACTTGAAATAAAAAACAAAGTATGATTTTTTTTTATATCATATAAATTTCATCATATTAATCATACTTTAATAATATGAAATTTATATTAGTTTTAAAAAATAAAGAAAATAAAAAAATTATGGCTTACTATATAATATATCACAAGCCTGCGTGCATTTTTTTCAATTTTTTACTTTTTTTAATGACATGAGTTGGGATTTTGTGAAAAAATATTTTAGATTGTTTTATTATACAAAACTAGGTTTTATTTCAGGAATAAAAATGTAATAATAATTATCTAAAAGATAATTATAAATATAAAAGTAACTTTTTCGTTTACATGTAAATTAACCTACATTTGATAAGGGTATTTAAATGTATACTGAATCGGTAAAACTGAAGTGAACTAAACAAAAAATAATCGATTCAGTCGGTTCTATTATTATTTACGGTCTGGTTTATTTGACGTTAATAAAAATAAATATTTCAGTCCAGTTCGATATTTCATTCAATTTTAGACTGAATTGAACTTAATTATATATATAGATAAGTTCTTGACATCTTTAAATAATATATAAAGGATAGCGTAGGTTTTTAAGAACATTTCTCTCATTCCGCGCCATATTTGAACCACTCAAGTGTCAAGTGCCACAATGTCCAAAATCAATCATTTAACCACCTGGGTGAGACCAACTTCTTTCTATGTTATGTTTGCATTTAATATTCAATTTGTGTTTCAACATTTCACATTACATTAACATACTATGGTATTATATTTTTCTTCAATGGTTATGGTCCTCGTGTTTCAACATTTCACATTACATTAACATACTATATGGTATTATATTTTTCTTTAATGGTTATGGTCCTCTAGCCCCTTAGTAGCTTCATCCATCCAGCTAAATTACTAACAAACTGATCACCCTTAATTCTAATAGCCCTTTTGGTTGCTATTACACCAACTAACAATACTATTAGTACGGGGTTGGTTAATCGATACGGTAGTGGACTACTAACGTAGAAGAAAGAAGACCAAAGAGGACGATGTAGAGGCATACTAAAGAAGACAAAGTCAAAGAAGTATGTTGTGGTGGTTAAAGAAGAATCAGATATAATAGTAACAACTACCTTCATCTCCGCTATTTGATCAGCGGTCATCGAGATCCATCATGAGTGGGACTTAGGCTCTCATAGCTATCCTCCAGACCCTCCGCCTCATCTATTTCCCTCAGGCTCCATTATCTATCAGATCCATTTACTTCTGAAGAGCTAGACATGGAGGTCTCTCCTCCTTTACCTTAGGGTCAACTTGAAGAATAAATCCCTCCCCCATCGCTAGAGTTAGCCAAGGCTACCGATACCGGTGAGACTCTCGCAGCCCTACTAGTTAGTTTTTTATTTTATCTATCATTTGTAATTTCCTTTTCCTTTTCTTGTAATCTTTCCTTCTGCTTTTAGTGAGAACATGTTTTCTTGAATAGCCCTGTCTCTTTTCTTGCTTCCGTTCTGCTATTGTTTATTTCCTATCTGTTATAACCTTCATACTAACATAAGCTTGGTCATCAGTCCCGAGCTTGGATGAACTTTAAGTAATGAGCTTGATACTTTAAGTAATTGATCCTTAAGTAAATGAAGCTTTGCTTTCACGGAGCTTTAACTTGACCAGAAGGAAACTTTCAATCTTTTCTTCGCTCCTGCTACCCCATCACTTTTGGTCGCGAATGTCCTAAGTAATTATGTCTGCTAATTTGAGTCGTGAAGTTAACCTTATTATGTCTTGGTGGGTTGCCCCTTTTGAAGGAGGTTGGGTCATACAGTCCTACAGTAACCTAGGAAAAGTTTCTTCGGGTGTTGCACGGGAGGTCTGTTTGAGCAGACCTGCTTCAAATTGGGAATTCACCTTTACCATTGACGTTTGGCCAAGCATCCTTGCTCTTGTTCCTTTGGGCATCTTGCCAGGCGTTCCTACTCTAGCTAGAGCCTCTTTCTCGCCTGGTGAGCCAGAGTGCAAGCCAGACTTCTCTTTTTTCCTTTTGGCGAGCTAAAGTGAAGCCTGCTTCACTTTTTTCCCGTCTGGTAAGGTAGAATGCAAACCAAATTTCACTTTTTTCTAGTCTGGTGAGCTAGAGTGTAAGCTAGACTTCAATTTTTCCTTTGACGTTTAGCGAGGCATAGATGCTCTGGCTGGAGCCTTTTTCCCGTTTGGTGAGGTAGTGTGCGAGACAGACTTCATTTTTTCCTTTGATGCCTACCCAAGCATTCATGCTCTAGCTAGAGCTTTTTTCCATCTAGCGAGCTAGAGCGCAAGCCATACTTCATTTTTTCCTTTGACGCCTAACTAGACATTCCTACTCTAACTAGAGCCTTTTTCCCGTTTGACAAGCTAGAGTGCAAATCAAACATCAATTTTCTCTTTGACATCTAGCCAAACATTCATGCTCAGGCTAGGGTGTTTTCTCCATCTAGAAACCTAAAGTGCTAGCCGAACTTTACTTTTTCCTTTAATCCCTAGCCAGGCATTCTTGTTCTAGCTAGAGCATTTTTTCCCGTTTGGCGAGCTAGAGTGTAAACCAGACCTCAATTTTTCCTCTGACATCTAGCCAGACATTCCTGCTCTAGCTAAAGCATTTTTCCCATCTAGCGAACTAGAGTGTAAGCCACACTTCAATATTTCTTTTGACGTCTAACCAGGCATTCCTGCTCTGGTTAGAACTTTTTTGTCATCTGGCGAGTTAGAGTGCAAGCCAGACTTCACTTTTCCTAAGTTGTACTTTATGAGAGAATCAACCTTCCATTTGATAATTGTTGCTTAATTACATGGCTTTCTTCATTTTCCTTCCCTCTTATTTCTTTTTCTTTTTTGTCAAGGTCTTGGTCATTGACTTCATCCTGGGAGGTTAGCTTCCCGTCACTTGAGGGTTGAAGTGGTGGTCTGATTAGTCCTTTTATTGTAGTCAGCTCCTTTGGTTGAGGGTTATCGTGTCACATTTCCTCGACGTCTTCTAGTCCCCTCTTACCAGTCCCACACACGCAAAAGTGGGAAACTTAATGATTACATGATATAGAGGGGTACGACCTTGACTTTATGGATGGAGTTGTACATCTCACCACTGTGAACTCGATTAGCTTGGTGGAGTCGTGGAGTCGCGTCCGGGGTCATGTGAAGTTCCCCCTTCTCGTCATGGACTTCGTCGGATTAGGATGAGAATGACGAACTCATATTTCTATGGGAAAGATATGATTCTTAAGTATTCTAGAGAGAGGAACAATTATGATAACGGTTCCCACAGACGATGCCAACTGTTGATGCTGATAATCTCAATAGTACATGTGCTCCCCTCCTACTACTGGAAATCTACAAAATACAAACAAAGAACCCAAAGAACGAGGGAAACGGGGGTGGTTTTCTCAGCTTAGGGCCTCTAATGCATAAGTCAATAATCTAGTAGAATTTTGATAGAGTTTTCCTAAGGGGAAAATTGCTTACCCTTCCTTTGGAGTAGGTGGGGGTATTTATACCTTAACCCCATGGCAGGAAGGGTGTAGGGAAACCTTTGGCGGTTGATCTCTGTTTGGACTAGTTGGAGGCGACATTTAATGCTTTTGTCCCTCGAGCTGACATAGCGGGACATCCATTGAATGTCGATGTGCCCCCGATCATGTCGAATGCGGATGAAGTGACCGATTGGAGGCTGATCTGATGCACGACCATGATGATGGACCTGGTGGGCATTTGGGCCAAATAGGTTAGACACCACGTGGAATCTTATCTCGACGAGAAATGATATGATACAAAGAGTCAGTCGAGCTCTTTTCACGAGCTACATTCCCGCTACTCTTCATCTGCTCTGGTCAATTTGATCTGAGTTGCCTGGAAACTGACTAGGCTAGGTTGGCTTTCTCCTTTTGGGTGATCAGACCCTAAAACCTTTATCTGACATAAACCTCTCAGTATAGTACGATACGTGGTGCCGTGTTACTGATAGTCAGAGAATGCCCATAACAGTTGTTATTATACCAACTAACAATACTATTGTTACAATAGGCTTGCAGTCAGATTCCACCTCTATTTTATATGAACTATAACTCCTTACCATATTAAGCATTCATCAATGGCAGCCAATTCATTATGTATAGCTTATACAAATCCAATGTCTTTATTAAGGAAACGAGCATTTCACTAGTGATGTCTAATTGTTATTAACTCTATATTGCCCCTCATTTTTTAACGTTTTACAAAATATATATCACAATTTAACTTGACAACATCCCTAAATGGAGGATGCCATTCACTAGCAGAAAAAATTGAGTAATTGTTATGAGTGTTCTCTTCTCTAAATTATAAAAGAAAACATTACCAAGCATTCTCACTCCACTTGCATCTGCACTACAAAAGACCCACTAATTTTTCTTTATTATTGATTGAGATATGTTTCCTTAAGGTTGGATGGATGGAGATTATGACCAAAATAATAAGCACACTACATGAAGAATCATTAGGTGTTGGACCAAAATAGTGGAAGAGATGTTATTGGACATACTTGATAATGTAGTTGTAGGAGGCCTATATTGTGATAATGATTCTTTTAAATCTAGTAATCAAGATGAATTTGTGGTACATGACTGAATTTTCAGGACTGATGCACACATCTAACTTTCCACATGAACATTCTAGCTTAATGAGGAACATTCACCTTCCAGATTAATTTCCAGAAGCTAGAGTAAACACGATAACAAGATTTCATTGAAAGACTATCATAGTTATTCATTATGAGGCCTCACAATTGTATCTTGCACATTGAAGTAGGAATAGCTAAAGTCTGTAGCAATCCATACAATGAAAACCTAAAGACCCGTGCTCATATCCCAACCAAAATAATGCCCAACAACACGAAAACCATCATTTGAAAAGAGATTTTCCTAGTTATGCTCAAATTATTTTTGCAGAACAGATAATGCATTCTCTATATTTTAAAAAACCAACTTGACTTCACCAAAACTACCTTAAATTTAGCAAAAAAATTTAGCATAGTGTAAAATACTAAAACAATCCTGACAATTTACAACAAATTCATTATTTAACCAAAATCTTATCAAAACTGGATTAAATTGGGAAAGTCAGTAAATTAATAATGCCTTAATAAATCTGAGTTCATAAAAGGATAATCATTCTTTCACACATCTAATTGATTCATCATCCTTTCCAGCCTTCACCTCTTAATTTTGCTACTCATTTCTTAAAAGAAAGAAAAAACATAAATATTATTTCTTTCTTCTCCTTGTTTTGGAGAATTTGCTTTTACCCAATATAACAATTACATACCTAAAACTCAGAAATTGAACTATTAAGAGTAAGGGCAAGTCAACTAATTAATAATGCCTCAATGACTTTGTGTTCATAAAAGGATAATTTATCCTTTCACACATCTAATTGATTCATCATCCCTGCCATCTTTTACCTCCTAAATTTTCTTAATCATTTCTCAAATTTAAAAAGAACAAAAGATGACCAAAATAAGAATTAAGAAGAAAATAAAAAGAAATCAAACATGAGTTAAACAATGTAACCCACCTTAGAATGAGACATTCATAATGTACCAGAAGACATCAAGGTTTCCTCCAGCTGAAACATCAAAATCAAAATAACATTAAATGTTATTTGATAGTGGGTTCAGATAATGAAAAATTTACAGATCCAAAGGTAAAAAGAAATGTCTCGTGAAGACATAAATCAGGTGGGAGAAGAAGAGGGCTCAGAAGCAAAAGCCTAAAGGGCGCCTTAGAAATGTATTTTTATAGCGCAGCTATGACTCGAGACCCTTCCATGGTTATGGGGGAAGGTGATCTTTAGGGCCACGCCTAAATCTATGAGAAATGTAAATACAAACACAAAAATTAAAGAAAAATACTAAGAATGATAAAATTTGTCCAGAGAGAGAGAGCGAAGGAAAACCTAGAAACCCACAGTGGCGCAAATGAGGTCGCTAACATAGCGCTCTCTTCCTGTGAACATACTACTTATTCTCATAATCTTCGATAAATAATATACCTAGATGAAGTTTATATCTGGGCTTTCTGTTTTGGGTCTGAGTTTAGATTATAAAAATGGAGGCTCGGTTTACAAAAATAGTTGATAAAAATGAGGTACAGTAAACGGATCGATTTTTAACATTTTGGAGAACCAAAAATCAAACCGAACTGATTATTATAAATAACCTAGCCGAACCAAACCTCACATATTCAATGAAACTGAACCAAGCCACGAATAAAAAAAATATCCCAGAAAAAACCAATCATAAACAAAAACTCGAGTTTCACTACCAATGAAAACATAACAAAAAATATACCTACCTGGTGTTGATGAGAGAGGGGAGTAACAACTGCTCCAATATTCACCAGCTTATCTATTCGATTCGAAAAGGCAATAAAACAAAAGGCCAGGAAGCTAAAGAAAAATATTAGTCGATAGTAACATAGGATCAAGGGAAGATGTGATTCTATAGAATATAAATGTTGGTTAGAATGAAAATTGTAGAGAGAGAGAGAGAGCGAACGAAGTTTGGTTGGTGTGGTTTTATTAGAGATAGAAATAGGGGTAGAGAGAGAGAAGGGAAAATGAGAATGCAGGAGGTGAAGACGGAAATGGCAGATGGAAATTATCAAGGATGGCATTGATTGCTTCATTCTTCCAATTTTACGGCTTAGAGAGAGAATTGAAATGGTTGGGATGAGAGATATATAGGGTTAACGAAACGAATGAATAGTGGGGGATCTTATCATTGAAAAGAACGTTGTCGTTTAATTGCAAGCTCAAACTAATTATGCGAGGTAGTTTTATACATGTTCAGTTCTCTTCGGTTCAACTCAGTTTGACAGTAGAAACACAGTCCGAACCGAAACTCGCATATTTTCTTTTAAACTTAGACCAAACTGAACATACCACAACATTTAAAATTATCAAACTGTATCTATTCAGTTCGGTGTTATCGGTTTAAACGATTTTTTACACCACTAATGAAATAACACATGCATAACTAATTTATTAATGTAATTAATTTAGTTATGTATATCGTATTTACGTAAATAAATTTGTTATTTCGGTCATTTTTATAACTTTTTTTTCTTCGGTCATTGAAATCTGATTTTTTGGTCATTTTTCCAAGTTAAAAGTCTACATATGTTAGGTCATAGGCGTTTCTAATAGTGTTTGTAAATAAGAAATTACACCAAATATATAACTAATTTAGGTCAATTTAAACGATGTCAGTTTTGTACAATGTTGCATAAATACACAATTTGTTATAGACACGTCATTTTCTCATATTTAATTTAATGTTTGTGTACTAATATACTCATCTTCATCAATTTATTTATTACTTTCCATTAATTATTTAGAGGTGCATTTCCATTTCCCTCCATATTGTATAATACGGTTCTTTCCGAAATTCTAATTTGCCTTTTTACTTACTTCTTAGATGTGAATGTGATTATCATTGCTACATTTAAGAAATTGGTAATTAATTGTCTCAACTTAAAGGATTTGGTGATTAAAAATTAAAGCATTAATGAGATTTATTTGCCCAAACGAACACGGTTGTAATCCTCTAGTGCATCAGTGAGATACTTTGTGTAGAATATGTATATAGTCCAAATCATAAAAAGATATTTCAACTATACACCACTAGTTTTCAAATTATTTAGTTATTATTTTACCTAACATATTAAATGAATGATAATGAAAGTTACTAGTAGATCGAATATACATATATATAATAACCAATTAATGGTACTTCAACTGTATATCATTAGTATATCATTGAAATACTTTGGATATAATATGAATATAAATAAGCCCAAAGGGTTAATTGGGTGATCAAAGATAATCTTAATGTGACCGAACATGACTTGTTGAACCCAGTACTCGAGCAAGCTAAACTCAAAATAATAAACTAGTTCGTATCGGTCAAGCTCTGATTGAAAGAAACGAGTCTCGACTCAAATACAAAAAAAATAACAATTGAAGTCTCCAATGAAATAGAGTTTATTGCAAATCAACATGCTCAAGATTAGAGAGAGACTTAAGGTAGAAAAGAAGTCAAGCACTTGACCTGTCTCGATCCAAGATCCGTGCTAAGAACACAACCTCCCGACCCACCCTACAAAGTAAATTGGAGAACCACAAAGAGTAACAAATCTCCTACACCAAGAGCATGCATCCTCTACATCATACAAAGCCAAGGTGTCGGACATAAAAAGTTTCCTAAGCACGTGAAAGAAATTTTGGGGATGATAACTCATTTGAAACATTAGAAGTCTGCCATTTTCCTCTATAAAAGGAGGCAAATGCAAGCCTGAAGGCAAGAGAAATGACCAATCAAAATCCAAAGTTAGAAATATGTCTCCATTGAAGCTCTTCGAGCTCCATGTGTAGAGAAGAACCAAGCTTAGCCTAACCTCTCTCCAAGCATTTTTCTCCATACTTCTAGTCTTTCAATGCTTTATCCTTTGTTGGAATCCAAGACTATATCTCATATTATGTAACCCACGCTTTAAGGTAATATGAAACAATGTTATTCATAATTTTCTTTTTTAGTTTTGATTCTATTAGTTGTCATTAGCCTCATTTACTCTCAAATCTTCATCAATCAACTATGAAAGGAATTTAGATTCATTTCTGGACAAGCCTATTCCATAAAATGGTTCAAATCCCTTAATTCGTAGTAATATAGTCGATGTGCAGTACTCTAGAGTACTAGGCACCATCCATAGGCAAGCATCATTCGGTATGAAGCCTAACATCTACCATGAGGGATCACGGGCCTTCTTCGTGCAAGCTCACCTTGTAGAAAGGTCCTGGGCTTAGCTCCTAATCCTTTTGTGAGTTTTTTCATTCAATCAAAAAATCATTGCCAAAGCCCAACACCGACACGAACAAAATAAACCCATTTTTCCAATGCAACAAAAAGAACCCTTACATAAACCATGTAAAAAAATTAGAACCAAGAATAGGTTGAGTTGAAATGGTGGTCTATGGAGCGTGAAGTATAAATTTTTCTAAGAGATTTTCTATAAAGTCTCATGAAAAAGACGGATCTTGTGGAGTCCAAATGGTGTTCTACCGAAGAAGATGGGTCAACATTTGATAGATATCTTTCATGATGATGATGCATCTCCTTCACTTATTTGAAGGACCACCTTGTAAAATCTTCTACTTCGGCATGAAATTTCGGGTGGGTTGAAAGTGAATGCATGATTTCAGTCCGATTGAAAAAAAAGTCTTGCGCTCTTTCTCATCTCATTTGGGTTTGAGAAGAGAAAAATGGAGCTTTTAGGTTTTTAAGGTTGCCAACTATTGTTTATTTTCACTTTTTGGATATCTCATTGGTTGATGAAAGATCTTATATGATAAAAAATTTTAATAAATATTAAGTGCCTAGTATAGTGTTTAGGGATTTGATTGAAAAGTTTTTTTTTTGTGATTGCCCAGTTGGCTTTAAATTGCAATTTTAAATTGCTTTTTCGTAGGGAAACCACTGAAATATAGCAAAGATACTTGGTCCGTCAATTTTGACATATATGAAAACTTGGTTGTGTAGTTATACTCTAGAAAGCTTATGTTTCTTTAAGATCTTCTATGTTTCTTGACTATATGTTTAAATCCCCCTTGTCATTTGTGGGATTTAACCATTCTAAAATGGTATAATTATGTTATGACCGTTTATAATAATATTAGCCAAATAATCGATTCAATTTGACCAAAATATTTTGTTACCATAATGCCCTTCATTCGGTGTTGTGGTAGATTATTAAAAAGATGTTGCATGAATTATTTTTAATTAGGTGATATAATGATGAGTCATTTATTGTTATCGGTGATTATCTGCTTAAAAATAGTAATTTTGGATATATCTTTTACTTTTTAAATATGAAATTGTTCTTATTTTTAGTTAGTATCGTTAATATTTCAAAAAACTCTCATTAGTGATTATCGAACTCTATGATTGGAAAAAGTCCTTATGAATAGTCTACCAGTTTTTAAGCTTATACAGCTTATATTTACAATAGTTTTTAGTATTAACGGTAAATAAAAGTAAAAACTAGGAAACTTATATATGATAATTACATATGTAGATTGTATAACTATTTACGTAACTATTTTAATTATTACAAATATATATTAATTATTTTCATGAACTAAATCATTAGTATTCACATAATAATTATTTGCATAAGTTACATTAAAAAATAATATAAGGGCTGTTAAAGAAAATATTTAGCATATCAGTTAATACTTATTATTTGTATTTCAAATATAATAAACATTTTCATTTAATCTTCAGAGATTTGTAATCTTACTATTATATATTTTACAGAAATACGTTAACACATTTATATTTTATAAATTACAGCAAATACTTATTATTTATACTTAAATATAACAGATATATATGACATTGTCATAACTAAATTTACGTCATAATAGTCATGTATTTACTACATTCTAAAAGGTGAGAATATTTTGATAATATAAAAAAATTAATCCGTTGACTTTTTCATCAAACTAAACATTTTGAATTTACGTTAATTGAATATTTAATAAGTATCCTCCAATAATTTAAAATTCAAATATCCTTCAACTTAGTTATCAATTAGGATAAAAGTAATCATAAATGTAGTTGATAGGTATTAAGGCAAACATAGTTTCTAGATTCATTGATTTTTTATAGAATTGGTTGTTGTCGTCAAGGTTATTAATTTTACTGGCTGTTTCACAAAATAAGTTTTCTACATGGCTTACTTGTGTGAAAAACCCTAGTATTTATGGCATTTAACTATTGAAAATCATAGTGAATGGACATATTTAAAGTTTTAAATGCAAATGGCCCTCAAGTTGTTTTAACAGAAAAAAAATTGTCATTTTTTTAAAAATTACCAGATTCATCTTGTTCTTCTTCATGAATGGAAGATAATCGGTGTATATAGAGTAAACAAATTGTTTAGTTACGGAAACCATTCTAATTACTAAGTAAACTATATATTTACTTATTAAGCATTTTATTTATATAGAGAAACAGTGTGTTTACTTAGTAAAACAACTTGTTTTCACATGGTAAACATCTTGTTCACACCTGGTAAACTAATTGTTTATTTCACTATGAAGTTTCTCGAGAACCACCACCTATAATAAGATGAAAACCCATAGAAAAATCTAAGAGTGAACTAAAAAATCAAAGCAGATGAGTCGAGAGTGAAAAATCTGAGCTTCAACTCCGACTCAAGGCGGTTGAAAAATCATGAAGCAACTCACGAGCAAGCAGTTTGTACGATGACGGTTCATGAAAAATCATGAAGCAACCCAAGTTTAATGTATTTTTTATCGTAAATATTATTTATTGCTAATTATATATAGTAAGCTGGCCATATTGTACTAAAATCTTTTAGGGTCATTCTTGCAGTTGGCCCTTTAACCATCCTAGAGTGATGGAATCGTTCTTTAATCATTTATAATAATATTTATCAAAATAATTAATGCAATTTAACCTCAATATTTATTTTGTATAATACCTCCACTTGGTTTTCATGATAGACTTTTGTTTTGTAAAAATTAGAAGTCTGCCAACTGTATTTTACCGGTGATTGTTGCGGTAAGAGATTAAAGAAAGCGAGAGTAAATTATGCGAAGCTATTTTTTCCTCGTAAGAAGCCACTATCTGAAACTATGTTTCCAACCAATCTTAAGAGTGCTATTTTATTTTTACACAAATTTTGAGTTTAAAGTTGAAACTTCCTAAAGGAAGTGTGAAATGTTTTTTATTAAGAGGATGCTATGGGTAGTTGGTATGCGATCCAGTCATTCTTTGACATGAATCTCATAATGAGATTCTTTATGTTGAATGACTAAGATCACACGCATGACACGTACAAGTGTGTGATGATTATTTCTAGCATTGTTCTTTCTACTGATAACGTGTTAAATGAAAAGCAAAAGCAGAACACTCTCAATAATTTTTATTGCAGAGTGTGGTGAAATTTAAAGGGTAAGTTTGTTGAAAAAATAAAACTTAGGAACAATTTAATGTCATTTTAGTTTACATCGAAACTGAAGAAAATATGACTCAAACTCACAACCTCTTAATATTGGTGTCGGGCCCATCTCATAAGGTCAACCTTTTCAATATTTCACCAAAAGAAAAATAGCAAAAAGGAGACCAAAGAAAAAAAGAAACAAACTAGAATAAGAAACAAGCTATGGAATTATCCATTAAATTAAGCAAACAATTATATACACTTGTATAACAGACACTAGAAAAGTCTCAACCAACAATGGCCAAATATTGCTTCTACTTCAAATATTAAATGAATAATTGGAATAGTGCTAGAAGTAAAATACAAAAGAGCTAACAGAGTAGTAACCAAAGGAGATAACCAACTAGTGAATCCTCTATGAGCTTCAATTCATATGTTTAATCTCATAACAAGTTTTTCTCGAATGAAATTATGATAAAAAGAAGTCACAGGATTAAAGATCACCGAAGTAATGTCTAAACTCAATGATTCAAGGCAAAGATAAAGGATCCCGGAACAAGGAAATACCATTTTCAATTGTCTCAATAACTAAACTAGATCAGAATGAAGAATACAAATATATTCTAAAGAAGACAGGCAAATGGGGTTCTAGACCGCTCAATAAGAGAGAAAGAAAAGACCAAACAAATAACAGAATAGTCATAAATCAATACTGAAACATAGATCAGATCCATACATGTTTATCTCCTTCAACTTCATTGTCTCAGCATGTTCACATTGTTGCCTAAAGGCATTAGCTCTCTCTACTATGATGGCCTGTTTTTAGATAGAGAACTGAAAAGAATGATCAGATTCTGTAACAGAGTAAGTACAATGAAGAAACTAAGGAAAAAGGCCTCAGTCCATCTTCTTAAATCATATAAAAAGGTCTCAATAAATATGCACAAACATCTAGGTTAAAAAGCTTTCTCGTAATGTAACAAACACCTATCCTGGTATCACTTAAAGGAACATGTGGAGGGTACCAGTAATAAACCCTTAAACTTAACATGAGAAGAAGATTATCAAGAAATATTGAACCTATTACAGAGAGAAAACTTTGCACGAAAAGAGACTTTCATGTAATTTATAGTCAACACCTCCTAGCTTCCATAAGATAAAATATATTCACCACACTAATATAAAAAGATGTAATATAATCAGCATCAAGTGTTCCATTTGATAATCATTCTCACTCAGGCAGAGTTCATCTTACCTTAAAGATTTGCATCAGATCAGTTGGCTTCTTCTTAAAAATACCAATCTCTTGATGAGAAATTCCACAGATTGTAGATAAAATTTAACCAATTTACAGCACAAGCCGTTTTAATCTACCGATTTTCTCTTTCTTAAAAAATCTGTCATAATTGTACGCTTCAATTTTCAAAGAAGGGAGTCGAGATAAAATATTAATTTATCAATGCACTTTCAGATAGCAAAAAAGAATAAGATGTATGACAGAAGACATCAAATCCATAACCACCTCTTCATGCCTCTAAAACGGTTCTGAGATCCTCACTCTGCTGAAGCTCATGATGAGAAGCTGTCCGATTAACAAATGTATATACTCTCTGATGCCTCATTCAATGAATTCAACACTGAAATGAAAATTTTCTACAAGATAGAGATTAAAGTTACTCCATGACAATGTCACATTGAGAGTTTGATACATTGTTATCTTGTGAGGTTATTTTCCTCTTGGTTCTTTAGAGAACTTGTGAACTTATCAAGGGTTGGAATACTTGTGGCGTTCGGTTATACTTTCGGTTCGTAATTCCTTATAATCATTGGGCCGAGGTTCATTTCCATTATACTTTCAGTTCAACTCTCAAATTTCACTATATTGTTCCCAAATTCGTGGGTGTCATATTTATACTTGGAACAACCCTCGAAGAATAGGAAAAATAATAAATAAAAAGCCTTAAATCAACACAAACATTAATATAACAAGTCTCCATGTTTTTAGACCTATTTAGACATAAAATAAACTAAATATTACTATATGACTATTTTCAATGTATTTAAGCATAATCAATCTAAACCAGATTCATCCCTCCATTTAATGATATTGAAACTAGGTAAATCCATGCCCTTTCACGGCCTTATCTTGATGAGCATGTTTTTGTAGATTCATTAGCCTCTTTAACTTCCTTTGCATGCTAATTAGTCTCTTCAATTGCCTTGATGACATGGACAAAACTTTATTTCTCTTTTGGACCCACCTTGGTCTTCTGATTTTCATAATCTACCTAATTTTCTTGGATTATCCCAGTAAGTGCTTCCTTAAACTTTTGGGCTCTAAGTCTTGTAATTAGACCACTAGGAAGTGATAAAGGATCTCTTGCAAAATCAGTTCCACTCTCACGTGTATGCTCATCTCTACGTGCATGTTCAGCTCCTAAATTTGCATCACACAGACACTTTAAAAACATAATTCTATAGCATACATCTTGTATGATGTTAAAAGGTCACAAACAAAAAGTGCAACTGAACCACGTTAAGAAGGTGTCATCATGCAACGGATTTATGATATTTCACCATATCCTGAGTTATTCAGGAAATTTAGAAATATTCACATTCATCTAGTGCTAAATAACTCTCTGTATAGCATGGATATGTGTTGTCGTCTTATATGGATTTTCTCAACAAATGCCACCAGGCACATATACCATCAATATAGAATATGTCTCATAAATCCACTCCAAGGTTTCTCAAAATAGAAACAAATAGCTGATCTAACCAAAGCTGATGAAAGCTACCTTGGTACTTGTAAACAAAACAAATAGTACATCGTAGCAGTCACAAATCCACAAGCATCTTTGATAAGGCATATAAGCAACATATAGAAAATGGTAGACAATAATTCCAATAATAAGTTTGTTTAGTTGTTCACAAATGCATCAAAAATGCACTTCGATATCAACCAATCTTCACTTTTCTGAAAAGACATGGCTAACTATCTAAGGAAACATAAGACACCATTGAAAATATTTATTTTCATAGGAGCTCATAAAGCGTGAAGATTAAATATCATAAAGATATCTAATTTCAGGTAATTTTTATTAGGAGCATACTCATTTTATTTATATTTATTAAAACTTAATTTATTTAGAGATAACTATCCTTAAATTAAGTCTACATCCAAAAAAGTCTAAACACCAAAAATCATATCTCTCTTGCACAATAGAAAAAATACACGAGATGAGGATAATGACAAAGCACAAACAAAGTACGTTTCAATTTCAAGTAGATAAATAGAGATGGAGCTTACCCAAATAGTTTTTGACCATATTGTGTTATTTTGGGTAGAAGTTTTCCTTGCCTTTTTTGTCAAGGATTTTTTGTCCTTCTTATTAAGGATGGAGTGTCATTTCCTTTGTATATATTCAAATTTTGAAATTTTCCCTTCTAAACCCTAACCTCCATCTCCTCTATAAATACACTCCATTTCTATTCACAAAATAAAAATTCATAGCCAAAAGACTTGCTCTTAAAATACTCACGATACTCTCTTAAATCTCTCTTACTAGTTTGAGCTTTATACTTGCAAATTTCTTGAGTGAGCAAGATTATTTTTTTGTGAGCTTAGATAGGAGATTCTACTCTTTTGAGAGAGTTATTCTAAGGGGTCACTTAATCTCGAAACACATAGCCTCGTGAGGTTTAATTGGCACCCATTTATACTTGCAAATTTCTGAACCAGGTAAAATTATCGTGTGCCTATCTTCTCTTTTTATTTTGTGCTATTTATTTTCCGCACTTCAATTTCTCGCACTTAATTTTCATAATTTAATTTTCGCACTTTAAGTTTCTGTAATTATTTTATTTGCTTACTTTATATTTCTGCATTTATATTATCGCAAGCATGATTTACTTTAACACTTTTTTCTATTACTTATTTACGTTTTATAGAGTTAAACTCGTGGAGCATTGAAGTTCATTCTTGAACATTCATTTTCCACTTGAGTGCACAAAGTTTTTCATTTGAAGACCATCACCCAATTCACCCCCCTCTTGAGTTGGCATATCGATCCTACATATATCACACTTTTATATTCATCATACTTGTACCTAAGATAGATTCATGGAAGATTCATGGAGTTTGATGAAGAGAATTTTTTTAAATTGCATTAGAGATATGTATACATGACAGTCCTTAATAAACTCATTGATAGCATAATATGATGTTGATGTTTAGCAATGTCAGTAATATTTAAGGACAAATACACCAATAATCTTCAAATTCCCTCAAAAGAGTTAGGGGTGAGGCTTTGTTGTACTGGACGGGGGACATACCTCTTCAATAAGACCACTCTAGACATTGAGGGTGTGCTACCCTCCCACTTTAGGAAGCAGTTTGGTTTGAGAGAACCCTTGGAGAAGAGGCGTTGGGTGAACACCATCGTCGCGCCTCACCAGCTAGGTGTGTTATACATAGATCATGGTTATTACACAAAGACCCAAATGGCGCCACTCGATTAGCTCATGTGTAATCCTCCTCTTACTCGCCTTAGCATGATCAATCAACTTAGGTGGTGCGATTTGATTGGCGGGCTTGCAACTAGTCAATGGATTAGTTGCAACGGGCCCCCTCCTTTTGTTCACCTATAAAAGGAGGACTCCTCCTTCATTTGAGGGATAGGAAAATTTAGAGAGAGAAACTCCCACTTTAGAGAGAGAAGCTCTTAATTTTAGAGTGAGAAACTCCCACTTCTAGAGAGAGAGATCAAACATTTATCACCACTCTTGAGTGGCTAGAGTGCTCCCCCTTCACCTCCTGGCGTCCTCCCCGACATTCTCAGGCGTTGTTCTGGTCACAAACTAGGACTAGACCACTCCTGCACATCACTCACGCGACACCCTTGCATCTACAAAGAAGATTAACAAAGCGAAGGTCACAACGAGCTTTCAGAAGGGAAGAGTACTACAACAAACATCCATCTTCATCTTTCAACTAGATAATGATTTCTTCTTTTGAGATATCACAGATGACTTCTTCTTTATTCAACTGAAAAAAGTAAAAGAATTGGAAAAAAATTCAGTACTAGGACCAAACCGAGTCCAAACTTCAGGAATGTTCAGATTCATTCCTTTTTACAACCGGTTCACTTTGGATCTACAATATTATCGAGTTGAAACTTTAGGGTGAGATTTTCTTTAATTAAACTGTGTTTATAATTTACTTAAGTCCTGAAACTATTATCAATATAAGAAGAGTAAAGACCTAGTGCGCAACGTGCGTGCGACGCGGAGTGGCGATTAAAAAATTTATTTTTTAAGGAAAAAGAAATTTGGAGTCGCCACCAATCATTTTAGGGTGTGATTGGTCACCCAATTTTAAGATGAAAATTTTTGGTCTACGAAAACTCAAAGTTGGTTCGGGAGTCGTTTGTGTGTGGGGAAGGTATTAGCACCCCACAACACCCATTGTAAAATGGTTACCAAATTAAATCAAATGCTATCCATTTTTTATTTTAAAGCAAAGGTTAAAGAGATTTATTTTTGAATGTCCCATTTGAGAAATTTTGTATCATAGAAATGAACAAAATAAATTACTTTTAATGGGTGGTTCAAAGACCATTGAAAAAAATTATTTTTTTTTGTATTCTCATATCTTTTTAAATCAAAGCATTATTAGAGTTATTCTCAGTATCCCAAGAATAACTCATCATCTCAGTAGTTCGAGAAGTTTGGTATCGCAAAAATCTCAAAGTCCATCGTCGGCCTTTTTTTAGTGAAAATTAAATAATAGAAGTAACAAAATCTAAATCTAATTATTAAAACTATAATCCACGCATACATGAACATTAA